>PYUH01000533.1:51899-221562 GCA_016808085.1 Suaeda aralocaspica
TACTTACAATTCCTCTTGATGCTCAAGAAGATATATGATGGTCAGGATCAAGTTTCAAGACACGATTATCCCACTCAAGCGGGGGCTCCCATGCAAGGTGTGGTACTCGATTCTTACTCTTTGAACGGTTTTTAGCACGACGTTTACGGGTATCCGTTCTTCCCTCTCTCTCCCCTCCATCTTGCTCGTTTCTAGGGGAAGACATTGCTGTAATCCACAAACTAGGATAGCTTATTAACTTAGCAAGAGCATCTTTTACTAAGAGTCTATTGCTTTCCTTTATTAAATTAAGAGCACGTTACTCTTATAAATAAAATGAATTAATCAAGAGCATTTTTTCTCACTTTTGATTATTAATTTAAGAGTCCATTGCGCTTCTTTATTAAATTAAGAGCACGCTACTCTTATAAATAAAGTAAAATTTTTCAAGAGCTTTTTCACTTTTGATCACTGATTAAATTAAGAGCACGTTAACCTTATTAAAAAAAAAAACAGGAGCGCAGGAATTTCAGTCGCGCTAGCGTGGTAACGTGACAGAGTTTGTCACGCTGACTGTGCAGCGCTACAAAGCTTGTCACGCTGCAGGTGCAGCGCGGCAGACTTTGTGAACAACTCTTTGGTATTTGCATCGAGAGTGTCATAAATTTTACCAAGCATCTTCCCGGAATCATATCGTCGTAATTCATCATCAACCTATAACATTTCACTTACATATATCATCTAAAATTCGTAAAATATTGAAAAAAAAGAAAAAATATTACTTACAATTCCTCTTGATGCTCGAGAAGATATATGATGGTCAGGATCAAGTTTCAAGACACGATTATCCCACTCAAGTGGGGGCTCCCATGCAGGGTGTGGTACTCGATTCTTACTATTTGAACGGTTTTTAGCACGACGTTTAAGGGTATCCGTTCTTCCCTCTCTCTCCCCTCCATCTTGCTCGTTTCTAGGGGAAGACATTGCTGTAATCCACAAACTAGGATAGCTTATTAACTTAGCAAGAGCATCTTTTACTAAGAGTCCGTTGCTTCCCTTTATTAAATTAAGAGCACGTTACTCTTATAAATAAAATGAATTAATCAAGAGCATTTTTTCTCACTTTTGATTATTNCATTTTTTTCTCACTTTTGATTATTAATTTAAGAGTCCATTGCGCTTCTTTATTAAATTAAGAGCACGCTACTCTTATAAATAAAGTAAAATTTTTCAAGAGCTTTTTCACTTTTGATCACTGATTAAATTAAGAGCACGTAACCCTTATAAAAAAAAAAAGAAAAAAAATTAATCAAGAACATTTTTTTCTTCACCTTTGATTATTAATTAAAATCCCATTGTTCTTCTTTATTAATTAAAGAGCACGTTACTCTTATACATAAAATAAATTAATCAAGAGCATTTTCACTTTTGATTAAGAGCTCATTACTCTTCTTTATTAAATTAAGAGCATTATTTCACTTTTGATTATAAATAAAATAATCAAGAGCATTTTTTTCACTTTTGACTATTAATTAAGAGCTCATTGCCCTTATAATTAAAACTATTCAAGAAGTGTTTTTAAGACTAATCAACTACACTCTCTAATTAAGAGCCTCCTACTCTTTAAAACGTCAAAATACATGGGTCGTGACATGAGTAATAAGAACAATTCTCAAATGATTCATGGAGCATTATACTTCATTCTAACATCATTAGAACAATCATTTGCCAAAAACATACATGTTTGATAAAAACAAGAGCAAATATAAACTGTCACAAACTTAACATCCTTATGACTACAAATTGAATAAATTAGAGCAATCAATCCTCTAATGTAAGCACAAATTCATCCCATAGTTCTCAAAAGTAAGCTAAAAAAAATGTTTCAAAAACGTAGCGCGGTTAATTAAGTCACGCTGACAGCTCAGCGTGACTAAGCTAACAGCGCTACACTAGTAGCGTTTTAGGGTTCCCTGCGCTACTAGGCCAGCATGATACGACATACCACGTTAGCAGCCCAGCGCGATTAGGGTTCCCACGCAGTTATAAAAACCCTCATTTCCTTCATTTCTCGACACATCTTTTAACTCACTTTCTTCCTCATACCTAAATAATCCGAGTATTGCTTTTTACAACCCTTTTTTATAATTATTTATTATTTTATTTGCTATTTATTTTACTAAAAAGTAGCTACAAATTTTAATAATATCGAAACAATAATTCGAAACTCCTCCCAAATTAATACTCGACGAAGACAATCTTCAAAGGAGAAGTGGTACGTTTCCTGAGAGCCCTAAAATTCATGTTTATGGACTTTTAAGTTGTTGTTTCACTATTTTTTTACTGCTTTATCACGTTATTATTGTTAAAGGACTTAAAATTGATTGTTTGCAACGCTTAATCAAGATAATTCTTTTGGACAAATCTAATCATGTTAGGCTCCTTAATTTGATTTTAATAACGGTTTGAGCTAAATTAATTAGTTTTTTTTGTGATTCACTAACAATTTAATGCTTTTTTTTGTGAATTTTGTAATTGATATTTTTGTGTGATTCTAAATGTAATTTATATATGGTTAAGAGGAAACTAGTAATGGCCTCCTATGGGCTAACCCGACGCACTCCGTCATGTTAGTACCTTCGCCCCCGAGTCCAATCTTTGGTTCGCTCGACCACAACTTGGAGTCATCCCCATGGGATCGGAGAGGATTTCCGTGCAATTTAGACAAACGTCCCTTATTCGAGTCCCATTCGTATCGAATCTAAATACACGGTTTATGAGTTTAGTTCCTAAAACTCATTGGCGACTTCTTACTAGTATCGTCCATATTCGTATATTTTTATCTCACTCAAAAAAAAAAGCAAAAAAAAAACACAAAAATAGCATAGCGCGACATACTTTGTCACGCTCACGTTGCAGCGTCACAAAGTCTGCCGCGCTGCACCTGCAGCGTGACAAGCTTTGTAGCGCTGCACAGTCAGCGTGACAAACTCTGTCACGCTACCACGCTAGCGCGACTGAAATTCCTACGCTCCTGTTTTTTTGCAAAATACTTCTAAAAAAGTCCATTTCACCTTTCCTTAAGCCAATTTTTTTGGTCTAACTTGACCTATGCACGGTTTGGGAAAGGTGAACAAAAAATTTGGGACCCTAAAATCCGGGGCCCCTACATAGTGCATAAAAAAAGCTTCATACCACTTACATTGCATCTAAGACTTAAGAGTATGACTCTATGAGCTTGGTCTTCATGCAAAACTTCAAGACTTGGCTTCATGAGCTTCATCATGTCATCTAATGAACTTGTTTCTTTACTACCTGCACATGCAAATAGATACTTTCATACAATATAATAGTTCAATGTAGTTTGTCATCATTCAAACCATAAGCTAGGAACTCAACAAATTCCCCCTTTTTGATGATGGCAAACCATGAAATTCCCCCTCCAAATAATATCAATTATAATTTGGAACTTTTCAAAAATTTTGAATTCTTTAGAATTCAAAGGACTGGTTGCGTACTATTCCTGCAAATTAAGCATCATTTACAAGTAAACCAGTTCACAAATAACTGACAACATTTTAAGAAAGAGTTTCTAAATGCCTAGGGCAAATACTAATTAAACGCAGAGCTCTTAGACTTAAACACGTATTCGCAATAACAACATCAGTAAGGTCATCAGACTTGTTTCCAAGCAAACAAGCCGTTGGGATGATAAGAAGTAAAATGCTTTGAATACACTTACTTCCAGACCATGCAGGTCTGTCACCATTAGCAAGATTCTGAATCTTGCTTCTGGTTGCTGCAACACACACAGATTAGTAACATTCATTTGACTGCTACCCCTGAGATAGGTTGAAGAAATCAGAACTTTACACCTGCTTCCCCCTTTTTGCATCATCAAAACAATTAAAGCATATAATCTTGTAAACACACAAATAAACACAATTAGTAGTTAAACTACCAATTATATTAAGTTCAGCTAATATATGTAGCTCTAACAACATTGTAGAGATGCTGATTCTACCAATTATTCCTGTCAAAGCGCCAAACCTACTTGTCCTGAATAGTTATTACAGACCAGCATTAAACCAAATTACATAATATCAATGTCTTTGAAAATGGGAAGGGGGAAACCAGAATAAGAGTTCAATAAAAGGAGGGGTTAGCAGCAATAGGATGAAATAAGAGGAAATAAAGGAAATCAATCAGCTCTAGAGTCTTGTTCATTCTCATTATCTTCTTCTTCCTCTGAACCACTTGCATCATGTTCTTCATCATCCTCATCCTCCTCAGAGACCAGTTCAGCATCCTCATCATCAGCATCACCTGCCGCTTCTGATGTCTCTTCTTTGTCTTCAGAATCCTCACCACCAATTATACCAGCTTTATCAAGATGAACTTCAATTCTTCTGTAGGATTCCTGAAGTGCAGCACATAGTGTAGGGACACTGTTGACCATATTTTACATGAGTTGATTCTGGTCACTCAACTGCTTTTCCAGGGCATAGGTTGCCTGAACTGATTCTGTACCGGTCCCAGCAAGACCAGCATCACTCTTCCCCTCATCCTTCATCTTTAACACACCACCTGCATATGTCATGCCCTTTTGACCTATTATTTGATTGGTGAGATGAGACATGGTGCCATAATCTCCCTCCATAGGAATCTTCCAATGCCCAAATACTAAAGTCAGCCAGCCTCCGTAGGGCAGAGTATGGTTTGCTTTCTCCACACAACAGATCATATGTCCTAACATCATAGCAGGGAGGTTGACAGGAATATGTTCAATGAGGTAGTAAATGAGAACACTATTCATCAACCGTACACTCATACGGCCTTGTGCTCTAGGACACACAATCTTTGAGGCAATGGTATGGAATATCCTCATGACTGGATCCTTTAATTGGCCAATGGTGTACCCCTACTTCCTATCAGGTGGACTAGTAAAGAGTCTAGTCTGGATCTGTTCTGCTGTGACTCCCTTGACAGAAGGCCAATTTTCTCTGGAGTACACATCAAGCCCCTTAGTTGGAGCTTTGAGAATCTCAGCCAGTTTCTTTTCAGAAAAATATATGGGATTGTCTTTAACAAAAGTGAAATAAGATCCATCATCTTTAGTATGCAGGCGTGAGTAAAATTCTTCAACCAGTGGCATGAAAAAATCTAGATCTTTAGCAAACAACACATACCATTTCTGAAAATCTAAACCTCTTTAACCTTAACTAAGATTTTTTGTGCAACCAAACTTTTTGCAACAGAAAATTCTACCAGAATTTGTCTATCTTTCAAATTATATGGAGGTTGAGGGGTAGTAGACTTACTTTTTTTGGATTTAGTGCTTGAAGAGATCACAATAGCATATTGCTTTCTCTTTTGCCCTATTGTTAGCTGGTCTTGTTGTGTTTCTCGCATGATAGCCTTCCGCTTAGGCGGCTCAGCACCCTTTTTGGCAACCGTTTTTACTCGAGCACCCTTGCTTGCTATGGTCTTAGTGCCTTCCTTCTCAGTAGCTATCTCAACTTCCTCTTCATCTTCAGTAAATTCCTTGTTCTTTGATTTCTCCACTGGTTTGGGAGTGGTTTTTGGCGTGGGTGTTTGGATTTTGTGATTGGTGGTTTACTGGCCTTCTTCTCAACTTTCTTAACCGTTTTTTATGACGGTTCCTTGGTACTCGCTTTCTTTTCCTTCAACTCTTCTCGCATGGTTGTGACAACATCCTCTAATGGTTTAACTTCCTTTTCTTCTAATTCAACTTCTTCTTCCTCAACTTCTTTTTCATCCGACTTTAATTCGGATTCAGATTCATTCTCTTGTTTAGATTCTTCAGCAATCTCAGGTTCTTTTTGTTTAGAGATCTCTATCGGTACAGGTGTGGATTCTTTGGATTTTGGTGTGGGTGGCTTTTTGGCAGTAGTTGATTTTGTGGATGTTGGTGTAGAAGATTTGGTGGTTTTGGCGGTTAATTTTGGAGTAACTGCTTTTGTGGCTGTTTTTGTTGTCGATTTTGGTGTGGCAGATTTTGTTCTTTTTCAGCCAAACGTGTGCTTCTTCTCTTTGACATGATGAGATTGAATTTTTCCTCTACTTTGAGCAAAAAAAAAAAAAAAGAAAAACTTTGAACATTGTAAGTGACAGAAAGAAGAAGAATTTAGGCGAGTTAGGTTTTGTGTGAGAGAGATATGATTGAGAGAATATACAAGTAAAAAAAAAATGTGAGATTAAGGAATTGAAATGCAGAAGGAAAGTATGATCAATAGCATATATTTATAAAAGATTTGAATCAAAACGATTATCTTCAAATATTTGAAAGATATTTGTCCGTTCAACCAAAAAGGAAGTTTCCAAAAATATAACTGTTATTACATTTATTTCCAAAAATTTGAAATTTTGAAAATGAACTAATTGACATTAATAACCGCCTCAGGAATTTGGTTCCCTAATGGTCTACAACTAGTCTGTGCCAACTTACTCTTTACAAGATTATGCTAAGGTACTTAAGTACTAAATTGATCAGCTCAGCATCGCATAAGAAATTTGTGAGACCTAAAAAGCAGAAAAACAAAAACAATATATACATATTGATATCATTTGACTAGCCAAAGGGACAAGTCAAGACCTAAGAGCTCATTGTCTAATTTTAATCATACCCAACAAGATACAAAGCTTGATGACCATTTCTCTGCTCAAAGGTTTTGTAAAAATGTCAGCTAGTTGATCTTTTGACCTGCAAAACTCCAATTCTACATTACCCTTTTCAACATTGTCCCTTAGAAAATGATGCCTAATCTCAATATGCTTGGTTTTTAAATGTTGGACATGATTTTTTGAAATATTGATTGTACTAGTGTTATCACATAAAATGGGAACACTTCTGAAATATATCCCAAAATCCTTTAGTTTTGACTTTATACACAAGAGCTGAGCACAAATAAAGCAGCTGCAATATACTCAGACTCTGTTGTGGATAAGCCCATATAATTTTGTTTCTTTGATCCCCATGAGATAAGGTAGGAATCTAAAAAGTGAGCCATTCTAGAAGTGCTCTTCCTGTCCACAATAAAACTAGCAAAGTCAACACCTGTGTACCCTATAAGATTCATACTGCTACCTTTTGGATACCACAAACACAGATCATCAGTACCATCGAGATATCTTAAAATTCTCTTAACAATCTTTAGGTGAGATTCTTTAGGGTGGCATTGAAATCTTGCACACAACCCTACTGAAAACACTATATCTTGCCTACTGGCAGTTAAGTAAAGCAATTAGCCAATCATACCTCCATACAACATACCCTCAACACCCTTTCCCTTTTTATCAAGGCTCAATTTTGTATAAGTTGGAATAGGTGTTTCGTAGGATTTGATGTCTCGCAAGCAGTATCTGTTCAGCACCTCCTTGAGGTACTTTTGTTGATGAATCATAATTCCATCCTTGGTTTGCTTGATTTAAAGTCCTAGAAAGAACCCAAGTTCTCCCATCATACTCATCTCAAATTCACTTTTAGTCAAATCTGCAAACTCATTACACAAATCAGGATTAGTAGCTCCAAACAAAATATCATCTACATATATCTGGACCACTAGCAGATCAGTTTCCTTTTCCTTTAAGAATAGTGTCTTGTCAACAGAACCTCTCTTATATCCATTTTCTATAAGAAACCTCAAAAGTCTCTTATACCAGGCTCTAGGAGCTTGTTCGAGACCATAAAGAGCTTTGTCAAGTTTAAAACCATGGATTAACAAGTCAATATCCTCAAATCCAGGGGGTTGTTCCACATATACATCTTCTTTCAAATAACCATTAAATAAGGTTGTCTTAACATCCATTTGAAAGAGGTTGAAGTTCATATGAGCTGCAAAAGCAATTAAAATCCTGATTGCCTCAAGCCTGGCTACCGGAGCAAAGGTTTCATCATAATTAATTCCTTCCTGTTGATTAAACCCTTGGACCACTAGCCTAGCCTTGTTTCTGACTACAATACCTGCATTGTCCAGTTTGTTCCTGAACACCCATTTAGTTCTAATAACAGACATGTTTTCCTTCCTGGGTTCAAGATGCCATACTTGATTTCTCTCAAACTGATTGAGTTCATCTTGCACGGCTAGAACCCAATCTTGATCCCTTAAGGCAGTTTTATAATCAGTTGGTTCAACATTTGAAAAAAAAGAATAGATAACACAAAAATTTTGTACAGTAGAATTCCTTGTTTGCACCCCTTTGTTAATGTCACTAATGATAAGATCAGAGGGATGAGCTGACTTGTACTTGAAGGATTTGTTCATATCAAGATTTACGTTGGTGCCTTCTAATGTTGAACTGTTTCCTGTACTGGTTCCTCCTGTTTCGTTGTTGCTTTGAACAGGTGAACCTGGTTCCATAGTGGTCTTAACTGCATTGTATTCATGTGGGTGAGCCTTTGAGTCACTATTTCCCTCTCTTAACTCATGAGCTACTTGATTTTGTGCTTGACCAAAGTCTTCCTCTCTAGGATAGTTGCGTGGTGAGTCTGGTTCAACACCTTCTACTTCGTTAGCTCCTGTAAAGTTTAGCATGCATATTTCGAATCCATCATCATCATCAACCTGCACATGTTTGCTAAACATATTAGTTTCATCAAATAGAACATGGACACTTTCTTCAACACACAAGGTTCTTTTGTCGAAATCTTTATATGCCTTGCTGTGCGAAGAGTATCCAATGAAAATAGCCTCATCACTTCTAGGATCAAATTTGTCCAAACTTGATTTACCGTTGTTGTGTACAAACCATTTGCACCCCAAAAAGCGTAAGTGTGCAATATTTGGTTTCCTTCCCCTAAGGAGCTCATAAGGTGTTTTCTTTAGTAAAGGTCTCAACATTATCCTATTTAAAATATAACAAGCAGTACTCACTACTTCAGTCCAAAAGTTTCGAGGTAGACCACTCTCTAGAAGCATTGTTCTTGCCATTTCTTCTAGAGTGCGGTTTTTCCTTTCAACCACTCAACTTTGTTGTGGAGTTCTGGGAGCTGAGAAATTATGAGATACACCATGATCATTACAATAGGTAATGAACCTGACATTGTCAAATTCAGAACAATGATCAAACCAGATAGAGACCAGTTGATGATTAATCTTGTTTTGGACGTGTTTTGTTAAGATTTCAAATTCTTCAAAAATTTCATTTTTAAATTTTAGAAATATTGTCCAAGTATAACGAGAGCAATCATCAACTAACACAAACACATAACTATGACCATTTCGACCTTGTACACGCATGGGCCCACATAAGTCCATGTGCACAATTTCGAATGGTCTAGTGGTGCTTACAATCTTCTTTAGCTAACACGAAGACTTCACATACATGACAAATATGATCTGCAACAAACTTAATGTTAGGTAAACCTGTAACTAAGTCCTGAGAACGTAGTTTGTTTAGCAAGGAAAAACTTACATGTCCAAGTCTCTTGTGCCACAGCCAATTATCATCCTCTATAACATTGAGACAAGTGACACTAGTCATAGGAATATGGCTCAAAAATGTTATGTAAACATTATTGTGTCGGAACCCCTTACAGACCAGTTCCTTTGTTTCAGTGTTAACTATGTGACAAAGTTTTGTTTCAAATTGAACATGGTTTCACATAGCTGAGATATGCTCAAGAGGTTATGTTTCAAACCTTTAACAAAATATACATCATCAATTGCTTGAGAAAGTGTCTTACCAACTTTACCTATACCCTTGATCAAACCTTTGCTATTATCTGCAAAGGTGACACTTCCTCCTGCATAGGCTATGAGTGAAAGAATTTGAGTTTTATCTCCTGACATGTGTCTTGAGCAACCACTGTCCAAATAACAAAATGCATGGCTTTCCTTTCACTCTAACATGCACAAACAAATCAAGGTTTATGATGTGGATTTTAAGTGGTACTCTCAAATAACACCTAAAACTCACGTGTTGTCAGTTACATTTTCTACTCCTGGATTAATTTAATTGAAAACTAATTAATCAATACACTCCTGTAATTAATTAACTAGGATCTAAATTTGTTTATCACTCTTGACTCACAAATTTATGAAGAAAAACTTGAGCAAAATTCACGCGAAATTACACAAGGAGTTCGTAAACTTTTTTTTATTGAAAATTCAATGTGTAAAACTTATCTAATTTAGAAGGAATTAACAAGCTATTTATAAGACGACCTAAGACTAAGTTTTAACAACTTGCTAAGGTCCAAAGACTCCTAATCCACGCACAACTTGGATGAAATTCAGCTTACATGACTCAACTATGACTCACAAGATAAGAATGCCACATCATCATTGCAACTTAACCTTATCTTGCTAACAAACTCTAACAAACTAATCTAATCAAAAAATTATCCTAACAACTTGACTAAATAATTAATAAACAAGATAATCATCGAAAATTACACTAAAATCACGCAAATAACTTGTTGCCCAAGTACTTGAAAAATCGTCAAAATACACGCCCAATAAGATCGTCCTTTTGCGCAACTTTTTCAAGATTCTTCAAGAACTTCAATAAATGCTTCAAGATCCAATCTTTTAATCAAGAAACTTTCAAGATGCCAATTGGGAGCTTTACCCAAACAATGTTCTCAACCAAGTCAGAATTAGCGTCACAACATCAAGTGGTGGCCTCATCAATCTCTCATGGAGTACAAGCAGTAAGTAAACATGGGTGAAGTATAAATCAACAAGTCAAACAAGCAGTCACATCAACTATCCATTCTATGCTACTAAGTGAACAGCCGAACAAAAAATTGGTTGAACTAGCCAACTCTCAAGCATCTCCATGACAAGGGGGGTAATCCTATCAAACCTCCACAAAAGCCCTAGCTCCACAAAATAACCAAAACACATTATCAAGCCAAATGCATCTACAAATCAAAACTAATAAATCAAACAAACTCAAGTTTCATCATCACAAACCTTTCCGTATGACCAAAGCATGTCTAAATTAGAAACCAAATACATTTACATACATCGCCAAGCGATAATCACTTTTTAAACAACTTTCATTACCACATTTCCCTACGACCGAAGCGTGTCTAAAATGGAAAACACATCAAACAAATGATCATATCACACTTCCCTGCGGCCAAAGAGCATGTAAAGTAGAAGGAAGTCACATTAATCATCTTATACATTGCCAAGCGATAAACACCACCTCCAAAAGGCCCTTGGAAAATAAACCCAGGTCATCATCTTTAAAAGGCCCTTGGAAAATAAACTCAGGTCAACATCATCAAAAGCCCCTACAATGTCAACCTAGGTCCAAGTCAAGCCTACATTATCAGACAATAAGGGCATCAACATTGACTATAGACACCGTCAGATGGTTTTGGCAACTTCCTATACGACCTAAGTGTCTGAAGGGAGAAAACACATCTTCATGAATTTCATATACGGTTAAGCTGAAGAGACCTGAAGGAAATCGTAAACACACTATCAAATCTTCCCGTATACGGCATTGACACCTAAAGGGAGCTTCCTAACGATCGAGGCGCATATGAAGGAAGTCAAGCACATTCACACTATCATACATTTCCTATATGATCAAAGCATCTCAAGGAAATGAATTTTCAACATTATCCCAAGAATCGAGGAGCATTCAAGGAAACTTTACTCTGACGGAACGAGGCGCTGTTAATGGAGATCGCACAAGTGTAGGCAAGACTAACCTTTGTTTTGCAGGTACCGAATACTTTGACTTTCTTCTTACGAGACTAATTGTCTCTACAGACTCAATCAAAGTGGGGGCTAACTATAGACACCTACATTTGGTCCCGCCCGATGATTAATGTGTACCATGTCGCAACAAGTCCGACTTTCGTAAATTGAATGCTTGAAAATTGAATAAATGATCGCTGGAGGTAGCCAATGATAAGTTCCAATGGTCGAGCCACGCTTATAATCATTGAATTTTATTTCAAATTTCGTTTCATTTTAGCTTATCAAAAATCAGAAAATTAATAAAACGTGCGACTCAGTCGCGTTCATCGAATCTTCCAAAAGAATCCAAAAGATTTCGTATGAAACAAGGCAACTTTAGGCGAATAAAGCAAAGTCGGGAAAGAATCTCGGATTACGATAAGCGAATATCCCAAATATCGAGAAAAATGGCGAAAGTCGAATACTTCTGTAATCGCAGACCTCGAGTGCCTTAGCTGTAATACCCCATATTTTCACGTATTTTGAGAGTTTAATTTCACATTTGATGTGAATATTTTTAGTATTTTTATTAAAAAATTAAGCTAAATAAATATATTAAGGAAAGAAAATTTAATTAATTGTTACTTTAAATGGTTGTTTTTATGTTTTCAAAGTTTATGAATTATATTTTATGTCACTTTGAATTTTATTAAAAATTTTAACAAGTTTCTAAAATTAGAATTTTCAAGGTTTCCTAAATTGCTTTTAAAACAAGGGCACAAAAGTAATTTCAAGCACTAAGGGTATTTATATAATTGCACCAAACTTACTTCGGGCCTATAAATACCCATTAAAACCAGAATTTTCAGATTTATAATGCAATTTCAAAATGCAAAAATAAATTATGTCGCATTCCCTCGTCACTCGCCAGCTGCCACCTCGCGCCTCCCTCACTCGCCGGCCACTACCCTTCTTCCTCCTCCTTTTGGTATTTTTCGAAACTCTTAAAAATATAAAAAAATAAAAAAGTTTCTTCCTCTTTTCTTTTTAATTAAATCTTGTATAAATTCATGTTCATATTAAGTTTAAGCACGTTTTATGGTCTTAATCATGTTTAATAAAGTTATGATCATGTTTTAGAATTTAAAATTTATGTTTATAAAGTTATTCATGAAATTATAAAATTAGGGTATGAAATTTATAATTTTATGATTTTTAATAAACTAAACCTTCATATTATGATCATAGATTGTTGTAGTATTAATTTGTGATGATTTTATGAGGTTTAGATTGGTTTTTAAATGTTTTAAAGTAAATAAATGTTGCTGTCAAATTTTTAAAGTCATGAAAACTAAGAGTAAAAATAATATGAAAGTGTTTTAAAACATGAAAAATTATTTTAAAGCATAGATTGGATGTATGATGAAGTATGAGATTATAAAAGTATTTTGTGCTTGATTTGTGTAGTTTTAATGAGGTTTTAATGAGTTTTGAATAAATATATATTGCTGTGAATTTTTATTAACACGTGTTCATGCACAATAAAAATAGTAACACGTGAAATAATAAGTTATAGTTTTTAACACATCAAAATATTATATGATGATCTTAGGACATGAATCTAATGTTTTAGGGACAAATTATAATATTTAGAAGGATTTTAAAGAGTTTTTAAGCAAATTTACAAAGAAGCCATTTTTGGAAAATTATCGAAAATCAAGAGTTTTGCAAAAGAAAAATTAAAAATATGGAGTTGAATATAGACCATATAGGGAAGGTTTTAGACAAGTTTCCAATATGAATAGTTAGTTTAGGGTTGTAGTAGAAGTTAGTACAGTCAACGTAGTTTTAATTTAGTTTCGATGTTCTCTACGTAGGAGAATTTGAGTTAGGAGACTTTTAGAAGTTTTGGCGGATCACCGTTGTAACACAAGGTACGTTAGTACTAATGGCATCTATTTAAGTAGAGTTCATGCTAGATTTGTTGATTTTGTATACTATGCTTGTGAATATAAGTTGTTGCTTGTTTGATTTTGAGTGGACTTGCATGAGAATTTATGTTAGCATGAAAGTATTGAAAGTATGATTCTTATATTAAATTGACATTCAGTATCCATAGTATTGTTACTACATCATGAGAAATTGGAATGTTAAATTTATTTTTGAGTTTTGACTATCATCCAATAAAGAAGAAAGGAAATTACTTAAGTTGATTAATTACTTGATCAACTAGAAAAATAGTTAGTGAATTTTATTCATATATTTAAAAGAAGCAAATGATCAAATAGTTAGCCCTTCACATTTAATGTGTGGTAAAGGATGGTTTAGCTAAAGTGAAGGACACACAAAATTAATTTTAGAATCACTTTAAATCCAAGATAATTAATATGGTGTTGCTTGTTAAAATACATGCTTCTATGTGATATTGTGTGTGAGTCATTATATTTGTCAAACCTGTTAATCACGTAAAGTGAACGAGGATTCGCACCAGAACTCTTGGAACGTATTTACCTTCATTATGAACAATGGGGGGAGTTATTGTATTTACTGAACTTCTAATCGGGGTACAAGACGTTATACTCTTTTATATATTTTAAATGCGCTCAAATTCCATCACTATATGTGACATAGGTAATACCTTCATGGAGTTGCTCCCAAGTTGGTGCCCAATAGGGTGATTGATAAGGAAAGGAAACCCGTTTGATACGAAATCCAAAGATCAACTATAATGAAATATTTTTAATTAGCTAAGTCTGTGCACAGGTATGTAGTGGTGACAATGGTAAGAATTATGTGATGTTTAGTCTTTTCTTTTATTTTGTTGTCAATCATATTTTGTACAGTCTCTAGTGTTTATGTTGTCAGCTTTGCTGATTTTGTGTGTTTGTGTGCATGGCTTTTTATTTGGCTTGGCCCTACAACGACCCATTTCAATGGCGAGTAGTTGTCTACAATAAAGAAAAAGTTACATGTACAGGTGGGCATAGTCAATCATGCTGGGTTGGAGTGTGAGCGCTTACCTTATAGTGTTCCTAGCTTATGTGGACTTGTTATTTAATATTGTTATGGTTGCCTTTTAGATTTTCAAAGTTTAAAGTTTATTTGGTTTGAAGGTTTCTTAGTACAGTTCCGAATTGTAATAAAGGTTTATTTTGAATCTAGTTTTTATTTTGGTTTGAAAGTTCGTTTGAGTTTTAGTTTTATTTTAAAATGAAAAACTTCCGTTGTAGTACTTTGATAAAAGCCTTAGCCGTTATCACGGTGGTGGTGATACTTTGATATTCCTTGTTAAGTAGGAAGTATATTTATTATTATTTATATAATTTATTTATACTATATTTCTGGAATTTAAAAAGGAGGAAGTTAGGAAATTCCAGGGTGTTACAAAGTGGTTACCAGAGCTTAATTTTGAAATAAAAATAAAAACTTTATTTTTTGGGGTACCCTAAGTTTTACTTTGAGAAAAAGAAATTTCTTGTTTTAGGAGTTTATTGAAAATGGAGAATTTTTCTAGAAATAGTAATTTCCAAAATGAAAAGTCTTGAAAAATGAAAAGTTTTAAATTGCTTACATGTGCAGGTATACAAGGAATTCTAGTATGTTATTATGTGTTATTGCTTTCATAACAGGTGGTAAGATTGGGTAGAAATTTGGGCATGTAGGATACACTTTATCTCTTTTCCTTCATGCATTTAAGCGAATGTTTGGAAATGTTGTTATATGGATAGTTAAGTGTAGTATAAATTGTTTGTTAGCCACCAAACCTTTTTGTTACGGAACTGTTTAGCTTGGTTTTGTTGTGTGGCAAGGATGGCCCATTAGTTTTAAGTGTCGTTGCAGCATGTTGGATAATATGCCTAATAAGGAAACACAGATGGGAACTTTGGAGGAAAAGGATTATGATTGTCCACCTCAGTATGCATGGAAGATTCATTTCTACTGTTCATACATGAGTGCAATGCTGAATTTTAAATCATTCCGATCATGTTTCTGCGTTGATTGTGAATTGTTTGCCTAACCACCCACCTTACTTTGACATAAAGACGAAGTTTGATGACTTTCATTTTGTTGGAGGACTTCCAAATTATGCTAAGTATAAGGATCGAAATGGTCAATAGGGTTGTTGTTGAGTTCCTAGATTTTGTTTTGAATGATGACAAACTACATTGAACTATTATATTATATGCAAGGTTCTGTTTGCATATGCAGGTACAAAAGAAACAAGTTCAATGATGACAAGATAAAGCTCGAGAAGCCAAATCTTGAAGTATGCAAGAAGACCAAACTCATAGAGTCTAACTCTTAGGTCTTAGATGCAATGTAAGTGGTATGAAGGTTTATAGATGCACTATAAAGATTGAGATTATAGAGATGTACTAATTATGGATGAGAAAGAACTTAAATTACTTGGCATACATCATTATAAGTAAACTTTGCTGATTGGAACAGTCTGGGAACAGTGCTGAACCAGTCCTCTCAAGTCTACATCATACATCCGTATTTTACGAAAGTTTCTTTCCGCGCAAATTTGTTTTCAAAAATTATACGGATGCTTAGATTGGTATGCAAGGCAAATATTCTTAAGTATGACAAGTATGTCATATAATATTGTGCTGATTTTATTTGATTTCGAATAAAATCAGTGAGAATATTTTCCTGGAATTATTTCTACAATTATGAGAAAAATATTGTCTTGCAATATTACATGACATACTAGCCAAAGGATTATTTAAGGATATCTGCTAGCATGCAACTGGAATAACTTTTACACGAACAAACACTGAAGATTACGAATTGCAAAAGCTCTCTCTAAGTCTCAATCTCTCATAAACCTCATAACCCCATTAAGGTCTTAATATTCTCTCTTTTGTAAGCGTTTAGGCTAAGTGTTATTGCGAGACAAAGTGTTGTAATTTGAGCATTCTGTGAGTTCAGTTTGCTGGGGAAGTTGATCTGGGATCATCTCCATTAGAACCTTCATAGTTGAAGGTTGAGTCGAACTTCCATAAGTTGAAGTTGGGGAATCATATTGTGCATAGGTGCATAGTTGATTGAGTGTAATTCTTTTGTTATTCTGAGTTGATTAATAAAAGAGTGAGTGAGTGGAGGATGTACACTTATTAGAAGTTGAAACTCATTGAATCTTGGTGTTGTTTATTTTATTGCATTATTGTTTCCGCTGCTTGAGAACTGGTTCTAAACTGTTCTTATAATTAATTGAAAAAATTTACAACAACCTTACAACACTCAATCCCCCCCCNCCCCCCCCCCCCCCCCTCTTGAGTGTCACTTGCACTTTCAATTGGTATCAGACCCTAACTTCTTGAAAGGGTAACACCTAGAGAAGGAAGAAAATATGAATACTCAAGAGATATATGTAGATGATATTTTGTCCTAATTTGTGTAATGAGTTTGCAGATTTGATGAAAAGTGAATTTGAAATGCGTATGATGGGAGAACTTGGATTCTTTCTAGGAATTCAAATTAAGCAAACCAATGATGGAATTATGATTCATCAGTAGAAGTACCTCAAGGAGTTGCTGAAAAGATATGGCTTGCAAGACAGCAAATCCTATGAAACACCCGTTCCAACTTCTACAAATTGAGCCTTGATTAGAAGGGAAAGGTTGTTGAGGGTAAGTTGTATAGAGCTATGATTGGCTCATATTGCTCTACTTAACAGCCAGTAGGCCAGATATAGTGTTTTTAGTAGGGTTGTGTGCAAGATTTCAATGCAACCCTAAAGAATCTCACCTAAAGGTTGTTAAGAGAATTCTAAGCTACCTCAATGGTACTGATGAACTGTGTTTGTGGTATCCAAAAGGTAGCCATATGAATCTTATAGGATACACAGATGTTGACTTTGCTAGTTTTATTGTGAACAAGAAGAGCACTTCTACAATGGCTCACTTCTTAGGTTCCTGCCTTATCTCATGAGGATCAAAGAAACAAAATTCTATGGCCTTATCCGCAACAGAGTCTGAGTATATTGCAACTGCTTTATGTTGTGCTCAACTCTTGTGTATAAAGTCATAACTAAAGGATTTTGGGATCTATTTCAGAAGTGTTCCCATTTTATGTGATGACACTAGTACAATCAATATTTCAAAAAATCCTGTCCAACATTCTAAAACCAAGCATATTGAAATTAGGCATCATTTTCTAAGGGACAATGTTGAAAAGGGTAATGTAGAATTGGAGTTCTGCAGGTCAAAAGATCAACTAGCTGACATTTTTACAAAACCTTTGAGCAGAGAAATGGTCATCAAGCTTTGTACCTTGTTGGGTATGATTAAAATTAGACAATGAGCTCTTAGGTCTTGACTTGTCCCTTTGGCAAGTCAAATGATGTCAATATGTATATATTGTTTTTGTTTTTCTGCTTTTTAGGTCTCACAAATTTCTTATGCGATGCTGAGCTGATCAATTTAGTACTCAAGTACCTTAAGATAATATTGTAAAGAGTAAGTTGGCACAGGCCAGTTGCAGACCATTAGGGAACCAGACCATTTTTTGCTTTTTAGGTCTCACAAAATTCTGTGGCCTTATCCACAGCAGAGTCTGAGTACATTACAACTTTTTATGTTGTGCTCAGCTTTTGTGGATAAAGTCACAACTAAAGGATTTTGGGATCTGTTTCAGTAGTGTTCCCATTTTATATGATAACACGGGTGCAATCAATATTTTGAAAAATCTTTTCCAACATTCTAAAACCAAGCATATTGAGATTAGGCATCATTTTCTGAGGGACAATGTTGAAAAAGGTAATGTAGAATTGGAGTTTTGCAGGTCAGAAGATCAACTAGCTAACATTTTTACAAAACCTTTGAGCGGAGAAATGTTCATCAAGCTTCGTACCTTGTTGGGTAAGTTTAAAATTAGACAATGAGCTCTTAAGTCTTGACTTGTCCCTTTGGCTAGTCAAATGATGTCAATAAGTTTTTCTACTTTTTAGGTCTCACAAATTTCTTATGCGATGCTGAGCTGATCAATTTAGTACTCAAGTACCTTAGCACAATCTTGTAAAGAGTAAGTTGGCACAGGCCAGTTGCAAACCATTAGGGAACCAGGTTCATGAGGCGGTTATTTTAGTTAGTCAGTTTATTTTCAAAAATTCAAATTTTTGGAAATAAATGTAATGACGATTATATTTATGGTAACTGCCTTTTTTGGTTGAACGGACAAATATCTTTCAAAGACTCTAAAGATAACCGTTTTTATTCAAATCTTTTATAAATATATGCTTCTGATCATACTTTCCTTCTTCATTTCATTTCCTTAATTTTTTTTCTCTTTATATTCTCTCGATTATACTTTCTCTCACACAAAAACCTAAATCGATTAAATTCTTCTTCTTCAAAGTTTTTTTTTTTTTTTTGCTCAAAGTAGAGGAAATATTCAGTCTCATCATGTCAAAGAGAAGAAGCACACGATTGGTTGAGAAAGAAGTTAGTGAATCTCCTGAAATTGAAACGAAGAAAACAAAGAAGATGGGTGACAAGGTAATTGAGTTTATGATAGAAGATGTGATGGAGGAGGAAGTTGATGTAGAGGAAAAAGTGCCGTTGATTAGAAAGAACGCCAACTCTGAAACTTCAAAAGCCCTTACTATAAGATCCACCACACCAAAATCCACCACAAAAACAAGCACAAAGGCGGTTACACCAAAATTAACCGCCAAAACCACCAAATCTTCCACACTAACATCCACAAAATCAACCACTGCCAAAAAGCCTCCCACACCAAAATCCAAAGAATCAAATCATGTACCAATAGAGACCTCAAAATCCAAAGAACCATAGATTGTTGAAGAATCTGAACATGAGAAGGAATCTGAATCTGAATCAAAGTCGGATGAAGAAGAAGTTGAGGAAGAAAAAGTTGAATCAATGGAAAAGGAAACTGAACCAATGGAGGATGGTGTTGCAGAAGAAGTGAAGGAAAAGAAAGTAAGCACCAAGAAACCGTCATCAAAAACGATTAAGAAAGTTCAGAAGAAGGCCACTAAACCACCAATCACAAAATCCAAACCACCCACACCTAAAACCACTCCCAAACCAGTTGAGAAGTCAAAGAACAAGGAAGTTACTGGAGATGAAGAGGAAGTTGAAATAACTACTAAGAAAGAAAACACAAAGAAAATAGCAAGAAAGGGTGCTCATGTAAAAATGGTTGCTAGAAAGGGTGCTGAGGCGTCCAAGGGGAAGGCTATAATGATAGAAGCACAACCAGACCAGCCCACAACAGGGCAAAAGAGAAAGTAATTTGATATTATGATCTCTTCAAGCATTAAATCTAAGAAAAGTAAGTCTACTACCCCTCAACCTATATATAATCTGAAAGATAGATAAATTCTGGTAGGATTTTCTATTGCAACAAGTTGGGTTGCACAAAAATTCTTGATTGAGGTTAAGGAGGCTTTAGATTTTCAGAAATGGTCTATGTTGTTTGCAAAGGATTTAGATGTGTTCATGCCACTGGTTGAAGAATTCTACTCACACCTGCGTACTAAAGATGATGGATCCTATTTCTCCTTTGTTAAAGATACTCCTATAAATTTGTTTGAAAAGAAATTGACTGATATTCTCAAAGTTCCAACAAAGGGACTTGATGTTTACTCTAGAGAAAATTGGCCTTCTGTAAAGGGAGTCACAACAGAACAAATCTAGACTAGACTCTTTACTGGTCCATCTGATAGCAAGCAGGGGTACACCATTAGCCAATTAAAGGAGCCAATCATGAGGTTATTTCATAATATATCCTCAAAGATTGTGTGTCCTAGAGCACAAGGTCGTATGAGTGTACGGTTGATGTATATTGTTCTCATTTACTGCCTCATTGAACACATTTCTGCCAACCTCCCTGCTATGATGTTAGGTCATATGATCTACTGTGTGGAGAAAGCTAATCATGCTCCGGCCTATGGAGGATGGCTGACCTTAGTATTTGGGCATTGGAAGAAACCTATGGTGTGAGATTATGGCACCATGTCACATCTCACCAATCATATAATAGGTCAAAAGGGCATGACATTTGCAGGTGATGTGTTAAAGATGAAGGATGCGGGGAAGAGTGATGCTAGTCTTGCTGGGACCAGTACAGAATAAGTTCAGGCAACCTATGCCCTGGTGAAGCAGTTGAGTGATCAGAATCAACTCATGCAAAATATGGTCAACAATTTCACTACACTATGTGCTGCACTTCTGGAATACTACAGAAGAATTGAAGTTCGTCTTGATAAACTGGTATAATTGCTGGTGAGGATTCTGAAGACAAAGAAGAGACATCAGAAGCTGCAGGTGATGCTGATGATGAGGATGCTGAAATTGTCTCTGAGAAGGATGAGGATGATGAAGAACATGATGAAGTGGTTCAGAGGAAGAAGAAGATAATGAGATTGAACAAGACTCAGGAGCTGATTGATTTCCTTTATTTCCTCTTATTTTATCCTATTGCTGCTAACCCCTCTTTTTATTGAACTCTTATTCTGGTTTCCCCCTTCCATTTTCAAAAGACATTGTTATTTTGTTATTTGGATTAACGATAGTCTGTAATAACTTTTAGTACAAGTAGGTTTGGCACTTTGACAGGAACAACCGAACAATTGGCAGAATCATCATCTCTAGAATGTTGTTAGAGCTACCTATATTAGCTGCTCCTTATATAATTAGTAGATTGAATACTAATTGTGTTTAGTTATTTGTTTAAAAGCTTTTACGCAATGACTTTTTTAATGATGCAAAAAGGGGGAAGCAGGTGTGAAGTTCTGATCTCTTCTACCTAATTCAGGGGGAAGAAGGTCTATTGCTAATCTATGTGTGTTGCAGCAACTAGAAGCAAGATTTATAGTCTTGCTAGTGGTGACAGACCTACATGGTTTGGAAGTAAATGTATTGAAAGCATTTTACCTCTTATCATCCCAACGGCTTGTTTGTTTGAAAACAAGTTTGATGAACTTACTAATGTTCTTATTGCGAATGCATGTTTAAGTCTAAGAGCTTTGAGTCTAATTAGTATTTTCCCTGGGTACTTAGCAACTCTTTCTTAAATTGTTGTCAGTTAGTTGTGGACTACTTTACGTGTAAATGATGCTTAATCTGCAGGAATAGTGTGAGACCAGACCATTGAATTCTAAAGAATTCAAAATTTTTGAAAAGTTCCAAATATTAAATGATATTATTTGCGGGGGGAACTTCATGGTTTGTCATCATAAAAAAGGGGGGATATGTTGAGTTCCTAGTTTTTGTTTTGAATGATGACAAACTACATTGAACTATTATATTGTATGCAAGGTTATGTTTGCATGTGCAGGTACGAAAGAAACCAGTTCAGTAATGACAAGATAAAGCTCGAGAAACAAAATCTTCAAGTTTGAATGAACACCAAGCTCATAGAGTCTAACTCTTAGGTCTTAGATGCAATGTAAGTGGTATGAAGGTTTATAGATGCACTATAAAGATTGAGATTATAGAGATGTACAAATTATGGTTGACAAGGAACTTAAGTTACTTGGCATACATAATTATAAGTAAAATTGGCTAACTAGAACAGTCTAGGAACAGTGCTGAACCATTCCTCTCGAGTTTACTTCATACATCCGTATTTTAGGAAAGTTTCTTTCCATGCAAAATTGTTTTCAAAAATAATACGGATGCCTGGATTGGTATGCAAGGCAAATATTCTTAAGTATGGCAAGTATGTTATATAATATTGTGCTGATGTTATTTGATTTCAAATAAAAACAGTGAGAATATTTTCCCGGAATTACTTCTATAATTCCAAGGAAAATATTCTCTTGCAATATTACATGACATACTAGCTAAAGGCTTATTTAAGGATACCTGCTAGCATACAACAAGAATAACTTTTGCACGAACAAACACTGAAGATTACGAATTGCAAAAGCTCTCTCTAAGTCTCAATCTCACATAAACCTCACAACCACATTAAGGTCTTAATATTCTCTCTTTTGTAAGCATTTAGGCTAAGTGTTATTGAGAGACAAACTGTTGTAATTTGAGAATTCTGTGAGTTCCGTTTGCTGGGGTTGTTGATCTGGATCATCTTCATTAGAACCTTCGTTGTTGAAGGTTGAGTCGAACTTCCATAGCTGGAAGTTGGGGAATCATATTGTGCATAGGTGCATAATTTATTGAGTGTAATTCTTTTGTTATTCTAAGTTGATTAATAAAAGAGTGAGTGAGTGGAGGACGTAGACTTATTTGAAGTCGAACCTTGTTCAATCTTGGTGTTGTTTATTTTAGTGCATTATTGTTTCCGCTGCTTGAGAACTGGTTCTAAACTATTCTTATAATTAATCGAAAAATTTACAACAACCTTACAACACTCAATCCCCCCCCCCTCCCCTCTTGAGTGTCAGTTGCACTTTCAGTTGTGATTGGAGGTACTTGGAAGACTATATTGCAAAGAAGGAACAAGAGTTTCTGAAGTCAAATGCAGGTGAGGAATTCCCACCCACACCATTTCCAAATGGTCAACAGGATGCTGCAATGAGTGAAAATGAAGTTGCTTCAGGTTCTCCAAGTTGTGAGTCAAAGTATAGTTTATGTTATGAGATTGCGGATCCAGATCTAGTTATTCCAATGTATATGGACTTAATGACCGATTCTAAAGAAGAAGGAAATGAACTTGATCCCGAAGAGGACATGGATGAAGATGTCGAGGAAGATTAGGAAGGTGAAGTTCAAGATAATATTGAAGATGATCCTGAGTTCATACCTGGGAAATATGTGATGTCTAGGGACAAGCAGGATAATGTTATTGCTTGAAACTCTTTGTTAGGAACACGAGTTTAGTTTAAATTCATGCTATTTAGTATTGGTGACGTTTAGGATGTTGGATCTTCTAGATTTTTTTTTCAGAATAAGTGGTCGTTAGCCATAAGAAAACTTTTAGAAAACTAAGCATTTAAGAACCCTTATGAGAATAAGGGAATAAATGAGACAATTTTATTCTTAAAAATGGTCTCTCACGTAGAGCAAAACCAAGGGGAAACTTTTTCATTATGTGCTATATTTTACTTAAATGGTTGTGTAAACAATCAAAACTAAGTGAATCATTCGCTTTAAAATGGAAATTTCTTTTATGCGACGGATTGAAAAGATGCTTTTATGCTAAATTGTAAGTTTTGTTTTGTTCTAACTTAGGGTTAGACATTTTTTAATATAAAGGTATTTTCCCTCTACAGGAGAAATAGGATGGCTGTACGTAACAACAATCAGCTGAATGATGTAGTGAGGCAATTGGCTACTTAGCTGAATAGTTAGCCGCTAGAGGAAATGGTAATGGAGGCGACCCCGCTAGGAACTTTTCAAGAAAATTGCGCAAAGTAAGCCACCTACATACCAAGGAGAAGCAACCCAACTGTTTTAGAGGGATGGCTGAGAGAGTTCAATAAGCTGTTTGGTGTGGTTGAGTGTCCAGAAGAATCCAAAGTAAACTTTGTAGTTTACTACCTGAGGGGAAAAGCGGATCTTTGGTGGTCACAAAATGAAGCTGTGATCAGGGCGTTGCCAGGATTTAATTGGGTTGTGTTTCAGGATCAGATTCGCAAGAAGTTTTACCCTGTGATGAGTTTCTGGACTTAAGATGGGGAGTATGTCGGTTACTAAGTACTACTTGATCTTTATAGAGTTGTCTTGGCTTGCTAAGGAGGTTGTAGCAATGGAGAAGCTGAAGGCTAGTCATTTTGAGAGAGGGTTGCCCATGTATATTCAGTTGCAACTAGCCGGGCAGGTTTTTGATTCGTTTGACGAGTTGTATGGTAGGGCTGCACACCTATATGCCTTGGACAAAAAGAAGAAAGAGATGCTGAAAGAAGGTACGACGAGGGAGAAAAGAAAGGATGGTGGAGGAAACTTTAACCAACAAGAACTCATGGAGGATTTAAGAAACCTCGTTTCAACAATAGCTTTTAGGGAAATAAGGGAAACTTTGAGAAGCCTGCTAATGGAAATGGGAATAGGGTGCAGACGGCTAATCAAGGTGGTCGTGTGTACTTTTACAAGAAATGTCCTAATAGTCATCCAGGTAAGGACTATGTTGGAATTCTAGTGACTTGTCATTTGTGCAATAAGCTTGGACATCGTGAGTATGAGTGTTTCTCCAAGGGCAAGGGAAAGGAGGGACAAGGGTCACAATTCAAAGGAAATTCAACTGGAGCTCAGAATAAGGGTTTCCAAGGATATATGGGAGGAAAGGCAATGCAACAAGGCAGGAATAGGAATGTAAGTGGCAATGGAGGAGGGCAGGCTAAGACCTTGAATGCTGGAAAGATGAATCTGATGGCATAAAGTGAAGCGGATGCTAGTAAGGATGTGATTACTGGAACTTTCTCCATTCACTCTTTTCCTACTAAAGTTTTGTTTGATTCTGGTGCAACATACTCTTTTGTATCCACTAAAATTTTGGAAAATTTAATGCCTGTTTTTGGAAAAGTAGATACAATAGATATGTCAATAGTATTATCATTGGGACAAGAAGTACAATGTTCAAGGAGATTTTTGGATGTTCCAATTGAGATAGAGGGAGTGGAATTTAAGGCCAATCTAATCGAGTTTGACTTGGGTGACTTAGAATTGATCTTAGGGATGTATTGGTTGATTGAGCATAAGGTTGAGACCATGTGTGAGCCGTAGAAGATCCTATTAGTTAAAAAGGGTAAGAAGGTGAGCTATTGGAGGGGGCCAAAACACAACAAAATACTATCAATGATGAGGTTTGCCAAGTATGTGAATAGAGGTTTTCCAATCTATCTTTGTAGCATGAGGGATGTAGATCATGTCGAGTCTTCTAAGCCTGAGGACATTGAGGTAGTGAGGGGTTTCCTGGATGTGTTTCCGTAGGAGATTTCGGGAATACCACCAAAGCGAGAAATCAACTTCACCATAGACTTATTACCAGGAACGACGCCTATTTCCAAACCACCCTATAGGATGGCACCTGCAAAAATGAGTGAGTTTAAGGAGCAATTACAGGATTTGTTGGGAAACGGTTACATTAGGCCTAGTGCTTTACCTTGGGGAGCGCCAGTGCTGTTTGTGAAGAAGAAAGACGGGAGTATGAGGTTATGTATTGACTATAGGGAGTTGAATAAGGTGACGATCAAGAACAAGTATCCTTTACCGAGGATTGATGACTTGTTTGATTAGTTGAAAGGAGCTATTGTGTTTCCAAAGATTTATTTGAGGTCAGGATACCATCAATTGAGGATTGCTGATAAGGATATACCAAAGACGACTTTTCGTACAAGGTATGGGCATTATGAGTTCATTGTTATGCCTTTTGGGTTGACAATTGCGCCAGCAATTTTCATGGACTTAATGAATAGGATCTTTCAACGGTTCTTGGATAAGTTTGTGGTAGTGTTTATTGATGGCATTTTGGTGTACTCTAAGAGCAAAGAAGAGCATGTGGAACATTTGACGCCGATTTTGATGACGCTAAAGGAGAATAAGTTGTATACTAAATTCTCGTAGTGCGAATTTTGGTTGGAGAAAGTCGCATTCTTGGGACATTTTGTGTCAAAAGAAGGAGTTTAGGTAGATCCAACCAAGATCGAAGCAGTGAAAGAGTGGCCTACACCTAAGAATGTGTCAGATGTGCGAAGTTTCTTGGGTTTAGCAGGGTACTACAGGAGGTTTGTGAAGGACTTTTCAAGGATCGCTAAGCCAATGACGTCGCTAATGAAGAAAGACTATAAGTTTGTTTAGAGTGATGAGTGTGAGGAGGCATTTCAGACTCTAAAGGAGCGTTTGACTACGGCTCCACTGCTGACATTTCCAGATGGGAGTGGATCTTATGACGTGTATAGTGATGCTTTTAAAAACGGTTTGGGATGTGTTTTAATGCAAAATAGAAAGGTGATTGCATATACTTCGAGACAGTTGAAACCTTACGAAGCAAACTATCCCACCCACGATCTCCAGCTAGCAGCGATCGTGTTTGCCTTGAAGAAATGGAGACATTACTTTTATGCAGTGAAGTAAAATCTACACGGACCACTAGAGCCTAAAGTACTTTTTTACTCAATAGGATTTGAACATGCGACAAAGGAGATGGCTTGAATTGAGTAAGGATTATGATTTAGATATCCAATACCATGAAGGGAAGGCCAATGTGGTAGCAGATGCTCTAAGTTGTAAAACAAAGCATGGAGTGAGTTCTCTAGTGGTTGCTGACGAACTGTGTAGAGACATAGAGAGAGTGAATTTTGAGATAGTGAAAGAGGGAGCGTTGGAAGGAATTCTTTGCAATCTTAGTATCCAACCAACAGTGTTTGAGGAGATCAAGGAGAACCAAGATGGAGATGTGAAACTAGATAGACTAAAGGAGAAATATAAGGCATGAAAGGTTATGGAATTCAAAATCCATGAAGATGGGAGTTTGAGATATAAGGGAAGATGGTGCATACCGCAAAAATGCGAAGATTTGAAAAGAAAAATTACGGAGGAAGGCCATAATACACCATACTCAGTTTATCTTGGAGGTGATAAACTGTATAAGGATTTGAATAAGGTGTATTGGTGACCTAAAATGAAGCGGGAAGTAGTTGAATTTGTAAGTAAGTGTCTTACGTGTCAAAAGGTGAAATTTGAGCATAAAAGGCCAAAAGGAGAGGTTCAACCACTTGAAATACCAGGATGGAAGTGGGATTGGATATCAATGGATTTTGTAACCTGCTTGCCAAAGTCAAGGAATCAAAATGATACCATATGGGTTGTGGTGGATAGGTTTACAAAGTCAGCAATGTTTATACCGATGAAGGAGACTTAGAAAATGGAACAACTTACGCCTGGCGGCTTGGTGATATAAACTACATGAAATAATGCGTCTGGCGGCTTGGTGATATCAACTACATGGATGAAGATAACACTGTCATATTGGAGACATTACCCCTACCAATTGGCTTACGTAAAGCATGTTGTGAGGCTACGTGGAGTTTCAAAGGATATCGTGTCAGATAGGGATTCTCGGTTTCTTTCAAAACAACGTTGAAAATGAGTACAGCTTTCCATCCAGCAACCAATGGAAAAACAGAGAGAACCATACAGACTTTAGAGGACATGTTGAGAGCTTGTATAATGCATTTTCAAGGAAATTGGGAAGATTGTTTGGATTTGATCGAATTCTCGTACAACAATAGCTACCATGCAAGTATTGGCATGGCACCTTTTGAGGCATTGTATGGAAGGAAGTGTAGAAGTCCCTTATGTTGGAGCGACATAAGTGAGACGGTAATTCTAGGACCTCAATTGATTGAAGAAACTACCAATAAGGTAAGAGTGATACAAGAAAAGATTCAAGATACACAGGACAAGCAGAAATCCTATGCAGACCAAAAGCATTAAGAGGTCGTGTTCGAAGTTGGTGATAAGGTGTTACTTAAGGTATTATCGATGAAAGGTGTAATGAGGTTTGGAAAAAAGGGAAAGTTGAGCCCAAAATACATTGGACCTTATGAGATCTTGCAAAGGATTGGAAAGGTCACCTATAAGCTAGCATTACCAATGGAATTGAGCAAAGTTCACAATGTTTTTGTGTCTCAATTAAGGAAGTATGTGCCGGACAAGTCGCGTGTGTTACAACCTGAAACAATAGAGTTAGACCAAAGTTTAATCTATGAGGACAAATCAATTAAGATACTTGATAGTAAGATTCGGGATACTCGTAGGAAAAGTGTCAAAATAGTGAGAGTGTTGTGGTCTAACCAAGAAATTGAAGAAGCCACATGGGAAACTGAGGATATGATGAGAGAAAAGTATCTTGAATTATTTCTGGTTAGTAGAGTTACGGGGACGTAACTCGATTCTTAAGGAGGGTAGAGTGTGATATAATTTCGCGCACTTTTACCCTAAAATTTTGCAAGTTTTGACGTTTTTTAGTAAATTATATGGAAGTTTTATGTTTGTTTCCTAAATTTTGTCAAGGAAATGTCTAAGTAACTGTCTAAAGTCTACAACAACTTAGAAGAAAAATGAAAAGTTTTGAGAGAAATGCAGTCACTATTCAAGTTCCATACAATGATTTACATAAAATTTTGGGACGAATCTTCTTTTAAGGAGGGTACACTGTAATACCCCATATATTCACGTATTTTGAGAATTTAATTTCACATTTGATGTGTATATTTTTAGTATTTTTATTGAAAAATAAGTTAAATAAATATATTAAGGAAAGAAAATTTAATTAATTGCTACTTAAATATTTTTATGTTTTAAAAGCTTTTAAATTATATTTTATGTCACTCTGAATTTTATTTAATATTTTAACAAGTTTCTAAAATTAGAATTTTCAAGGTTTCCTAAATTGTTTTTAAAACAAGGGCACAAAAGTAATTTCAAGCACTAAGGGTATTTATGTAATTGCACCAAAACTAACTTTGGGCCTTTAAATACCCCTTAAAATCAGAATTTTCAAATTTATAATGCAATTTGTGAGTTAGGATTTTTTAAAAAAAAGAGAGAGACAAAAGAAAGGGGGAGTAGGAAATTTTCAAAAAGGAAACAAAAAGTTTCGTCGCTTTCCCTCGTCACTCGCCGTCTGCCACCTCGCCAGCCACCACCCTTCCTCCTCCTCCATACTAGTGGAAAAAACCTTTTTGCTGCAGTCATTTGCCTACCTTTTGCTTCTCGTTTTGACCGCAACATATGCCAAAGAAGCAAAAGGGTAAAAACTTTATGATGCGGTCATTGGCGAAGCATATAGAGTAGAACTTTATGTTGCGGTCATATAAAGGACCGCAGCATAAAGTATATTTCCCTCCATTATTTGTGAGACTTTATGCTGCGGTTGTTATATATGACCGCAGCATATATTATTTTTCCCTCCAAAAATCAAGACTTTATGCTTCGGTTATTAAGTGTGACCGCAGCATAAAGTTCTTTCCCAACAAAAATTTTTTACATTATGCTTCGTTTTTTTACATTATATGACCGCATCAAAAGGCTTAT
Source organism: Suaeda aralocaspica (assembly GCA_016808085.1). Taxonomy (NCBI): domain Eukaryota; kingdom Viridiplantae; phylum Streptophyta; class Magnoliopsida; order Caryophyllales; family Amaranthaceae; genus Suaeda; species Suaeda aralocaspica. The sequence goes on from PYUH01000533.1 coordinate 81,514, forward strand.
GTCTATATATATATATATATATTATTCACTAGCTTCCACAATTGGTAATTATAATATTATTAATAATAATTATTATTATTAATATATTAATATTAATAATTAATATATGAACAATAATAATCATTAGTATTTATAAATTAAGTTAAAAACAACGATAATATTCATATTACTAATAATAAAGTAACAATACATAATGTAACTTACAATTTAAACTTGCATACATATATATGTCACTCCACCTACGTACTATAATTACATTGACCAATTGAATTCTTTTACATCATCATCTTGCACCAAATGAAATTGAGTGTTTCATTACAAAGAATATAAAGTGATAAAACTAGCTAGTTTCTCTCTAACTTCAACAATTTCTTGAACGGTATATGGCACTTGACGTCTTGCCGACTTCAAAACCTTTAAATTCATTAAAAACAAAGTTATATTGATTATTACACCATGTGGCTTGGGACTAGATATCAAAAGGGACAACATAAGGTACTTTCGTTTCATACAAAGCCATGGGGGTAGGTTGTAGATAGTCAAAATCACAGGCCATGTACTATGCTTTGAACTAAGGGTTCCAAAAGGGTTCATACCATCCGTGCACAATCCAAGCCTCATATTGCGATTTTCTGCACCAAATACTCGATGTTTTCGAGTAATTTTCTTCCATTCTGGACCATCTGATGGATGTTGTAGCAAACTCGACGACTTCTTCCTCCCTTCTGCATGCCACCTTAAAATTATTGCATCTTTCTTAATTGAAAATAATCGCTTGAACCTTGGTATAATGGGGAGGTACCACAACACTTTAGCTGGGGGGGCCTTCCAAACCTCGTGCTCCTTCACGCTCGTAACGCGGCAGTGCGCACTTTGGACACTTTTCTAACAATTCATACTCATTTCGGTACAATACATTATCATTAGGACAAGCATGTATTTTCTCATATGCCAACCCAAAAGGGCACATTAGCTTCTTTGCATAGTGGTTCGACTTAGGAAGCTCATTGGGCTTAGGAAACATGCGACTCAAAGTATCTAATAATTCTGTAAATCCACTGTCACGCCAATTGTACTTTGACTTAATATTATACAGTTCCAACACAGCTGAAAGTGTTGTCTGCTTTGTACACCCTGCGTACAATGGCTGTTGTGCGGCCTCTGAAATAGATTCTACAAAACGTGAATCCTCCACACCCTCCATCATTTCATTAACACGATCCACAGCCTCCNTCCACATCCTCATCGTGTTCTCGTTCATCATTAATAGCTACATCGTCATTGGAAGGAAAAAGGTCATCTTCATTAACTTCATTGACATTATGTAATTGACAATTATGTCCATACACTCCTTCCTCACCATGATAAACCCATACTTGGTAATCAGCCCGAAAACCCCTAAGAAGGACATGTTCCCTAAGTGTAATACCCCGTAATTTTATACACGTTATAAAATTAAAATAGTATTTATACGTACATTTTACGTATTTTAAAGGAATAAAAGTATTTGAAAATAATTAATTAAAGGAATTTAATTAATTACGGAGTTTTATTTACTTTATTTTAAAGAAATAAATTTTTATAAGGTCATAAAATAATTTTTATGAAGGTCTTAAAATGTGTGAAAATATTTTGTAAGGCTTTTAAAAGTGTTTTTAATGGGTTGCCATGATTAGTTTAATTATGGGCCCAAAACTAATCCCACTTCAATTAGACCTTTTGGGCTTTTCCTAAACCAACTCTAAATCCTTTTGGGGCTTTAAATACCCCCTTTTAAACCAAAAATTCAGAATTTCCCAAGCATTCAAGTTAGGATTTCCAAAAGCAAAAGAGAGAAGAAGAGAGAAAAAAAAAAAAAAAAACGAAGGGAGAAGCGACGAAGAGGACCGAAGGTCGCCGGCCACCTCTCCGCCGCTGCTGCCCCTCGCCGGCCGGCCGTCGCCGCCACCTCCTCCCCCTTTGCCTTCTCGATTTTCGTAGGTACAAAAAAAAAAAAAACTTTTTCTTCTAATTTAATTTAATTCTTAAGCATGTTTTATAAATTATGTTTATGATCATGTTTTAGTAATGTTTTATGATTTATAATCATGTTTTTATGATTTGTAATTATAGATTTAAAAAGTTGATCATGAAATTTTAATTAGGGTTTGAGAAAGTATGAAGTTTTATTGTTTTAAATTATTTTTATGATCTAGATTGAAGTGGTATGATCATAGTTTAATTATATATGATTGTATGATTAAATTATGATGTTTAGATTGGTTTTTAACAAATTTAAAGTATTAAAACAAATCTGAAAATTTGTTAAATACATGTTAAAACAAGTTTTAAGTGTTCATATTATGCTAGTATGATCATATATGAAATCTATGATCACTACATATATTTTTAGTATGATTTATGAAGTTTAAAGATGATTTTAAGTATGATTTATAAGCTGTCCAGATTTTATAAAATTCATAATTAATGTTTTAAAGTATGTAATTAGCATGAATTAATCATATAAGTTAAGTATTACATTATATGATCAATCCATGTTGTTTTTAGGGCTTTTCATGAAGTTTAGAGAGGTCTAAAAGGATTTTTAATTAAATAAATAATGCTGTAATTTTTATTAAGGCATGTTTATAAGAAGTAAAATTAAGTGTTATTACTTACAAGTTTCCAAATTAAATTCTAATGCATAGAATCGAACCATAAACCTATAAGGATATTAATATGGTGTTTTTATGCAAAAATAAGTGTTTTAAAGAGGTTTTAAGAGGCTTGAAATAATTAAAGTAAAGCTGCCATTTTTGGAAAGTAATGAAAAATAGAAGTTTTCGAAAAGAAAAATAAAGAGACAAGTTATGGAATTGAATAGAGACATAGTAAGGAAGGTTATGGATGTTTATCCACTAGTAAAAAGTAGTTTAGAGTTGCTGTAAAGTTTAGTCAAAGAGGTTTTTCTTATATAGTTTTCCTCTTATGTTTTATAGGAGGATTCGAATCAAGTGAGTTCTAGAAGTAGTGGCGAATCACCGCTATTATACAAGGTACGTAAGTACTAAAGATTCATGAGTAGAATATCATGCTAGGATCATGCTAGTAGTAGATTGAATATATAAGTTTCATGTTAGAAACTATATGATATGAAGTATGTTATGTGACTCTTGTTGACTTTTGTTGACTTATATGAGCATGTTCAAGTATGCATGATTACATGATAATCCATGAGTATTTATTTATGCATTCTATTATATATATATTATTAATAATAACATCAAGGATGTTTGGAATGCATGTTTAATAAAAGAAGTTGACTAGTAGTCAAAAATGAGCATGAAAGATTATGTTATTAAATATTTTGAGCAAAGAAGAGTTAGTGAATTTTATTCACATGATTAGTAGTAATTGAGCAATTTATTATTATTATCCACTCACAGTTTATGTGTGGACTAGTAAAGGAAGTTATCCACTCACAGTTTATGTGTGGACTGTTAAGGAAGTAATTAACCACTCACAGTTAATGTGTGGTCTAGAGAGGATTAATAAAAGGAATAAAATATGTTCACTTATTAATGAAGATAATTAATATGGTGTTCATGTCATGTTATGTTATGAAATGTTGTGTGATGTTATGCATGTTATGATGTTTGTTATGTGAGAGTCATCACAAGTTATAAAATGGTTAATCACGTAAAGTGAAAGAGGATTCGCACCAAAACTCTTGGAACGTATATACCTTGAGTATGAACAGTGGGGGGAGTTGTCTAACAGAGGATTCAACTCCTAGTTAGGGGTACAAGACGTTGTACTTCTATTTTTAGATTTTTATCTTATATGCGCTGGAATTCCGCCACTAGGTGGCATAGTAATACCTTCTTGGAGTTGCTCCCAAGTTGGTGCCCTTTGGGCAATTATTTATTTTATAGGAAGGAGCCCGTTCGATGCGAAATCCAATTATATAATAATTAATTCTGAAGTAAGAGTCTTAGAGTCTTATGATGTTGCAATTGTGGTAAAGGTATGGTTGATGTTTTACTTTGATGCTCTTGCCTAGGATTATTCATGCTAGTGTGTTGCATTGTCTTTAATGCTTATGTACTCAGCTTTGCTGATTACGTGCTTTGTGTGCATGGCTAATCTTTGTTTGGCCCTACGACGACCCATTTATTATGGCGAGTAGAAGTCTTGAATAAAGAGTAAGCAACAGGTTTCAGGTGGGCATCTAGTCGATCATGCTGGGATTGAGTGAAGAGTGTTCATGTTGTTTTAGTATTTGCTTAAAAATTAAGTGACTATTATGCTATTTATTATATCATGATGGATTAACGTTGTTTTAAAGATATTAAATATTATTTGGTTTGAAGGGCCGTTATGTCGGTTCCAAGTTGTTATAAAGTATCATGGGATTTGGTTTTGAAGTTTATTTTAATTAAGTTGTTTTGGTTTGTTTTTTTTAAAAGTTAAGTCTTCCGCTGTAGTACTTTGGTAAATGCCTTAGCCGTTTTCACGGTGGCGGTAATGCTTTGGTTTTCTAAAGTAGTTGGGGCTCGATTATTTTATAAATGTTTTCCGGAAATGTTAGTAGTTTTAGGAAGGAGAAAACCAGGGTGTTACACTAAGCTTCTGAATAGTTTCAACCGTATCAACATTTGCACAACTGACACAAGGGCAATAAAAGCCCTCTATATATGTTATCCACTCCACTCGCTTTGTAAGCCTCAGCACAGTTGCAAAATTCAAAAACCCCATCCACAAAGGCTGAGGAATCCCTGCTCCCATACATCCAAGACCGATCTTTTGACATCTTCCTTAATAGACTATGCACACATATAGAACATAATATATGTAATTAAAATAAACACAAATGTCATCATATAATATCAAATCATAAAGTTTATAATGTATGCGATGTAGGCAAAAGGGTCCTTATCACTCCAACCTAACCCATCCTTGGATGTGTAATCCCACTAATGAATGTAATTCTTTTTTCGATTCAAATGAAAATCCGGCAGCACTTCCCTACAGTTCTCCAAGTACATGATGCAAATAGTTAATTAGCATTTGTACCCGAAGAACATGAAGCAGAAATCCTATTGCCATCATTTTCATTGAATCAAAAAAAGAATTACATTCACCACCTAAGTGAATGGCATGAATGGCAATTTATTACCACAACATATTAGTGAAATTATCATGCAACAATAAAGGGTAATACGACAAGCATATAATGTGAATTCTTGCACACAAGCAAAAAAAAAACAAAGAACAACCAAACCAAAACCAAAACCAAAACACACAGCTAGCATCAAACAACACCAAACAAACATGCTGCACCAACACCTCAGCAAGCCCAGCCAGCCAGCCGAGGAAACAAGCAACTGCCACCTTCTCATCCAACCTGCAGTAATAAACACTGCAATCTGCTCACCGGCACAGCCTTCCCAAGAAGCCAACCTCACACCCTAAACCCACACAGCCATTCTCCCAACTCCACCCTCCACAAACCACAACAACAGGAAGACAACACAAACCCAATTCACAAACAACTTAAATTCACAGTATAATCAATTCCCAACAAAAATACACTAACAATAACAATTAAATCAAACATAACTTGTAAAACCAAACACAACAATAAAATCCCAACCAAAAAATATTACAGCCAGGAACAATATTAGATGCAAAAAATATTTACATCCACTAAAACAGAATGACAGAATCCCAATTAAAGCGAGCAAGATCATAATAGCAAACTCCCTTCATATCTCCTTAGTCCTAATCAATGACCAAATGTTCTCACAAATAGCAGAAGCATCTAGATTGAAAAAGGAAAGAGAGAAAGCAAAAATCACCACAATAAAAGAAGTATCCACACCATCAGCTTCAAACTCTTCTATAATGCTTCTTCCTTCAGAGTCATCAGCAACCTAAATAGCAACAAAAGGTAAGTGAAACAACAAATGTATTGAGTTTTGAACCTAATTCTTATTGAAAAATTTTAAATGGGGCAGAAATTGACCTTCGTAATTATTCTTGGTCTTAACCCTAACAAATTAATCCCTAACAAATTAAACCCAACCAAAAATCCCAATTTAAACCTAACAATTGAAGCTAATAGATCAAAATTATGCACAAAAATAACATAAATTAAAGATTAATTTCAAAAATTTAAGAACACGATTAATACCTGCAGATGATCCAGGTTTGAACAAATGAAATTGATTAATGAAGCCCAAAATCCCCAATTAATCCCTAACAAATTAAACCAACTTATCAATTAAAACAGCAACTGCAAAATGAAGCAGAAGTCGGTACAATGCAAGACGGCAGAGGAAGAAAGAAGAAGACGACAACGAAGAAGACAAAGACGAAGAAGGCAGAACAAAGACGAAGGAAGAAGAAGAAGGACGATCGACGAAGGAAGAAGAAGAAGGATGATCGACGAAGAAGAAGGACGACTGACGAAGAAGAAGGAAGAAGAAGGAAGAAGAAGGCGACGACGCAGAATGGGGACAAACGAAGGAGACGAAGAACTGAAGAAGAAAGATAGAGTTTTTTGCTTTGTGCCTTTGTTTATAGAGGATACTATGTTTTTTATTTATTTTTAATATAAACCTTATGCTGCGCACAATTTTAACGAAGCAAAAGGCTTTTTTGGACCGCAGCATATACTTTATGATGCGGCCATGTAAACAACCGCAGCATAAAGTCTACTTTAATTTCCCACCAAGAACTTTATGCTTCGTTTTTACTTTTTAACAAAAAGACCACAGCATATGTAGTGTAGCATATAAAAATTTTTCCACTAGTGCCATTTAGTATTTCTCAAAACTCTTAAAAAAAAAAAAAAAAAAAAAACACCTTTTTCTTTCTCTTTTCTTTTTAATTTAATCTTGTATATATTCATGTTCATAATTAAGTTTAAGCATGTTTTATGGTTTTAATCATGTTTTATAAAGTTATGATCATGTTTTAGAATATAAAATTTACGTTTATAAAGTTGTTCATGAAATTATGAAAATGGGGTTTATAAAATTATGAATTTTATAGTTTTATGATTTTTAATAATTTAAACCTTCATATTATGATCATAGATTGTTGTAGTATTAATTTGTGATGATTTAATAAGGTTTAGATTAGTTTTTAAAGGTTTTAAAGTAAATAAATATTTCTGTCAAATTTTTTAAGTCATAAAAACTAAGAGTAAAAATAATATGAAAGTGTTTTAAAACATAAAAAATTATATTAAAGCACAGTTTGGATTTATGATGATAGTATGAGACTATAAAAGTGTTTTGTGCTTGATTTGTGTAGCTTTAATAAGGTTTTTATGAGTTTTGAATAAATATATATTGCTATGAATTTTAATTAACACGTGTTCATGCACAACAAAAATAGTCGCACGTGAAATCTTAAGTTATAATAGTTTTTAACACATCAAAGTTTTATCTTACGATCTGAAGACATGAATCTAATGTTTTAGGGCCAACTTATAATATTCAGAAGGGTTTTAAAGAGTCTTTTTAGAAACATTACAAAGCTGCCAGTTTTGGAAAATTATCGAAAATCAAGAGTTTTGAAAAAGAAAAATTAAAATAAAGTATGGAGTTGAATAGAGACCCCATATAGGGAAGGTTTTGGACAAGTTTCCAATATAAATAGTTAGTTTAGAGTTGTTGTAGAAGTTAGTAAACGTGTTTTAATTTAGTTTCCATTTTCTCTATGTGGGACAATTTGAGTTAGACTTTTAGAAGTTGTGGCGGATCACCATTATAACACAAGGTACTAAAGGCATCTATTTAAGTAGATTTCATAGTAGATTTGTTGATTTTGTATGCTATGCTTGTGAATATAAGTTGTTAGTTGGTTGATTTTGAGTGGACTTGCATGAGAAGTTATGTTAGCATGAAAGTATGGAAAGTATGATCCGTATGTTGAATTGACATTCCGTATCCATAGTATCGTTAATACATCATGAGCAATTGGAATGTTAAAGTTATTTCTAATTTTTGACTAACAGTCAATAAAAAAGAAAGAAAGATTAGTTAAGTTGATTAACTACTTGATCAACAATAAAAGTAGTTAGTGAATTTTTATTCACATATCTAAAAGAAGCAAATGAACAAATAGTTAGCCACTCACATTTAATATGTGGTAAAGGAAGGTTTAGCTAAAGTAAAAGGCACACCTAATTAATTTTAGAATCACTTTAAATCCAAGATAATTAATATGGTGTTGCTTGTTACAATGCATGCTTCTATGTGATATTGTGTTTGAGTCATAATATTTGTTAAACTTTTTAATCACGTAAAGTTAAAGAGGATTCTCACCAAAACTCTTGGAACGTATATACCTTGAGTACGAACAATGGGACGAGTTATGGTTGTTTATTGTAACTTCTAATTGGGGTACAAGATGTTGTACTCTTTTATATTTTTAAATGCGATGGAATTCCATCACTATATATGACATAGGTAACACCTTCTTGGAGTTCCTCCCAAGTTGGTGCTCAATAGGGCGATTGATAAGGAAAGGAAACCCGTTTGATGCGAAATCCAAAGATCAAATATACTGAATAATTTTAAATTAGCTGAGTCTATGCATAGGCATGTAGTGGTGACAATGGTAAAAAGTATGTGATGTTTAGTCTTTTCTTTTATTTTGTTGTCAATCATGTTTTTCATACTCTCTAGTGTTTATGTACTCAGCTTTGCTGATTTTTGTGTGTTTGTGTGCATGGATTTTTCTTTGGCTTGGCCCTACGACGACCCATTTCCATGGCGATTAGTTGTCTAAAATAAAGAGAAAGATACATGTACAGGTGGGCATAGTCAATCATGCTGGGTTGTAGTGTGAGCGCTTGCGCTATAGTTTTCTTAGCTTATGTGGACTGGTTGTTTAATATTGTTATGGTTGCCTTTTGGATTTTCAAATTTTAAAGTTTATTTGTTTTGAAGGGTCGTTGGTATGATTCTGAATTGTAATAAAGGTTTCTTTTGAATTTGGTTTTGCTTTTGGTTTGAATGTTCTTTGAGTTTTAGTTTGGTTTTCATATGAAAGACTTCCGTTGTAGTACTTTGATAAAAGTATTAGCCGTTATCTCGGTAGCAGTGATACTTTGGTTTTTTACTAGTTAAGTAGGAAGTATATATATTATTATTATTATTCAATTTTATTTATACTATATTTTCGGAATTTAAAAAGGAAGAAGTTAGGAAATTCCAGAGTGTTACACTAGCGCTCGAGGAGCGCCCAAACGCTCGTTGAGTGCTATGGCGCTCGTTGGGCGCTATAGCGCTCGACGAAGCCCCCAGGCTCTATAAATACCCACGCTTCCCAAGGATCTTCACATCATCTTCACTCCATACAACACACACTTCGAGACATTTCACTCTCTCTCTCTCTACTTTCTCTTTCTTAAGTTTTTTCTAAAACTCGTTCGATCATCTTCCGTTCTTTTAAAGTTTTTTTAATTCATCTTCGAACATTCAAGTTGTCTCGACGATCGTACGAAAAGTACTTAATATGAAGCCAAAAACATCAACAACACCGTCCTAAGCTCTCTAAATCCTTGTTTTATGTGATTTATCGCTTTTTAGAAAATCGACGTGCTTAAACTAATTCATGAAATCTTGACTTAATCATGGCTCGATTTTCCATTAAATTAACCTTAAGTAGAAACATGAGCTGGGTTGCTTACGTGCCTTTAAATCACTAGTACAAAAAATACATTTTGCTGCGCCTTATTTGCTGCGGTTTTTTGGGGTTTTATAAAATCCGCAGCAAATAAATTGATATTTTTGATAAGGAGTATTATTTGCTGCGGTTCTTTTGTAACCGCAGCAAATAATTTTTTTTGCTGCTATATATGATTATTTGCTGCGGCTATATATGATTATTTGCTGCGGTTTTTAACAGCAACAAATAAGTGCTGTAGATTTTTTTTTTTTTCTGTTTTTTCCGTTGGGACTGTTATTATTTTTTTTTCTTTGTTTTTCTTTTGTTGTCCTTCTTTTTTCCCGTCTTTCTTCATTCTGTCAAACACTCACACTCAAACCTAACTCCCTCATTCTTCCGTCGATCTGAACTCACACTCACAAACCTAACTCCCTCTGAACTCCACGATGTCTTTCTTCTGTCTTTCTACGGCGCCGGCGACCTCAACATCCACAATGGCCTCTTCTTCGTCGTATTCTTCTTCTTCGTCGCCCTTATTGATACGCATATCAATGAGAAAAACTTCGAGGGTTTGGGTTTAATTGAAGGTGGAAATCAAGAAGCAACCTTGGGGGAGTTAGTGGTTTATGGAGACACAAGGCTTCTTGGGTTGGCTAGGGTGGATTTCTACGTGTGCATGGTGACATGCACAAGCTTATTCACGTAAATATAGAGCAAGTATAGTTAGTAGTTTAGAAGTGTTGAGCTATATGGGTTTTCTTCCCACGTCATTTGATAGGGTTTTACCATATGGTGTTTTGTTATTTTCTTGATTAGTTTATGAGTCAAGGTTGATGGAATCAAGCATGAGAAACACAAAAATGGAGGTTTCTTGAAATAAAGATTGAATCTTGAAGAGTTTCTTGAAGTTCTTGAAATCGGAAGTCCAACAAAAATCAACGAGCATCAACGCAATGCATAGGCGGGATTTTTGAAAGATTTTTGAAGTTGTGGCAACGTTGTCAACGCGGAATTTGTGTTGTTTGACTTGGTCAACTTAGGGTTGTTATTCGGATATATGGGTGGCTAGATTTGATTTGCAAATATCTAAATTTAGACAGAAATCAGATTACAAAATAATGGTGCAAGATATGTATCCGGTTTTGATAAGATTTCTTGTATCCTAATCTAGTTTGTTATACCATATATCTCAGGTAGTTATGGATTGTTTAATTTTCTGAAAATATTATGTGATATGTTTAGCCTATAAATAGGATGTAAAATACATCAATAAATTCAGATTTGAGAAATTAAAACACAAGTTGTTTCCGGTTTTCTTTTTTGTTTCACGAAGTAACAATTTTTTGAGAGTTTCTTGTGAAAATTCGATTGAGTGAGTGGTGCTTTTGCTTTATCTCACGTGAGGATAGTTTCTTAGGATTTGAGGGTGCTTTGCTTAATCAAATTCTATCAATTATTCGCCTTAGAAGTTCGAATTTGTGGGCGTTGCTTTATCAAATTTGAAGTCTAAGTTTCTTTGTGTGAGTGGCGTTGTTATAACAAATTAACATCAACTTTTGGTGCTCTTGTTGAGAGATTCATTCACTCAAGTTTTCAAATATCATTATCATGGCTCAAGAGGTGGAGACGAAAATCCCACAGGATTCACGAAGGGTTTGAGCTTGGCTCAAGCAAAAGAGCTACGTAGCAAGGAGGATTGACGAGTTAAAGGCTCGTTTAGATGAAGTCCTAACCATTATGGCTTCTACCAAGAAAACTCCTACCAAATCTAAACAGAAGAGGGCTCATCATCAAGTGAAAGTGAGCAAGAGAGTGTAAGGAGTGTACGTAACCAAAAAAGGATACTCATCAAGTTCCAAGTGACGATGAGAACCAAGATCAAGGCACAAACATAAGGGAAAGATGAGGGATGATGATCGAAATCTAAACTCGAAATTCCTGAGTATAATGAGTATGGATCCTGAAATTTTCTAGATTGGATTCGTGGGTTGAAAGGATTTTTCGTTACAAAGAATATGATGATCATAAGTCTTACAAATTGGCGGAATTAAAACTCACTTCCTATGCAGTTTATGGTTAAGGGTTTACAGAGAAAGAGAAGGAAAGAAGGTAGATCAAAATCTCTTCCTGGTCTAAATTAAAAAAGGAGATGAGGAAACGTTTTGTTCCTCAAGATTTCGAACAAAACAATTCATCAAGATGCATACTTTAAAACAAGATAGAAAACTTTTGATGAATACATTGTGGATTTTGAAAAATTGATCATGATTTGTGATTTGGAAGAGAAGGAGGACCACAAGTGGCCGTTTGTGGCTGTTCTAGATAAAATAAAGGGAGAAGGTCGAATTACACCTTATTGGACCTTTGATGAAGTTTGTAGAGTGGCAGCAAGGGTTGAGAAACAAGTTGCACGCAAAACAAAGACATACTCAAAACCTATGATTCTAAAGAAAAGCGTGATACTTTTCCTCAAAAACCAAACTTATAAGGTTAATAAACCACCCTTCATCAAGGATAAAGTTCAACTTCAAAGCCCCAAAGTAGTGATTCACGCATTGTTTGTTCAAGTGTAAAGGAGCGGTCACATTCAAAGAGATTGTCCTCATGCTAGGGTCACAACAACTCGAAATTGGGTAGAGGGGGAAAGCCTTGAAGAAGAGGAGGAGATGTATGGGGATGAGGGAGAGGAAAGTATGGCAATGATAAATATGGAGGAAACCCAGAGGAAGTCCAACCAGAAACACAAGGCCAATCCTTGGTGTTACGTAGGGTATTACAATCTCAAAGTGCACAACCTTTGGAGAGTCAAGGGATAAAATTTTTCTCACAAGGTGTAAGTTCAAGGCAAGCTTTGTGATGTAATCATAGATACTGGAAGTTGCACAAATGTAGTATCTACGTTGTTGGTGAAAAGCTCGCAATTCCTACAAGAATACATCCTCAACCATACAAGCTACATTGGCTTAGCAACACAGTTGTTAAGGTAAACAAACAAGCCTTGATTGCGTTAAAATTGGTAAATTTGAGGATCAAGTACTTTGTGATGTTGTCCTATGGATGCTTGTCACATATTATTGGTAGGCCTTGGCAATATGATCGTTTGTGAAGTTTAATATGGGAGGACAAATGTTTATATTGTGCGTAAGAACCCTAATGAAAATCTTATGCATTAACCCTTGATGATTTCTAAACCTAAAACAAGCATGGGTATCTAAAGGTGTTTTGTTGTGGTGGAAAGAGTTAGAAAGGGAGTTGAAAACAAGTTCTATGTCCTTATGTTGTTAGCTAAAGAGGTACAAATGAAGCCCCAGAGATTCCTAGGGTTTGCATCCTATGTTGAATGAGTTTCAGATGTGTTCCTAATGAGTTGCCCCAGGATTACCACCAATAGAGGATTGAACATCAAATTGATCTTATTCCTGGGTCTCAAATTCCTAACAAGCCTGCATAAGATGTAATCAGAGGAGACGAAGGAGATCCAAGGCAGATTGAGGAATTAATGAGAGGGGATACGTGAGAGAGAGCATGAGTCCTGTGCTGTGTCCTACATTAATAGTACCTAAGAAGGATGGGGACGTGGAATGTGGATTGTTCAAGGGCAGTTAACAATATAACGTCAAGTATAGGTTTCCTATACCTAGGTTGGATGATTTGCTAGATGAATTACATGGTTCTCAATTATTTTCAAGATTGATTTGAGGTGGATACATCAGAGTAGAATGAGAGGAGGGGAATGGAAAACAGTTTAAACAAAGCTAGGGCTTTAGAATGGTTAGTCATGCCTTTGGGTTAACTAATGCACCTAGTACGTTATGAGGTTGATGATGAGGTCTTAAAGCCATACATTGTAAGTTTGTAGTTGTATATTTAGATGATATTTTGGTGTATGCAAGAGTGTAAATGATCATCAAGCCATCTAAGGAGTGTGTTTGGGACATTACGAGAACAAAGCTCTATGCTAAGCTCGAAAAGTGTTATTTCATGGTACCAAGTGTGACGTTTTTGGGGTATATTGTGTCCAAAGATGGTTTCTGTTGATCCATCAAAGTGGAAGCTATAAATCATGGCCACCACCAAAGAACGTGACAGAAGTACGTGCTTTTCATGGGTTAGCCTGTTCTATAGGAGGTTTGTGAAGAATTTTTCATCTGTGTTGCTCCTATAACCATGCATTAAGAAGGATAAGCCTAAGTTTGAGTTGACTAAGGGGGGCACAAGAAGCTTTTGAATTGATTAAGAAGTTGCTTTGTAACACACGCCTAATACAGCCTTACCAGATTTCTCTAAACCATTTGAAGTAGAGACGGATGCAAGTGGGGTTGGAATTGGTGCTGTTCTAGTCCAAGGGAAGAGGCCAATTGCTTACTTTATGAGAAGTTGAAGGTGCTAAACTGAACTATTCTACTATGACAAGGAGTTCTATGCCATTATTAGAGCTTTGGACATTGGAGTCATTATTTAAGGCCATACCACTTTATATTACTTCTGATCATGAAGCATTGAAGCCATTAATGGTCAACAAAAATTGAATCCAGACATGCTAATGTGTTGATTTTTGCAATCTTTTCACTTCTCTTCAAGTACAAAACAGGAAAGTCTAATGTTGTTGCTGATGCTTGTCAAGAAGGTATCTTGCTTGGTGTTTGAACTTTAAGTTGCTTGGATTAGAGTTGATAACTCAATTTTACGAGCAGATGGTGATTTTGGACCAATAATGGGCGCTTTCAAAGGGGTCTATGAGTTCCTATGTGTTTACATGATGGGTTTTTGTTTAAAGGTAATCTATTTGCATACCTAAGTGTTCTATACGTGAGTTGTTAGTAAGGGAGCTCATGGAGGAGGTATTGCTGGACATTTTGGCATTACAAAGACACTAACCATGTTGCAAGAACATTTCTATTGGCCAAAATGATTTGTTGATTTGAGGCCATAATTGCTCAATGTGCTACTTGTCAAAAGGCGAAAGCAGCCTTTCATCAAGGTTTTTATACTCCATTGCCAGTGCCAGAGGGACCTTGGGAAGATGTTTTCTATGGATTTCATTGTAGGGTTACCAAGGACAGCAAGGGGAAAAGATGCTATTATGGTAGTGGTTGACAGATTTTCAAAGATGGCTCATTTACACCATGTCACAAGACAGAAGGATGCTATGATGTGGCTGATTTATACTTTAAAGACATCATAAGGTTGCATTGGGTTCCAAAGACTATTGTAAGTGATAGAGACACAAAATTCATGAGCTACTTTTGAAGTCACTTGGGAGTGTTAATAGGCACGAAACTTTGTTTAGCACATCTTATCATCCTCAAACATGGGCAAACAGAAGTCACTAATCGAACACTAGGGGTTTTGTTGCGTGGTTTGGTTAGTAAGACACAAAAAGATTGGGATTTGAAGCTTGCTCATTGCTGATTTGCTATAATAGATCACCTACTTATGCTACTAAGCACTCACCTTCGAGATTGTCTATGGAGTTAATCCTAAGTTACCAATTGATTTTGTAAGTATTCCTAAGGGGAGTTGGTACACAAAGATGCCAAACGAAGGTTGAGTACATGCAAAAACTTCGCAGAAGTAAGGGCTCGAATTGAGAAGGTTAATGATATTTATAAGCACGAGCAAACAAACATAAATCACAACATGTCACAAAAAGGGGATTTGGTTTGGTTACACTTGAGGAAGGAAAGATTTCCAAATCAAAGGAAGAATAAACTTATGCCTCGTTGTGATGGACCGTTCAAGATCATAAGTAAAGTGGGGGATAATGCTTATAAATTGAATTACCAGGAGAATATGGGTCCATTCTACTTTCAACATTGGTGATTTAGCCCTTATGTTCCTGATGACCAACTTCGAGGTTTGAGGACAAACTCTTTTGAAGAAGAGGAGGATGATACGCATATCAATGAGAAAAACTTCGAGGGTTTGAGTTTTATTAAGGTGGAAATCAAGAAGCAACCTTGGGGGAGTTAGTGGTTTATGGAGACACAAGGCTTCTTGGGTTGGTAGGTGGATTTCTACGTGTGCATGGTGACATGCACAAGCTTATTCCGTAAATATAGAGCAAGTATAGTTAGTAGTTTAAGTGTTGAGCTATATGGGTTTTCTTCCCACGTCATTTGATAGGGTTTTACCATATGGTGTTTTGTTATTTCTTGATTAGTTTATAGTCAAGGTTGATGGAATCAAGCATGAGAAACACAAAAATGGAGGTTTCTTGAAATAAAGATTGAATCTTGAAGAGTTTCTTGAAGTTCTTGAAATCGGAAGTCCAACAAAAATCAACGAGAATCAACGCAATGCATATGGCGGGATTTTTGAAAGATTTTTGAAGTTGTGGGCAACGTTGTCAACGCGGAATTTGTGTTGTTTGACTTGGTCAACTTAGGGTTGTTATTCGGATATATGGTGGCTAGATTTGATTTGCAAAATATCTAAGATTTAGACTAGAAATCAGATTACAAAATATATGGTGCAAGATATGTTACCGGTTTTGATAAGATTCTTTGTTATCCTAATCTTAGTTTTTTATACCATATATCTAAGGTAGTAGGATATGTTTAGATTCTGAAATATTATGTGATATGTTTAGCCTATAAAGAGATGTAAAATACATCAATAAAATTCAGATTTGAGAAATTAAAACACAAGTTGTTCCGGTTTTCTTTTTGTTTCACGAAGTAAACAATTTTTGAGAGTTTCTTGTGAGAAATTCGATTGAGTGAGTGGTGCTTTTGCTTTATCTCACGTGAGGATAGTTCTTAGGATTTGAGGGTGCTTTGCTTAATCAAATTCTATCAATTATTCGCCTTAGAAGTTCGAATTTGTGGTGCGTGCTTTATCAAATTTGAAGTCTAAGTTTCTTGTGTGAGTGGCGTTTGTTTATAACAAAATTCACATCACTATCTTCTTCTGGCGCGCCCGTCTCCTACCTTCCTCGTCGGTCTTCGTCTTCAATTGTTGTTGTTTAGGTAATTTTTTGTTACAAAAAATTATGTTTTGTTAGAAAAAATTTTCTTCGTTTTGTTGGTTTTTATGACGAATTTGTCGTCGTTTTAGGGTTTTGGTTTTTTTTTCTGCTTCTTAGGATTAGTTTGGTTCGTCGCTAGGGTTTAGGATTGAAATTTACTTTTTCATTGTTTTGATTTTAGCGTTTGTTGCTAGAAATGTCGAAGTTCTTTCATTCAATTGTTGTTTTCGTTGTTTGTTCGTAGGATGCATGGGTTTTGGTTTTAGTTGTGCTCAAAAGATGGTAATTAATTTATTAATTTCATTTAGAGAAATTGGTGTTTGTTTGCAGGTTGCTAGGATTTTGGTGGGAAGTATTTGATTTTTTTTTTTTTTTGTTTCTCATTGAATAGAATTTGATTCTAATATCTGAATTATGTTGATGACCCTGGTTTAAATTTTAAAGTAAAGACCAAAAAGCTCACTACTGAATTAGGGGGTTCAAGCTTACCATTTTGAGGATTCTAGTATCTAGCCTTTGGAAGTATATGCAACAGCACATTATTTACTCCAAAACTTGTAGAAGGGCAGTTTCAAAAGAAACTTACAGCCTTGCCTTTGTGAGATGAAAGAAGCTTGGTTTTATGCTACTGAAATAGCAAGTGCAGGTTGTAATTTAACTTTAATTTTTGATTTATTCAATTACTATAAAAAGCTTAGGAACCTCGAAAGTGAGTGTGCTGAATAAAGAGGGAGCTTCTTGAAAAAAGAATACAAAAAGTTAGGATTCTTATGCCATAGTTTGAAAAGTTTGACATTAAGCATCTCCTATGAGTATTATGAATGGCATAAAAAAGTTTAAGATCTAAGAGGGTGTTTGATAGCTCTCTTTTAGGATTCAAGTTAAGCCTAAACCTTTCGAAAACCTTGGAGTACAAAATTTTCATAGTTCAAATGTTGAGCTATTGAAGTATTAATATATCCACCAACACCAACTCATAATCATTTCTGCCTATACTTTCCTTTCTCTTCATTTTACCCACAGCACCTATGCACCGCCCCACCAGCTAACTTCAACTATTATGGCACCGAGTTCTTTTCACAGTTAAACTTTTGAACGTGGGTTTGGGCTTTCAGAGTAATGTATCAATATCTTTAAGCCAGTTATTTTTAGAAGCTGTAGCATGTTGGTCTTGTATTTTCTCCATGGTCAATTGGTCATATTGTTAAGAGTGTCCTATAAATTTCTCATTTCGTCACTTTATAGCTTATCAGTTCTTCAAAGCTATTTGCATTACAGCCTGTGCCGGAAAATTATCATTTGATCTTAAAAAAAAAAAAAACCAAACCATTTTGATTGGCATGATATTTATTTATTTATTCTTTGAGACATTTGATTATTTTATAAGCGATGTAATGTATGTAATATACAACGTCAAAAGCCTGATGATGAAAGCCTGTTATTGCTGTGAATGCAAGGGTTCTGAATTGTTTAAAATTTACTATGTTGAACCCCCTAATTTGATTCAGTTGTGAGCTTTTTGGTCTTTACTTTTGCCTTAGTTTTGATTTTTGGATTCTTAGTAGCTTACGAAAGCGATAAATTAGTATCTATGGAGTGCTAGCTCTTTTGACTCAACTGGATTTGTTAAAATTGATGGAGTTTTGCGTTTTAGTAAGTCATTTAGACTTTAGCTCTTAGATTTAATGAAACTTGAGAAGCATCCCAATAAGCCGTTCCTTTTGTGAAGTTGCACTAGATGATCTTTTCGCAGTACAATCAATTGTTCATGTTTTTGTTCATGATTTTTTATTCTGATTTTTATGTTTAATTGTTGTTGTTTTTGTTCCTCAGCCGTCTCCTACCTTCCTCGTCGGTCTTCGTCTTCTGTTTTTGGTCCTTCGAAAACCCTAAACTGGTATTTTGAAAACCCTAACTTTTTTATTTTTGATTTTTTTGCAAACAATTGTAATTCAGATAATGCTGTTTACTAAGGCTTATTTACTCTATATGCTTATCAGTGTATGTTTGAATTTATTTTGGCTTGAAAACATTTTAGGATTTCAATGCTGTTTGGACCGTTTGCTTGAAGGTCCTTTGTGGATTTGCTTTGTTCACTTACGTTTTAAAAGTTTAAAGAAGCTAGATTTAGGTTTAAGGTTTAAATAGAATTTCGAACTAGGTGGTATCTTATGTTGGTTTTGGTTCAAAAATCAAGGGTACATATAGTAACCAACAAAATTCAAAACTTGGAAACTCAAAATCGACCTAAGCTGGAGATCCATTTCAAATACTAAAGTCAAAACTCAAATCAGTATCTCAGTTATACAGTTAGAAGAAGTGAACATTCTCATTCATTCACAATAAAAATTATCCATTACTAATCCATAGTAATACCTCAGCAGTGGGTGTTTGGTTCAACCCTTTCTAGTAGTATGGAATGGGTGTCGCTATTAATGACGAAAAAGATGAAAAAGTTGGAATCATTTACCAAGGGTATAGGATTCCACACCTCCCTTGTTAACATATGAGCGATGAGCCAAACAACTTATAAAAAGAAACGGATTTTCACTCCATACTCTATGGTTTCATATTCTCATTCCATCCCATTCCAAGTTTTTGAACCAACATGCTCTTAGTCGCTACTCACGCACAACTCGAAGGTTATTGGAAAACAAAACCAACCTCCCAAACTAACAAGTGTACATGGATTTCGAAAAATTCCTTATGATCACTCACTACTACGTAATTTGCTTCTTCAATTATAGTAAGCAATTGCTAAACTGATAAACTAATTAAATGTTTATGAAAGCAAGAAGCACATTTTTGAAAGAATTATACACAACCATATATTAAATTTACTATGTTATTGTACTAAATACCTTTAATTGTGTGTTGTTAGTTGCACAAGATGTCAAAGGATCGGTCATGGATGTACAATTGCCGTGATAAGGCAAAATTTGTAGAAGGGGTGTTTGAGTTTTGTGAGCGTGCAGAAGCATATTCACAAACTCAAAAAACCGGGGGGTTTTACTGTCCATGTTTCAAGTGTGCCAATGATCGTAAGTTTGAAAGTATTGCTGAGGTCAGGCTGCACCTACTTCTTCATGGTTTTCGACCTGATTATTATGTGTGGAGTTATCAAGGTGAGACAGGAGTCCATGACGGTCCTTCTTCGCGTGGTAATCATCAACATGATGATAGTAGTCATCAATATAACAAGGACTTTACTCATGCAACCAATGATGATGTCTATAGGAATGATGATTACGGACGCGATGATGCGGATCATAGAGTCGAAGAGATGGTGGATGGCCTTGAGAATGGACGAGGCTTTGAATCCATTTCAGAGGCCTCTCGAAAGCCTTTGTACCCCGGTTGTACTAAATTGACCATTCTTGTTGCTGTGATGGAATTGTTTAGTGTCAAGTCAGAAAACAATTGGACTGATAGAAGTTTCACAATGTTGCTAGAAAAGCTGAGTGGCATGTTTCCGGATGGCAATGAGCTTCCTAAGTCGACTTACTATGCTAAGAAGCTGATGTGTCCATTCGGCTTAGAGTATGAGAGAATACATGCTTGTCCAAATGATTGCATATTGTACCGAAAAGATTATGAGTTGTTGGATAAGTGTCCAAAGTGCAATTTGCCACGTTATGACCGACAAGGGGCACGGGGTAAAGCTGGTCCGCCGTCCAAGGTGTTGTGGTATCTCCCAATAATACCAAGATTCAAGCGGTTGTTTTCAATTAGTAAGGATGCTAAGAACCTAAGGTGGCATGCGGAGCGTAGAAGGGTGAACGGTTTGCTACAACATCCAGCTGATGGTCCGGAATGGAAGACTATCAACAGGAAGTATAAGACATTTGGAGATGACAATCGCAATCTCAGGCTTGGGTTGTGCACTGACGGAATGAACCCTTTCGGTACTCTTAGTTCGAAGCATAGTTCATGGCCGGTAATTTTAACGATCTATAATCTTCCACCTTGGTTGTGCATGAAAAGAAAGTACCTTATGCTATCACTTCTTATTTCTGGTCCAAAGCAACCCGGTAATGACATTGATGTGTATTTGGAGCCCTTACTTGATGACTTAAGAAAATTATGGGATGAGGGTGTTTTGGTCTATGATTCCCATGCAAAGGAGACTTTCACGTTGCGTGCAATGCTTTTGTGCACTGTCAACGACTTTCCAGCTTATGGTAACTTATCTGGGTACAAGAACAAAGGGATGAAGGCTTGCCCTATTTGCATGGACGATGGTGATTCTACATGGGTGGGTAAGTATGTTGACTGGTGCCATCGAAGATTCCTTCCACCTAACCACCCTTTTCGGAAGAAAAAGAAGGCATTCAATGGGATGGTTGAGGATCGTGTTGCTCGTCGTCCATTAACTGGTTATGAGGTGTATTCACAGGTTAAGGGGGTTCAAACCATTTTTGGGAAACCGAATGTCAACTATTCCGGGTTGTGGAAAAAGGAGTCTATATTTTGGCAGCTTCCATATTGGAGAGATTTACAAGTCAGACATTGTCTCGATGTGATGCACATCGAGAAAAATGTTTGCGATGCCATACTTGCCACCCTTTTCAACATTCCGAACAAGACTAAAGACACTAAAGTCAATCGGGAGTTCTTGAAACAAGTTGGAGTTCGACCCGAGCTCTGGCCTCAGCTGAAAGAGAGTAAAAAAAGGAAGAATCAGGAGGAAGATGTACCATCACAGAAAGGAAAGGGGAAGGAAAAGGTGCAACAAAGTTCAAATGAAGAGAAAAAAACCTACTACCTTCCTCCAGCTTGCTACACAATGTCGAAACAGGAGAAGAAACACTTCTGCACATCTTTATACAACTTAAAGGTGCCGTCAGGGTATTCTTCTAACATGAGAAGATTTGTGACTTTAGATGGTGAGTTGATGTTATCTAGTATGAAATCACACGACTGTCATGTTATGATGCAAGTGTTTTTACCAATTGCAATCCGTGGGATTTTACCTAAACATGTTAGGTACACCATCACCGAACTATGTTCCTTCTTCAATACAATATGTAGCAAAGCACTAGATCCAACTACGTTAGATACCCTCCAGGCACGTGTAGTTGAAACTCTTTGTAAGTTTGAGATGTATTTCCCGCCTGCATTCTTCGATATAATGGTCCACCTAATTGTACATCTCGTTCGTGAGATTAAGCTTCTAGGTCCCGTGTTCTTGAGATGGTGCTATCCTTATGAAAGACATATGGGGGTCTTAGGTAACAAGGTGGCGAATCCTGCAAGACCAGAATCTAGTATTGTTCAAGGGGTCATCAGTGATGAGGTCGGAAATTTCATAGCAGAATACGTTGCAGGTGCACATCCTA
Organism: Suaeda aralocaspica; assembly: GCA_016808085.1. Classification (NCBI taxonomy): domain Eukaryota; kingdom Viridiplantae; phylum Streptophyta; class Magnoliopsida; order Caryophyllales; family Amaranthaceae; genus Suaeda; species Suaeda aralocaspica. The sequence goes on from PYUH01000533.1 coordinate 103,489, forward strand.
TTGGTTTGCCTAAAACACGTCATGAATGGAGGCTTGATGGGAAGGGTACTATTGGGTCAAGAACGAGTTTGGCGAATCTGACAGTCCTCAACCAAGCTCATTTGTATGTGTTACATCATATGGCAGAAGTTCATCCTTTTCTTACTGAACATTGGCAGATCTTAAAGACTCAAAATCCAGGGATATCTGAAAGGGCATTCTCTAATTTGCATAATAAGACATTTATTGAGTGGTTTCACAACCGAGTTGTTGTGGATAATCTGCAGGGTGTGACTGAAATGGTGAAGTGGTTCGCTTATGGTCCTCGGGAAACCGTTATGAGGGTTATGATATAAATGGGTACTCATTTTGGACCACTTATCAGGATCAAAAGTCCCCATGTGTCTAGAATAGTGGTGTATCCTTGTTGGCATCATCAACCTTTTATGCTAATGCAAAGGATCAAACTCCGGTAGATGCTACGGTAATGTACTATGGCCAAATTGCAGAAATGTGGGAGTTAGAGTATTGTACCTTCAATATTTTTCTTTTCAAATGTAAATGGGTAGATAATAATCGGCGTTCGGTAAAAAATGATAACCCGTGTGGTTTCACTCTTGTTGACTTGACTCGAATGCGTGAGGGTCCTGAGCCTTTCATACTTGGGGGGCAAGCAAAGCAAGTTTTCTACGTAACTGACCCTGCTGACTCAAAATGGTCTATAGTGTTGCCGGGGAAACGTAGTATCCTGGGCATCGGAGATGTTGACGATGAGGAAGAGTATGACGCTTTTGAGGATTCTTCACCTTTTATTTGTCCTAAAACAAGTGTTGTCGAATCGGTTGCTAACGAGTCTAGTTACCTGCGTGAAAACCACGCCGAAGGGATAAATGTTGCTGAAAATTGAACGTACTCAAAATTGTAAGACATTTAATTATGATATGCACATTTAAATATGATATACACATTTAATTGTAAGACATTTTAGTATGATATATACATTTCATTATGATTTCCAGGGATTTTGCGTCAATGATTTTTGAGTGATTTTGAGTGATTTTTAAGTGATTTTGACTCACATTTAATGACTGATTTTGAGCGAGTGGCAATTGACGGTGCATGATTTTGAACGACTGATTTTTCAATGATTTTGAGTGATTTTCACTGATCATGAGCCGTTGTGACTGCTTTTTGTTTTGAGATCATCCTGTGACTGTGTAACTGATTTTGTTATGATTTTATTTTTACTTTGTTTAATGAATGTTGGTATATTGTTATGATATCGGCTAAAGATTTCTTTCATGTCCATTATTTGTATTTACATTGATTTGTGTTTGTAGGTTGCATTGAAGTCCATGTCCAGTGATGACGATGTACATAGCGGTGATGATTCAAGTTCTGCGTCGGACCCAAGTTTTGACCATCGCTTAGAGGAAGATCAAGGAGAGCCGGAGGATATAGAGTACGACAAATTCCTTCAGAAGGTAGAGCAGTTCGAGAGAATGGCTGACGAAGCACCACCAATTGATGAAGCCGAAACTGCAGCCCCTAAAACTGCCCCCAGTCAGCCACAGCAGACATCATCTCAGCAGCCTCAGTCCGCACCTGATCAGGCTGCTGTTGAGCAACCTGATTCCACACCTGATCAGGCTGCTGGTTAGCAGGCTTCTTTTGCTGACAGGGGTGTGACGAAGTCTTTGTGCAACAAGAAAGGAAGAGGTCCGTCTAGGGGTGTGAAGTCGACTACACCAATGTATCTCGAGTACAATAATGCTGGCCAACCATGCGGTGAGTGGCGAAAAATGTATGGGAGACATATCGGCATTTGTATGAGAAAGCTATCTATTTTACTGAAGTGGGAAGACGTGGAGGATGGCTTGAAAGCAGCTATGTGGCAAGATACTGTGGTATGTCGTTGTTATGTGTAGAAGGACTTTATATTTATGGTTTAACTTGCATATTGGCTTAACTTTAATGTAGTATATGCTAAACCTTATTTGTTTTATGTAGAATTTGTTCCATATCGAAGTTGATGAGGCTAAGAGGCAACTTTTTCTCTCGGCCGTTGCGGAAAGATTTAGAGATTTTAAGTCTAAACTTGTGAGTGGGTGGATCACCAAAAAAAGGAAGCGATCAAAGAAGGAAGCTAATAAGATGCCATACGATATTTACCCTCACATATCGAGCAAAAAATGGGAGGCCTTTGTTGCAAAGAAGACAACTCCGGAGCAAGTAGTAAGTATATCACTAACCATCGTATCTGTTGTTACATTAATCCTATGTTTTACTAACCATCATTTGCCTTTTGATTTGGACAGGAAAAACGCGCTATTGCTTCGCAAAGTGCCTCGCAAAAGAAGGCCTATCACCGCATGGGGCAGAAACCGTATGAGCGGTCAAAAGATGATTGGAAAGAAGAAGGTTTTTATGAAAAGGTAGTATCGTGTGTTGGTGACAGGGAAGCCACCTCTTCTTCATCTGTTACGATAATTGGCTCAAATCGCGTGGTAGATTGGTACTGTTCTTTACATGCTCGAGATGCAAGTAGGAGGCGAGTGATTGTAGACCCTGAGTTGAAGAAAGTGGCAGATGTTGTAGTAAGAAAATTCGTTTCATTTTTTGCCATTTTTGTTTGATTTTTGCTATTTTCGTTTGTTTTTGGCTGTTTTTGTTTTTGCTATTCTTCGTTTGATTTTTGTTATTTTTCGTTTGATTTGTAGCTACTAGGTATTTCATGCCAACTAATTTTGAGAAATTCTACCCATTCCTATTTACTTTGTCTAATATCAAGATTGAATTAAAGTAGAACATAAAACCAAGATTCAATTAAAATAGAACATCAATAGTACTTGATTGAACATAATATCAAGATTCAATTTTGTATCTATAACACAGCTTGGAACGAACAACGAGGGTGAATCTCAAGGTCAGAATCCTACCCCTGCAGCAGGACTTCCCCCGGACCACGCAGGACGTGTGAAAGGTTTGGGAGGTGTACGTTTAGGTAAGCGAAAGGCATTTCCACAAGACAAGTCAGGAAGTAGTTCTTCAAAAACGAAGATCAGTCCAGAAATGGAAAAAATGGTGGAGGAGTTGGTCAAAGAAAAGTTCAAAGCTCTATGTGAGAAGGTGGGAATTCATGATGTAGATTCACCTAATGGAGATGAAGTTCATGACAAGTCAAGCCGGCGAAAACAGACTTCCCGAGCTTCAAGTGAGCCTCCCATTCCAGATGTGGAGGTAATGTTTGCTAACTTTTTTCATACTTTTAACTTCATTTTTTAATACTTTACACTTCATTTTTTAATACTTTTAACTTTATTTTTTGATCATATGGCCTTCAACTGTAATTATTTTGCAGGAGGAAACACCATGCACAATGCTTCTCCGGGATCCACGAGGTGGAAATGGTGGTTTACTAGTGGTTGCATTTGGCCATCTTCAACCAACTGTCCAGGCCCAAGTCTCGCATCTCCAAGCTGTTGGTGTAGCCAATTGTAACGTGTCGGTTGATTCTATTGTAGACGGATGGGAAGATGTAATACTTCCCCTTCCGCGGCCAGAGTGGGGATTGAATACTTTGGGAGAAGCACGAGGGAGTTTTGTAACGTGGCCTCGGAAATGGGTGCGGTTTCCAGAAGAGGTGAGTAAAACCCTTAAATAAAATTGATTAATACTAATTTTCCAATTATCGTTTTAATCCTTTTTATTGTCGTTGTCATACATATGTTAATGTGAATAAAGGGGGGAGCTGAAAGAGAACAAGAACAACAACACGACAACAGAGATTCCGCAAAAGAACAAAAGGATGGCCCGAACAACAAGATTTCCTCGAAAGGTTCAAATAAGGAAGTTAAAGATGAGGTGTACAAAAATGTGTCACCCGCGTGTCAGTGGCTACATGAATGCACCAAAGATGAGCCGGAAGAGAATCCTTTAAAGGTGTGGTTGAGCAAGGATCAATTCCACTACTTTGAGGATGCTGAGACATGTGTAACGAAAGCTGATGTTTATGATTTCCTCGTTGGGGAGATGTTGTCTTTGTTAGTGTTGCAAGCGTTCATGAGGTTACTGCTTTCTCCGTACCTTTTTAATTTTAAATTCCATGCTTTTTACTTACAAACCTAATTGAAGTCCATTTTTACATAATTCATGTATGTTCTATTTCCATAAGCTGCCTCTTTAATTCTATTGATTTTGTTTGAATGACTGTTTATGAGATGCAGCAACTTGTACACTAATGTTCCCCCTTGTTTTTCCACCTTAATTAGTTGTGTTTACTTAGATTTGGCTGGAACCAATACCATGGACAAGGTGGGGTGGTTGTGTCCTCAAGAGATTTATGAGGATCGATGTCTAAAAGAGCAAGGGTGATGTGAAAGCGTACCTTGAAACTGCCATCAAAGAAGCAATTCGAGCCAAAAGGAAGTTCATTATCGCTCCGTCACTTGAGGAGTAAGTCTATTTCACTTTCCCATTGTTTCTCCCCCCACCCTTATTGTTCCTTCTCTTGTTTCACTTTCCCATTGTTAAGGCAACTTTCCCATTTTTAGTTTCGATTTCCAATAGTTATGCTTTCTCTTGTTTGGCGCAGTTCACATTGGGTGCTTTTGTTGATATCACCTTTGACATACAAGGTGTATCAATTTGATTCTTGCCGTCCTCAGTCGCCACGTAGATTATTGATTATGACGTGGGTGAATAGGTAAATTATAACGTCAACCAAAAATCTTTTATACTAGAAATGTAAGATTATACGGCTCCTTACCTTCGCTTAATTTTTTTCCTCCGTTTAGTGTCATGAGAGGATACGCACAAGCAAAATGATTCCGAAGTTGATATCAGTTGAGGTATGGACATCGAAATCCTATACGTTTGTGGTGGTTGCTTACTTTGTCATGCAAATTTTATATTGATTTTTTTTCAATGTCCTATGTACTTCAAAGTGCGCGCAACAGCAAAACGGTACTGATTGTGGGTACTACGTAATGCGTTACATGCATGACATCATCTCAAGCTATAATGAGTCAGATGATATTGAGGAGGTAAGTACTGCAATAATTTTCGGAAGGCAACATGCTGCTTTGGGTTTGTTTTCTTAGTTTTGAATGCTGGTATGGGTTTGTGTTGTTGGTTTTGTCGGTTGATTTGGCCTGTTTTAGCCAAAGCTTAGGTAACTTCGATGATAACGGTTGATTTCTGCCTTTTAAGTCCAAACTATATTTTGAAGTTCATTTGTGTTTTGTTGGGGTGGGACTGGATAAACAATATCAATATTGTCCTTTCTTTCGAATGCAAATCTTCTCCTATTTAATTTAGATGAGTAGGTCAGGAATAGCCTGTCATTAATTTTTCTTCGTGTAGAATTGCTTTCGATTGATAAATCCTCCGCAGTCATCTTAATTTGCAAAGACCAAGCAAGTCTATAGCATTTTGTAGCATATTAATGTTGCTGATGAGATAGTAGAGTTCAAGTAGTATATTATAGCATATTGATAAAAGCCTCCGTCTAAAGATTCAACTGAAATTTTCAAATGGCTCACGAGCATAGATATGCGATGACCAATGCTCCCAAATACTGGGCTGCACATTTGTGGAAGACAGAAAATAATGGAAATTTTATGTTTGTGGAAAAAACATTAAAGGGATCCATGAATATATTTCAGGCCTTTAATGTATTCTTTTCCTATACCAGATATCCATTATTTCTTCTATATGTGTTATGTGCAGAACGATGACCAATGCTCCCAGAACCTGGTTTTCATATAAGTCAATCACGGTTTTTTCTTTTTGTGTTATATGGAAAACAAATTTTGAGAGCATTGTTCGTCGTATACCTGTGCTCGTGGATTGTCTGCAAGTTTCAGTTGAATCTTTAGACGGGGGCTTTTATCAGTATGCTATAATAAACTACTTGAACTGTACTATCTCATCAGCAACATTAATATGCTACAAAATGCTATAGACTTGCTTGGTCTTTGCAAATTAAGATGACTGCGGAGGATTTATCAATCGAAAGCAATTCTACACGAAGAAAAATTAATGACAGGCTATTCCTGACCTACTCATCTAAATTAAATAGGAGAAGATTTGCATTCGAAAGAAAGGACAATGTTGAAATTGTTTATCCAGTCCCAAACCAACAACAAAACCAAACCAACCAACCACAGACTTACAGGTTAATAGCATGGTTTATCCAGAAAGTTTGCCGCTGCTGTGTTTTCGATTGCTGGTGGTCTGTTTTGGACTATTTTGGGCGGTTTTTTGGACGCTTTAGGTCTGTTTTGGTTGATGGCTATGGGACTGTTGTATTGTTAGTCTGTCTTGTTTCTCTGGATTTGTGTTGAGTTGTTTTGGACTGTTTTGGGCGGTTTATTGGATTACGTGTCTGTTTTGGACTTGTAGTCTGTTAAATTAGCTTTAGCTTTAGCTACAAATTTCAATTAGTAGTTGACATGCTGTTAAATTTCGACCCTTTTAATGTATTCTTTTAAAACCCCTTTTAAAACCCCCAAATTTCATCACAATCAACTACGTTAGTCTAAAATAGAGTACTTAAGAATGAGCTTACCTTCAAGACTACATGCATAGCTGAATTGCCGGGCAAATCTCCTTTGGCAATGGACCGATTCANGCAGTGAACTGATTCGATCTCCTGTATGGATTTCCATACAGAGAGAATGGTTTCCTGCTAATGGAGTAATTGCCCTGTAATGCAACCATGCAATTGTTGTTGCAATGATGCAGATAGTTGCATCTTTACTCAAGTATTTATATCTGATTTTTGAAGACATTTATCTCGCATATATATTATTCTTGGCATATCCTATATGGTTTATCCGTTTATGGCATTTCAATGGCTTTAATTTATCCCCTAATAAACTAGACGCAACATACTTCATTTTTCAGTACTCCGTATCTTCTTATGAGTAGTTCTTAAGAAACTGTGGTACTTTACTTAAGAGTACATTTTCTCTGGGGGGGAAAAAAAACAACTAGTGGCGTCGCTAATGTCTCCATATAGCACATAAGACATTGTTAACAAGATTTATCAGCTTTAAACATAACTTTGTCCTACTAGTATCCACATTTAATTCAATTAGTAACGACGACTAGAAAGTTCAAAGGTGATAGTCTGATAGGTGCATAGTTTATAGGCTGGCTTATAGCGATTTAAGTATGTGTTCGATGAATATGTCATACTATTGCAAGTCTACAACTACTACTACTTCAGGTGTAACGGAGGAGCTTGCTGAAAGCTTATAACAATAATCCAATGCTATCAGAAAACATAATTTCTAACTTTTAAATAATCAAGACATCAAGTCATAGTATAGTATCATCAGTTGCGTGAGGAATAATATATCAACTGATTTTACTCATCTAGCTAAATTTATATCAATAAATACCTACCTAATTCTTCTTCGCCCGACCAAATTAATGCCACATTTGGCTAATAAAATAGATTATCACAATGAAAATATGTAGGAAAAGTCAACCGATATTATTTGTTGACCATTGACTTAGAAAATTATGATTATTGCTTCCATAATTCCACCTTATCATAGAAGGTGAGCTTAGATTTTGATTGTCATGAAGTTTCCACACATTTGCAGCTCATTCATGAAATTTCAATTAGATTTTGATTGTCATGAAGTTTCCACACACTTTAAAATGTAATTGAAATTTCATCAGAATCAAAACCCCTTTTAAAACCCCTAAATTTCGACCCCAAAAAACCCTCAATTCCAACCTCATACCCAATCAAAACCGTAGAAGAACTTGAATCACGGTCATATTTTGACTCATTTCATTACCCTTTTAATAAAGCTTCAATCTTTTTAAATGGGGTTTGAATTATTTTCCCCAAAGACCTAGGCTTTTGGTACTGAACTTAAAGTTATTGGTACTATTCAGGTTTAGGTGTTTGTGTTATGAGCCATGAGTTGTTGTGTGTGTATGTTGGAGTTATTAAGGGAGTTTGTTGCTTCTTGTGGTTCTTAGTTGTTCGTTTATGTGTTCAAAGTTCCTGGTGTTCGTTTAACATGCACTTATGGTTTGTGTGATTGCTATTAAGGAAGTATCATTAAACTGGTTTTAAATTATTATTTATTAGGTATTCACAAAAGCTACATGGGTTCGAGAAGGACCTTTCAGCAAAGCACAAATAAGCGAGGTTCGAGACAAGGTACACACATTGTTTATAAAGAATCTAGGAATATATTAGTACATTCACTTGACTTAGTTATTAATTGAACTTTTAGCTATTGGTAATTTGTGTATTGGTAATTTGTAATAACAATCGATTAATTTATATTAATTGAACTGAATTTGGTTTCGATAAATTGGGTACTAGCTGCGGAATATTATTTGCAGGGAGCGTGGATGATATTAGGAATTAGGAGCATAAAATAATTTCAGAAAATTACCCAAAAAAAAAGTATTATTTGCTGCGGTTATTCAATTAACCGCAGCAAATAACTCAACTGAAATTGGAGGGAAACAGGACATTTGCTGCTGTTATTTGCTGCGGTTATTCAGTTAACCGCAACAAATAACACCTCAGAAAATGGAGGGAAACAGGGTTATTTGCTACGGTTCTTTGGACAACCGCGGCAAATAACCCTGTTTCCCTCCATTTTCTGATGTGTTATTTGATGCGGTTGTCCAAAGAACCGCAGCAAATAACCCTATTTTTTGCTACGGTTTAACCGCAGCAAATAAAATTTCATCATTTGCTGCTGCTATAAGTGCTGCGGTTCAAAACCGCAGCACTTAACCGGCAAAAAACCGCAGCAAAATGCGTTTTTTGTACTAGTGAATGCTTCATATTTATTGCTTTAATCCACCTAGAATCCATCTTTAGCTGCAAGATCGGAAAGCATGTCCTCACATATAGCAAAGATAATCCATGTAAACTGGCTTAAGGTCCTTAATCTTAATTAATCATAAAGCGATCACATTCACATGTTATTAGAATTTATGTGTGCATTAAACAAAACCCGCCTAGCAACATTCCTATGTGCTCTTAGGGATAATATGGAACAATCTATGATATAATTCGATATTATGATTGTGAAATTACATATGAGACCAAGTACAGGCCTCTATATGCGGGGGGAGGGGGGNGTGTGAACTACTCTTGTCCTTACCCTCGTCCCCGAATACAGAGATATGAGACCTTCTTATCCTTAGCTGTCGATTTGTCTTCGGGCTAGACCTAATGGGGTTCCGTGAGCTCCCGAAAAGAGCATGGTGGCGACTTCTCTACTTGGATTTTGAGTTTCTAGACTCACTCCCTAAGCCAAGCATACTCACACTATGCAATAAACTAAAGACATTCAATATCCGTAAAAAGGGCACGTGGGTCGGTCACAAAGCCCCGGGTCCCACAACAATTAAGCATCGTTAATTAAACTAAACACATTATAATTATAATAATAATAATTATTATTATTATTAAATTTAGTTCTTATTCAAGCATTCAATCAAATAAGTTGTTTTGACTGTCGCGCACAAGGTACTTCAAATGAGGTCGACATCATCAACATCATCTTCTTGAGTCTTTAAATGGGTTAGTTTATGTGCTTTAATTTGCTGAAACTTTGTTTTAGGTTGTTTATGTGATTTTATGCTAATTGTTTTAATGCTTTTAATCACATTGAATTCATATTTAATTAGAAGACTGGAAAAGCATGCTATTACATAAATTTACATAAAGAAATAAAGATTAAATCTTGGACAACCGGTTTAGGCACCTTGAACATGGATTAATTCTTAAAGTGATCACCCTCTCATGTTATTTAGAAAAAATATGTTAGCATTAATTAAACTTGTCTAGCAATGTTTCTATGTGTCTTAGGACCAAGTAGAGTCCTCTATATGCGCGGCGATATTGTGAATACTTTATCCTTACCCTCGTCCCCAAAAACAGATATATGAGACCTTATCTCACCGTCAATTAGCCTTCGGGCTAGACCTAATGGGAATCTGTGAGCTCCCAAAAGAGCACGGTAGTAACTTCTCTACTTGGGTTTTGAGCTTCTATACTCACTCATTAAACCAAGCATACTCACGCTACGCAAACTAACAAAGACATTCAATGTTCATAAAAAGGGCACGCGGGTTTACAAAAGCCTCGGGTCCACACCACGAAAATTATTTTAAGCACGTTTTGGCCATTGAAAATTGTCATCGGCTAACTTAAACGTATTCTGGAAATGATTTTAAGTTATTTATCAAGCAACTAACCTTCGATGGTGGACCTGTTGCGACATGGTACACTTTAATCATTAGTCTTTAGGCGGAGACAAATGTAAGTAACTACAACAACCGAGACTAGGGCTGAGCAAAAATATTTGAAGATCTGAAAATCCTCAAATCTGATATGTATTTGATTCGATTTTTAGGATATTCGATCCGAAAAAGCGGATATCAAATACCTATTCAAATACCACTTTTGGCCTTTTTGGATATCCAAATATCCGAAATTACAGATATCGAACTGGATGTCCGAAATTTTTTGACACTGGATATCTAGATAACAACTTTTATGTATTTAGTCTACCAAAAATATAGGTCATTTCTATGATGTTCCGACTTTTGAGTATATTAAACTAGTAAACTCAAGAATCTTACGGAATACTTCTACAAAAATTAAGTTATTTTGAGCGATTGCTAATGGACAAAACTTAACATATTCATTTCTTTTATTTGGTACTTATATTGTCTTGTCGTATTCTTGTGTTGCAAATATCCGTGTTTTATTTTGTAAAAGAAAAATTAGAAATTTGATATTTGGAGTATCCGATCCGAAAACTATCGAATATCAAATATAGATATCCGAAAATTTTGGATACAAATACAAATATTGATTTTAAAATTTCAGATCGGATATCCAATCTGTGCTCGGGCCTAACCGAGACACTTTTATCTTAGTAGCCGACACATTGGCATTCTAACATGTCACAAACAACGTCAGATGCTTACTACATTCTCAAAAGGTCCTTCAAACACATACCAAACTAGGTCATTACAGCATTTAGCAGCCATTATCAGAACAATGGTGAACAAACAAGTGACCAATTGTGGCTTCCTGAGTCCTGACACCTTGACACTTAGCATCTAATATTGTCAGACAATTACGAGTAAGCAAGCAAGCAATTGGGGCTTCCTGAGTTCTCAGCACCTAGCAGCCAGCATCGTTGACGACTGCAAGCAAGCACTTTCCCGAAGAGTACACACAGGCACCAGTGAAACTAATCTTTGTTTTGCAAGTACCTGATACTTTAGCTTTCCTCGTCTTGCACGATTAATCGACCCTATCGACTCAGTCAAAGTGGAGGATTAGTCAACCCTATCGACTCAACCAAAGTGGAGATGTGAACAGAGTTCAAACATTACCAATGCAATTATTTTAAATTTAACTATTATTCAAAAAGTAATTATATCCATTAAAAAAAATTGGGTGCACACTGAAGTTAATGTGAACAGAGTTCAAATATGACCAATTGGCAATTACTACCAAGCGAGCTGAAGGCCATACTGTTTCATGCTAGTCAAAGTCATTAATATACATTGAAATAAAATAAATAAAAGAATCAATCATACACATCTACAGCTTTTGATAATTATTCACTTTTTAGTGTAAATTACAGGTTAATTTCCTTTATAGGAATTAATTACACATAAATATAATTTCATATTACAATTAGTAAACACACGAATATTTAAAAGGTTGAACTCAATTGCTTCTGCATCTTCTTATGGCCTCACTTTACACTACAATACTACAAAAAGAGAAGTTCAGTGGCTTAATGCATAGGCTAACAAAAATGGAACTAAATCTTCTATGACACTGAAGCTACATGTACAGAGGATCAGATTTGCACTACCTAAAATCAAATCACAGAAAAAAAATGAGGTTTGTAGCACAGGGCCATCATGTGCAAAGCAATGGCTAGGGAAACCATGTGCAGAAACTTGGGCATTGCAGGGTCCAGGCACATAATGCTGATAAACAGCGGCCTTAAGTCCTTAACAGTTAACATACAACCAACTTCAGATATAAGCGAGTGAATTACGATCATGATCAGGCTGAGGTCGGCCTCTAGTAGGAGTTGGCGGTCTTTGGATATTGAGCTCCTGAACAATCAAAAAAGGCCACATTGATAAACGAAATTGGCTAATATAGAAACTATTATTAAAAATAAGCTTTAATGTTTAATCAAAAAAGGGATCAGTTAAAATTACTACCTCCGTAACACAATTGTTGCATCTACTGTGTTACGGAGGTAGTAGTAAAATTAAGTATAACAAAAAAAACATTCAATCAGTAAAAAATACTCATATTATTGTTCAGTAAAAATTAGCTGAAGAGAATTAGAGAACAAGGCACCACCACACTAATTTCATGGATATTTTTTACCTGCATCCAAGTATCATCCAAGGAACGTTCTGGAGAAGTCTCAGGTGATTGCATAGGAGGTGGCAAGGGATGAATCAATTTTGGCACCACTACCAAGCCACGACCAATAACCAGTATTGCTCCAGCATTGTTTGCGGTTCCTAAAGCAGTTCAAGATTATCAAACAAACTAATATATGACAAGGCAGATTTATCCCAGGTATAACTGATATTTTTTAGTTACCACAATAATTCGTAGCAGAGAAGAGCGTGATTAACTGCCCTTGGGCAAATCGCTCAAAACCATCCATCACACATTCGTGGGCTCGGATAATGAGTTGTAATTTGTTCTTTTTACAAAACTCTGTGACCCGGTCAGGCTGCAAAGACACCATTTGCAGATACATTAATTATTTCAATCAAAAAACTAAATAAAACTCACACAAAGCACAGAGAGACCTAATATCATACATGCTGGAAAGTGAATATTACTTATTTGCTTCAGGTATTTATTTTCTTGCACTAATTTGACTGTTTTTCTATTCACATGCTACCTTTACCTAAATAGTTTTAGTCAAGTGGGATCTAGTTTTTATCTTTTTGAATTCTACTTTCCAATTTCAACTTTGTTGACTATCTTGAACAGTTTTTTCAGATACTGACCACACAGATAAACACACACAGACACAAACACACACAGACACGAGCACGCGCTTTTTTTTTTTTCCTGATACTGACGAGGATGCTCTTCAGGTGAGGCTACTGTGATGAAAGAAGGAATTATTTGAGGAAAGCAGGAGTTCAAGTGAGAATTGAGGGTGGGTTGACTAAGAGGACCTGACAAGGGGACAACATCATGATTACGTAGCACTTTTATCAAAACAAAAAAGTCCTAGAAAAAATATATATTTATACGGGGTGAGTAGAAGAGAAATAATTAAAAAAATAATAATAAATAAAATCCTCCACTAAGGCTCCATTTGTTTTGAGGGAAAACATTTTTCATGGAAAACAATTTTCTAACAAAAATAACTTCAAAGGAAAATACAAGAAGTTCTCTTTTGCTTGTTCTAGTGGAAGAAAACTAGAAAGAAAATTAATGGGAAAAAGGGAAGAAGGAAATAAGGAGAGGAATATGAGAGTTAAGAATAGAAAAGAAAATGTGGCATACCTTGTTTACAAAAGGAAAATGAGTTCTGTTTTAAAGTTTTCTACCAATGAGAAAATTGATTTCCACCTCTTACCAAAATACACAAAGAAAATGGGGAAATTATGTAAAACTATTTTCGCGAAAGAGTTAACCTCCAAAACAAACGGAGCCTAGATTTAAAAAAAATATTAAGACAGCCAAAAGCTAATAGCAGAAACATAATCCCTTTCCAACAAAAAGGCTGCATAGTCATCAATACCACTCAACTGGCTAAGATGAAGGACCCCGACTCAACCAATCAACCTACTGAGAGGACAATAAACTTTTAGGGAAGGACTACAACTACTTTCTTCAGCCACCNCTAGATTTAAAAAAAATATTAAGACAGCCAAAAGCTAATAGCAGAAACATAATCCCTTTCCAACAAAAAGGCTGCATAGTCATCAATACCACTCAACTGGCTAAGATGAAGGACCCCGACTCAACCAATCAACCTACTGAGAGGACAATAAACTTTTAGGGAAGGACTACAACTACTTTCTTCTGCTTAAAAGGCCACAGTTACTCAGCTCCTCAGCCCCAAATTAAGGAGATAAAAACTTCTTCATTTTTAAGAGAACAACAGCCATGAGTAGTCCATATAGATCATTGCCTCATACCTAAAGCCTTTGGAGAAATGAATAAAAATGCATCCCACCTCCAGCAATTGATCAATAATCCGCATTGAACATAATCACAATAGCTAATGGCTTCCACAGAAGTGTTGCTAATCAAAATGGGTCCTACTACGTGCAATAGCAAGATGGTCCTTATTTACAAAACTAATGTATGAGAACTAACGCTTTGACTATATTGCTGAATAACAATATTTATTCAACCATAACCCCAAGGGAAGATACATGTAATGTTGTGAAACTATATGAAATCAAATATTTGATTGAAATACGTAATACATGGTTTAGTAGTAAGCAACACACAGGAAAAATAACATGTGTGGAAGATCTGTAACAGTCAAGTGGCAGATCTCTCTTAAGACTTGGAGGAGTGGCTCAGTCAGGCCATTTAATGACTGATTTGGACAATTTATCATCCACCTTCACCTGAGTCGCTAGTTATTCAACACTCTAGAAATGCAGCAGAAATTGTCTATTGCCTCTAATTCTCTAAACACCACATTGGATGGGCAGTAATTAATTGAGTAACTAATATATACAAAAAAAACAATGAGAGAGAGCAGAGAAAGAGAGAAAACCCAAACACATCCACCCTTCACTGGAACACTACAGTGGACCCCTCCAGTCTGGTCAACCATTCACAGATTTCACACGAAAAAGGACTGCACCAGAAAATTCAGAGATTCGCCACGGACTACAGCTTCCAACAGCCACCTGTCACCTAGCACGCACTTTTAAAACTAAGCTCCCACCTAGAGGGATAAGAAAAGGGGATCACCTTTCCCCATATATTTTTATAATTTGCTTAGCTTCCTATCTAGAATGATTCATGCGAAATGTGAGACCATGGCTTGGATGCCATTCAAGATAAGAGGGGGAAAATTGAAATTTCACATCTTTTCTTCGCTAATGATATCATTTTATTGGGAGAAGCAAATAGTTCAACACTGGAGGCAATGAGTGAAACCTTAGACCAATTTTGTCATCTTTGTGGGCAGAAAATAAACTGTCAAAAAAGCAAAATTGTTTTAGTCCCCTAACACCCCAAAAACTATGAGAGATGATTTTGAGCAAGTCTTGGATGTTACAACATCTGCTTTCTGCTAGCCTGGGTAAATACCTTCCAAATCAGACCTACAATTCATTATTCAGAAATTTAAAATAAACTTTCTTCCTGGAAAACTAAGACTCTCTCAAAAGCTGTTAGAGCGGTTCTTATCAAAACCACAGTTCACTCACTACCTATGTATACAATGCAATGTTTCCAGTTGCCAGCTTCTATTCTTAAGAAGATAGATTCTATTTCATCTTCTTTCTTTTAGGGTGATACTTGTGGTACTGGATTGGCATAACTTATGCAAAGCCAAAAATATGGGGGTATGGGATTCCACACTATTAAACATCTCAACGAAGTAGTCTAACCAGGACTTGCTAAATAACCAAGCAAGATACTTGGGTGAGAAAAATCATGAAAGAGAAATATTTCATCACGAGAAACAATTTTCAGCACTCTTCATTTAAAAGAGGATCCCATATTGGGAAGGCTCTAGGGAAGAGATGGGTGATATTTAAGATTAGCTTGAGTTGCAGTGTAAGTGATGGATAATCTACAGAATTTTGGCATGATTAATGGCTTACTACTTCCCCTCTTAGAGAGGGGTTTACAGAGTAGTTCGATCACAAGCCCCCTCATGATAAGGCGCTTTTTGTCACACTAGTCCGGCTAGTTTTAGCTTGTTTTCTAAGCAAGTTATTAGTCTTTTATATTTATTTTGGGCCTTTTCCCCTTATTTCATATAATTAGCAAGATTTTTTATTACTTTAGTTTTCTAGCTAATTTTTGTCATTTTCTGCTTTTTCTGAAATAAAATTCTGAAACAAATAAATTTCTTTTTTTGCTTTGGGCTCTAGTTTAATCTGCCACCTCGCAACTAGAAGCCAATTTAGAGAGAAAGGAGGAATGCACTGCTACTAAGAGTTCGAACTTGGTACCTTCTTAACAAAACAAGCATCATCTTGAGTTGTTGGATGAGATTTAGTCACAGCCGTTCGTTGGAGGAGAGTAAGCAGCAACAAAGAAGAGAAAACGAAGAAAAAGCAGCAAAGGCGAATAAAGGAATAGGTAGTAGCTTTAGGTTAGAGTAGTTTCTTCTTCTTCCCTCTCTTTGTTAGGGCTATAATAGAACTGGTAGCAGTAGAGTAGTCCGTCATCATTTGTTTTCTCTTCCTCTTCAATTATACTAGGTTTAGGGTTAATTTAGGAGTAGTTTAAGTAGATTTTTAGTTAGTTTGGGTAAATTTAAGATTCTCTTCAACAGTTTATCATATTTATGCTCTTCGATTCAGGGTATTATTACTGTTTTCTTCAATTTCGTTTACTTGTTGCAGATTTAATTTTTTCAGTTTAAGCTATTACTTCCTTAATCTTTATCAAAATATGTTTATTATGTTTTGATTTTAGTTTGAATTTCGAAGCTTCAATCATGGCTTTAGTGTAGTGTTTTTAGCTAGGGTTTAGTGAAACCAAATCAAACTCATCGCTGTTCATGATTGATATACATGTTAAATTTGTAATTTCGGGGTTTCATATTAAATTCCTAGTTAATAGTTGTTCCCCTTACCTCCTATAATTTGACTGTGTTGGTTGAAGTAAATGAATCCTTGCTAGGAATTTTGCTTGATTTTATCAAGTTGGAAAGTCTCTTACTTTCTTAACTTTCCCAAACAACTTGGAATATAGTTTTTTAGGTTGAGTAAAGAAGCTCTTTAACCCTCTAAACAAGGTTTGTCGAGTTGTATTAGAAATTCCCGCCATAAACCTCAAGCATTGCTTGTTTTGGTGCATATTTCTCATGTTCAAAGTTGTGTTTGATTGTGGTGAAACTTCACTGCCTTTATCTTTTATTGTTCTCTAATTTTAACTTAGTTCCATTTTTAAAAACCCAAAAATGGTATGTCTTCGAGCTAGCTTGTTGTTCAAAATCAACATAGTCACTGTGGATCGATTCCGAACTTACCACTAAACTAGTCTCTAAGAGTATGTTAGAATTATATAAATATTGTTTGCACGAGATGATTGCTAGTTTCCAGACCTGTTAGTTTCTAAGTGGAGTGATAATGAGCATCCAGACCTGTTAGTTTCTGACTGGAGTGATAATGGTAGATTTCAGAGTCTCTACAAGCTTACCAACATTTACTTACAATAACCCTAAAAGTCATGACCTTTCTTGGCTATGGAAACAAAATTGTCAACCAAAAATCTTACTAGTTCTATGGCAACTCTGGCATGAAAAACTCCCAACAAATTACACTATCTCCTAAATAAAAAGCAACCATAATCCAGCATGCACATTTTGCCCTCAATCCAATGAAAATGAAGATCATTTGACCAGATACTGCCCTAGAGCTTCAGAGATGTTTTTTTTCTGGACTGCTCTTGGTTTCCCAAATCCAAATTCTCATTCTCTCAATTCTCAATCTGCATGACTGCATTTTTTTTTTAATGAGTTACTCTACTAACACTCCTCACCGAATTACACACAACATTCTGTTTTCATTCACAATCTGCATGACTGGAATTTTTATTTTTTACTTTTTTTATAATATGAATTGTTCTACCAACACTACTCACCAAATTCCACACAACATTCTGCTTTCATTCACACATTCACACTATGGTCACTATAGAAAAAGAAGGAACAATTGGGACTACAACATGAATAATGAGAAAAAGAAAGTGCGCGTCAAGAATATCCTGTGGTATGGACTTTCACCAAAGCAACAGCTAAAGCAGGTTCAAAGAGGAAATGATAACTGGAGGAAACCACCTCATGCCATGTAAAGATCAACAAAGATGTATCCTGGAAATCTATGACAAACCTGACAGGAATTAGGTGCACAAGTAGAGATGGGAATGGTGATTGAGTAAAAGGTCTCATGAAAATGATTTTTACAGTCTCCCCACTTTGAACCTGAATTAATGGCCATAAAAGAGGGTTTCAAATGGTAAAGAGAGGACTGGAATCATGTTATTATCGCTTCTGATTGTTTGAAAGCTGTGGATATGATTAATAATGTAAATCATGTTTTGAACAGAAACTCTAATCTTTCATACACATGCAGGGGACCTGCTTACAAGCCACCAAGGAATCAAGCTTATCCATGAAGGAAGGGCATGCAATAAAGCGGATGACTATTTAGCTAAACCAATGAGGAAAACTCAAGTTATGGATGGAGCAGAATGTATTTTGCAATCCCCACCCCTTGAATGTATTGATATTATCATGGAGGATGTTAAATACTCTGTAACGTATAACACTGATTTATTTTATGAAACGCTCCTTATTATCAATAAAATAAATAAATAAATAAATAAATAAAACTAATTGAGTAACTAATATATGACAGCCATGTAAAGGAACAGTTATCTGCAATATACATACCCCAAATGTCACTAAGCCAGGACCTCGAGCATTTGGTCTCAAACCCTCTATACTATCATTTTCCGTTGGATCAGACCTGCACAAAAATATCACGTGAGACATCAGTGGTAATTAGCAGAAGGAACAAAAGTTGAGATCACATCAAATTCAGGTATACCACAGCAAATCCATTAAAACTATAGATCCAGCATCCATTGTTATGGGCCTCTCAAGTTTCTCTATCTGCTCCACAGCTTGTATGGATCGTCCAATGCCACCATGCATACAAATAATTTTTTTCTCAATAAGGGCAGCAAGTGGAAGATAATTGAAGAGCTGATTGAACCTTGTCCATGTCCATATCCCATCATTCTCCCCCTACAATAATTTGTGGTGTTGGAGCAATCAAATATATCATAAGTGATCTCTATATCCAATATTAAAATAAAAGTACTCGTATGACAACATCACAGCATTAAAACGTTTTCTCAATTTCATTAAATTTGCCCCAATCAAATTCTTTCAGTGCACAAATAGTTAAATTTAGAAGGGGCATATCTAAGAATATTGGAAACTTCAATGTTTAAAAGAAGATGGAACTTCTCTTGGACATCTAAAACAGCAATGCAGAACATTGTTTTGGGTTGAAGGAAGAACAAAAAAGATTGACATTACCATTCTCTCTATGCATTCCAAACGGAACCCAAAGAGTGCATTAATGTCAGCAGCTTCATGATTTCCACGTATCAAGTGAACATTTTCAGGATACTCGATCTTCAAAAAAACAAAAATATTGCAAAATTGTGAGTTCGTAGTGCACTAAATGATACTTCTAAAGTAAACCAAAGTAGCATGAGATGCAGTCCAAGCATGCCTTCAAAGCAAGAAGCAAAGTGATTGTCTCTAAGCTATGCTGCCCTCGATCAACATAGTCACCTAAGAACAAATAGTCGATATACCTGGAACAGAAAAACATTGAGGGGATTAACTGTCTTATCAAAAACTGTGGATGCCAAAATTATTTTTACAATCCAAACATCATGTTAACAGGAGAAGTCAGAGTAGTTTAAAAAGTTCTTCATGATAAATCTTTGAAAGCACGAAATGGGACTAAAGCATCAGCGAAGTTAAGCAACAATACCAACAGTCAACATTTAGAATAGGAAACACCTTTAAGGACAGCAAACTGTTCAACATAAAATAGACATCCAAATTATGTCAAGACCTAAACAGCTGAACTCCCATCTCACAACCTCGAGGTTGGGAGAGTTCAATCCTCACTTCTCCCAAAGTTTTGTCAGGGTAAACCATTTTTCTTACTATCAGTTCGACAACCCCCAACCTGGAATCCTCCTTGAAATCCCTAAGTTTCACATAATCACCAGACAATAAAAGGAGATCAAACTGTTCAACATGTTTTAAGACCAAACAGCATGCCAATCAAATGTTTTTGGCCTCAAGAAATAGTATAAACATCCCAAAAGTCGATCATTTCAGTTTAAACAAAGGCTCCTATTTACCAATATTTCAGGTTCATTAACAGACATCAAGACTAATACAACTATATTCTCAATGCATTATACACCAAATAAATTTCCGTATTTGCAAAGGAGAGGAGAACGAACTCATTTGCATCAATATTCCCTGTCTTTGTGTTAAAACTAAAGATAATAACTGAACTCACGTTATGTCACCAGCGGTTGAAGGAAATCCATATTCATCAAACAACCGCATCAAATCACCAAACTGTCCATGGAGGTCACCAAATACTTTTATTGGAGCTTTCAACTGAAGAACACTTTGTTCTTGCATAAAGATCTGTTCAGCAGCATGGCAAATTTCCCCCACTTCATAAGAGTCTAAGAAAAACTTTCTATTAATTGGAGGTTTCCAATTTCGTGGCCTAAGCAATGTAGAGATGACCTGCCAAATTTTGAAGAGGGCGACCAAAAAACGAATAATATATTTCAGTTTCTAACGTCTTTGACAAAATGAAAATAAAAAAACAACAAATAAATCTTCGGAAGAATCCTACTTTTTTATGCAAACCCTGAGGAGACTTCTGCCTCGTGAACTTTTTTCCAGGAGGTGGTTGGTCAATAGCAATAGGAATCATTCTCCTGCTCTCATTTTCAAACTGATCAAGTGATAACTGCCTTACCATCCCCCCTAAGTTTCCTACAGTTTCTTTAGCGACTACTACCTGTGGCAAACAAATTTTCAATGCAAGAAAACAAAATTTACAAGCAAAACACAATATAGTGAAAGTACATACTGCTCTGGGATGCAGGCGAACATCAACTTCAGCGTCACTAACATCTGAAGGTGTCTCTGCTGTAGGTGTGCTGCCCTGAGACAGAGGTGTCTCATCCGGAGGAGAAGAAGATGCAGCTTGTGCAGCTTGCCAGACAGTTCTAACTGCTTCAACTTCAGCAGCAGATGCCTCAACAAGTTTATCCACAGACTTCCTTTCGAAGCTGAAAAACGGAAGTTCCAAGTTCAAGAGCATTCAACTAAGGCTCTGTTCTCGTCATCTTATGTTTGATGAACTGAACTTATTTTTACTTATCTGAACTTATTTTTGCTGAACTGAACCTATTTTAGCTGAAATTATAACAATTTATCAAGGATTGAAACTTATTTTTGCTGAACTGGAATTATTTTTACTGATATGCACTTATTTTTGCTGAAAATAAGTAAAAATAAGAGAAGGAGAACAAGGCCTAAGTAACTCAATCCACTCCTAACTTATAATGAACAAGCAAATCACCTTACACCACCAGGATGTCTTCCATCGGATACTGGTACCGGAGGAGGTAAAGTCGGATTATGTTGATCAACTCTAGGACCAGCCTGGCTTGAGGCTCTATCAGATGCCAATGGTGGGGAGTTATCATCAGACTGTGATACCGCATTCTCTGCGATCAGAAAGTCATCCAGCAGCACATCTGCACAGATATTCATAAAGTACACACCATGGTTACGACATGTAGTCACTGGAATAAATGTGCATGAACCCTAACTTTGCCATGATTCCATAAATTCCCAACTTAAGTCTTTTTGAGGGATATATTGGTTGCAGTTTCATAGGAGCAAGGACTATGGTACTATACTTCGCAATTACCAATTTTTCTGATATACCATAACATAAGACATAATAAAGTGATAAAGTCTAGCAGACATGAACAACAGAGTCTGTAAAAAACCAACTACATTAATAGTTAATACTTCAAGTTAGCTACAATTTCAGAGGCACTTGATTTTTTAAGGTATGGACATTAACAGTCACTTAGAGAAAAGCAACTCCATTCGATATTCAAGGACACTCTAAAAGCATGTGCCACAAAGGCGTTCAAAGTTACCTCCTCTAAGACCACCATAGATATATAAGCGAATACCAACAGAAGCAGCTGCATGTCGACAACGACGCATTAATTCCAATGAAGGATCAGATTCTGTTTGTCCCTTGCTACCCTTGGATGAAGTTACCAGCCCGTTCCGATCCAACCATACTCCAGCAGCAGTGTCCAAAACTTCAATACAACATACAGGTAGACATCACTATTTATTATTCACAATAAATATAATACAAAATAGATACAAGTAGACATCATCAAAAACAATGAAGAATTCAAGATATACCTGCAACAGCTGCTTCACCTTCAATTGCACGTCCACCCCTAAGAACACCCCCTGTGACATGCAATCTAGCACCTACAAAAACCTAATAAGGAGCAGCTTTAGGTAAAAACTTATTTTGGAAAATTTCTCACCTCATGTTAAATTAACCTATGCACATATTTAAATTTGCACGTGACATGTAGGAATTAGGAGTAGGAGTTGGAAATTAAAAGGTGGGAATTAATGTTTAGATTTGAACAAATTGAGGATTTGATGTTGGATATAGAAACAAGAGAGAAAGAGAAATTTTGGATTTTGCATTGACTTACAATTTGGGTATAAGGAACACTTGGTTTGAGAAAGACTTTCTCACCTATTGACCAACAAGAGTGGTGATCGACTTCTTAGTGAGGAACAATTAAATAAAAAGTTTTACTCATTTTAAAGTGATCCCTAATGAGAATGTGGTAACCCAACACAAATTGGAGGTGCTAGATTTTCGAGGAAAGAAATATTTAGAATTAAGTGGTGGAAGCTTTAAGGAGAAAGAAAAAACAGGATTCCGGGGATATGATGATTTATACATATATTTGGTCGATGGATGAGGATTTGGATATAGATTCATTTTGGACAAGAATGGAGCATAACTTAAAAACGTAGTGAAGGAAATTCTTAGAGAATCCAAAGGATCAAGTACGCAACAAAGTTGGACACATGTTGGTGAAATGATGTAAAACAAGTGATAAGAAATAAGCGGGCGTGATATAAAAGGATGGGAATAATTCGAGATGATGAAAATTACGAGAAGTATAAAAAGGCTAAAAGAGAACTTGATCAACAAACAAGTTCAAGATCAATTGAGGGTGAATCTCAAGAAAAGGAACTTTTGTTGAGTCATCAAGGTTTAAAATCTTTGGAATGGCTTGGTCTTACTTATCAACAAGGCCGTTGTTGCATTTCTTGGATTCAAGGTTGAAAGCACACATGTCTTAGAAAGATGGTGGTCATGGGAAATAAGTTGGTTTTGCCTATGGCTTTTTTGACACTACATTTGCTAGGGTTTTTCTCATTTCATGCATTTTTTTGTTCGAGTCTTAAATAGTGTGTCATACATCATTTTCTTCTAAAGAACATGGGAAATGCATTCTTGAAGGTTTCTTGATTAAAAGATTAGATCTTAAAAATTGAAGAAAGTACTTGAAAATGGCGCAAAAACAAGATCGCATATGGCGCGTGTTTTTGGCGGAATATTGGAGTTCTTGGGTTTCTTGGATTTTCTGTGTTTTTTTTTTTTTTTTTTTTTTTTTTTTTAAAATTTTTTTTTTTTTTTTNTTTTTTTTTTTTTTTTTTTTTTTTTTTTTTTGCTAAAATTTGATGATTATCTTGTTAATTGGTTTGTTAGTTGGTTAAATTTGTTTGCTAGTTTGTTAAGATAAACATTAGGAAAATCAACTACATAAAGATGATTGTTTGAGTTTATTCGGATTTGGATAAGATCAAGGTAGGGGATTTTCTAGTTTGTTTAGAGTTTGTTAGAGGTTGTTCGAAGTTTGTTAGGATTTAGTTGAGGGTTATGACTATAAATAGCCTCAATTACATTGTAACAAATCAGTTCAATTTAGTTTTGAGTAAATTTTTCAATTGAGTTTTAAGTGCTAAAACTTCTTGTTCTTTCTTCACACAAAAATGTGGGTTTTTAGTGAGGGAATTCGTGGGTTATACGGGTGTTTTGTTTAATTAAGTCAAGAGCTAATCTTTTACTAATTAAACACCTTTAATTGAGTGAGGTTGAGAGCTAATCTCTTCTAAATTCAATAATAAAACCGAAAATACCTATTGAGCAAATCAAAAGTATTTTATTTAGCATCTTTTTTTAGGGGGAGAGCTATTCTGAATTTCCTAATATAGATCAGAACTTTAAAAGGAAAGAGATAAGAGCAAAGGTAAGTCAAGAACTTTATCAAAGCTTGGGTACAAAAGATGGGGAGAAAGACTTCTATAAAATTGTCGAATAATATAGGGTACGTTTTTACACCTTCAATTTCATGAAAACAAGTTGATTAAAGAGTTTTTGTTAGCTAGAACAAACGAAGGTCTTACTTTGATAATTTATTCAACAGTTAGTTTTAAAAGGCGAGAGGTGCACAAAAGCACAAAAGGGTTGTGAGCTTTGCGTTTAGGCGCGCCTTCAAAAACGAAAAAAATTGAAAAAAAAAAAACAAAAAACCCTAGAGGCGCGCTTCTCAGCTACTCCTTGTGCGCCTCATGCGCCTAGGCCCCCTTGCGCCTATGCATTCTGAAGCCCCAATTCAGGCGCCTTGGTGCGTTTTGCGCCTAGGCGCCCACTTTTAAAACTAAGATTCAACAAGGCTTGAGTGTAAGGTATTGAGGATGTAACTATTACGTCATGATAAATTGAGATTTTATGAGGAGAATTGAAAAGCGCGAGGCTAAAAAGGCACTAAAAAAGATAGGGTCAAAGAGAGCAATTAGCTAGATGGCATCACTATTGAGGTATGGAGATTTTAAGTTGATAAGGAATTCGAGTGAATGACAACAATCTTCAACAAGATTTGGGAAAGTAATAAGATGCCAATAAAGTGGAAGAAGAGCACCATAATCCCGATGCATAGTAACAAAGATGATGCTCAAGATTGTGCCAACTATAGAGAAACTATAGAGGATCAAACTAAAGAGTCATACCAAAAAGACTGCGAGAACGAGTTATTGAATTGAGGTTCATGAGAAGATCCGTACAAAATCTCATAGAACAATTTGGATTTTGTGGCGAAATCGACTTTGAAAGCAATTCATCTCTTGAGTCAACTTATGGAGTACTACGGGGATAAGAAAGAGGATTTACATATGGTTTTCATTGACTTAGAGAAAGCATATGATTAAGGTACCGAGAGAAGTGTTATGGTGGACCCTTACAAGGAAAAGTATTTCCTATGTGGAATGGGTGCTTTATATGGGTAGCCGTCCTCAAACCCAATTCACCCCCATATTGGGAAGATTCCGATTCTTCTAGTTATATGTACCCATTAACATTACGGCATATACCCCCAAACTATTGCAAAATGCACCATATACCCTCAATGTTTTAAAAATGCACCATATGCCCATGAACTTTCAACTAAATTCACGATGTGCCCTTATTTTGCTAAATATACTTTAATTACCTCCATATTCAAAAATTAAATTTGATTACCTATTATTATATTAATTTATTTAACCAAATTACTTCTACACACAAACACCCCTTTCCTCTTCCCTCAACACCAAGCCACCACTACCTCTACCTAATCACCGCCACCCCTCACCTTCTCCCTCTTCCTCCTTTCTCTTGATACAAAACTAACTTTATCTTGTGTCTTCAATTGACCCATTTTCATTAATTAATTTTTTTCACAAACCCATCTTAAGTGTTTGAATAGAAAGAAGTTGAAGTGGGATTTAATGTTTGCTCTACACATCACTACTTAAAAAAAACAAACCCCAATCACAAAAACAATGAAAACCACCACCAAACCCACCACTACCCAAACCCAACAAATTCGAAACCTACCTACCCCAAAACCCACAACTTTGAAACTTCAACAACCATGGTAGACATTTTGTGTACCTTATATGCTCCATTAATGTTTTGGTGAAATGAATGTTTGGTGGCTTTTGTAATTGGAATTAGAATTGTAAATGATACATTATTATTAAAAAAAAATAGTTCGATTCTACAATGTAGTCAATGTCAAATTTGGTATTTGGAGATTCTTTGAAGTGGGTTTCAAATTTCTAGATTTTTTAAGTGAATGGGTTTTGAATTCTTTGGGTTTGTTGGTGGTGTATTTGGGTTGTAAACCGGCTATGGTGGTGATGGTCGTAGCTTTAGACGTTTAGTGGTGGTGCTCGTGAGTGATGGTGGGCATTGGCTTGGCTTTTGAGGTGGTAGTGGGTAAAATAAATATAGATAGTTAAATTTAATTAGTTTAAATTAATATCATTATTAGTTTATTTGGTTTAATTTCTTAATTAGGAGGTAATTAAAGCATATTTAGGAAAATAAGAGTACCTTGTGAATTTAGTCAAAAATTCATTGGCACACGGTGCATTTTTGGAACATTAAGGGTATATAGTGCATTTTACAATAATTTAGGGGTATATGGTGAAATAGTCGTTAACATTATATTTGTAATTTGCCGTTTTCAGTCCCCATATGCGACATGTGTATTTGTTTCCGACTCCATTCCGGACTCGTTACAACCTAGGGTATTTCTAAGAAATATATTGACATTATCAAAAACATGTATGAGAGTGTTAGCACAAATGTAAGAAATTGTGTTGGCAAAATAGAAGAGTTCCCTATCACAATTGGTGTACATCAAGGTTCTAAACTTAGTCATTTCCTTTATGCCATAGCTATGGACAAATTGACAAGTTTAATTCAAGATCATATTTATTGGTGCATGATGTTCCCACGTGATATTGTGTTGATTGATCAAATGAAGTGGAAAGTAAGTTGGAATTGTGGCGAATGACTTTGGAATCACGTGGTCTTAAGGTGAGAAAAGAGAAGACATAATATATGGAGTGTAACTATAGTGTAAGGCAAATGCGATTAGTTTGAATGGGAGGAGCTTTCAATGTTCTGGTTTCTTTTGGAAATTCAGATTCATTTTTCATAAAGATGGTGAATTGGACGAGGTTTTGGCATTGTGGCATGGATCAAATCCGATTGGTTAAAGTGAAAGGAGGCTTCCAGATTTCTATGTGATTAGAGTATGCTCAATAAATTAAAGGGAAAATTTGATCGCACAATCATAAGGCCGTCATTACTATACGGGACTGTTGTTACTCCTCTTATTGATTCATGTGTAGCCAACCAAATTACTTTAGGACTAACATTTTGTTGATGTTGTTGTATTTACACAATGTGAGGTTGCCACACAAAAACAACATTTTAGAGAATAAAACAATTGGATATTGATGTTTAGATTAGAGGAGTGTGAGGGATACCAAGTTGGTAATGGTAATTATAGCTACTATCAATATAATAACTGAAAAAGTAAATTGTATGGGTTCTAATGACTGAAGCAGACTGAAATGAAAGCAACCTAAACCGTAATGGACTGAATTGAAGTCAAACTGAACTGAAATTAACTTTAAGAAACTAAACAAAATAATAATACTAATAAAAATAAAAAGTAGATTAAAAAATAATTTTAATAATAATAATAAATAAGTAATACTAATATAATAATACTAATAATAAAATTAATTAATAATAATGATAGAAATAAATACAATAACAAAGCCTAAGTCCCAAATTAATTTGGGGTCGGCTAGACCTGAATCAATGAGTCACGAAAGTCATCAGCAAAAATCCTCTTCCTACAATCTTTTCTATTTGACACTAAATGTTCTTCAAGCCCCAACACCCTTATATCTCCAACTTAGTTTTAAAAAGTGAGAAGTGACCTGAAGCGCCAGAAGGGGGGTGGGCTTCGCGTTTTGCGCTTCATGTGATTGGTCAGGCTCTTTTTTTTTCCTTTTTTTTGGGTTTTGGTAGCAGGTAATTCAAAGAAGAAAAAAGGAAAACAAACAAACAAACAAACAAACAAAACAAAAACAAAAACAAAAACAAAGATAAAGATAAAACAGAACAACAAACACACAGAAAAATATAATAAAATAAAATTAAAAAAGAGAAATTTAAAAAAAATAAAAAATTAAACAGCAAAAACAGAATAAAAAAAAAAAAGAGAAGAAAAAACAGCAGGAAAATAGAGAAAAAGTGAAAAAAAAGAGGGAAAGAGAACAAAGAAAAACACATTAAAAGAGGAAAAAAAAAATATTGTCTTGAATTCGACGTGGCAGCAGATTCGGCAAGGGAGTAGCTACAGCGACAGGCGAGGTTAGTTGTAGATCTAGGGTTTTTGTTTCCACTCTTTCTCCCTTCTCTATTTCAAAATAAATTGTCAAATGATGACTATCTCTGCCCCTCCTAAATCTAAAGCAAAACCCTTTAAAATAGCATGTGCCAACCATGTGACTAAATTAGATTTTAAAAATCAGCAAAGCCCCAAAAGTGTGGGCTTTTGCGCCTTTGCGCCACTTTTGTGCGCCTCTCGTACCCCCTTGCACTTTGACCTCATGAAGCGCTTTTCTTATCGATTTTTGCGCTTTGCGCTCTTTTACAACTAAGATCTCCACTAACAACCCTTATCCATGTATGCTTTGGTCTTCCTCTACTCCTTCCCTTTTGTTCCACCCTTCCAACCTCCTTGCCGGAGCGTTAATCTACGTCTTATACGACCAAACCATCTTAGCCGATTTTCCCTCGTTTAATCTTCAATGGAAGCAACCCCCAACTTCCTCCTAATTACCTCCTTCCGTATTGTCCTTTTTTATACGCCCACACATCCAACATATCATACGCATCTCTAAAAGCCCAACATTCAGTCCAGTAAAGCAATGATAAATTTAGATACAAGTACTAAAAATAATTAATAAAGAATGATAGTAATAGTAATAGTAAT
Organism: Suaeda aralocaspica; assembly: GCA_016808085.1. NCBI lineage: Eukaryota > Viridiplantae > Streptophyta > Magnoliopsida > Caryophyllales > Amaranthaceae > Suaeda > Suaeda aralocaspica. Next base: position 132,275 of record PYUH01000533.1, read on the forward strand.
AAATGATGATGATGATGACGATAATAATAATAATAATAATAATAACAATAATAATAATAAAAAATAAATAAATAAATAAATACATGATAACAATAATAGCAAGGAAAAATTGCCAAAGAAAACCTTTTAAAAACTTATTTTTGCCAAGAAAAACCTTAAACAATTTTTTTTTTTGCCACAAGAAACCTTAAGCCCGATTTCCGGTGTTGACCACCTATTTTTAGCATTGGCCAACTAATTTTCTTCTATATGCACTCATTTATTTTATTTTTATTTTTTACCTTAACAAATTTCATCTTCTCCACCTTAACCAACATCACCTAACAATATTTGAATACTAAAAACTCTTTCACAATCTCAAAATTCCAACAAAATCTATTTACAAAATCACATAGATTAATAACTATCTCAAATTCACTCTTATTTATTATCAATTTCCACAAATTAACACTTATCCACTTTATAAAAACTTCAATTTTCTGCGAAATCGTGTTTCTCTTGTCAAAGCTCACAATGCTTCCACAGCTTTCCAAGAAGAAAAATCATCTGCTACTAATCTTTTCAATTTCGACGCTTTGGAGCTGGGTTTGTGGGTCTCCCACAGTGTTGAGATCGGATTCTTTGAAAATTGGATGTAAAATTGGAGAATTGGATTTTCTTTGAGAAAAATTAGAGGTAAAAAGGAGGAAAAATGGAGTGTAAGTAGGAGAAATTAGTCGGTTAACGCCAAAAATGGGTGGTCAACACCGGAAATTGGGTCTAAGGTTTCTTTTGGCAAAAAAAAAAATTGTTTAAGGTTTTATTTGGCAATTTTTCCTAATAATAATAATAAATAACAATGATAAAAATAAATACCAGTAATAATAATAAATAAATAATAACAATAATAATATTATAATAATTGTTCCTATTGTTCAACTGATTGAATATATAACTTTATACAAAAACTGACCTGACCTGAAAATGAAATCAATTGAAACTGAGCTAAGGTAAAATGAAAACAACTTAAATTGAATTGAGTTGAAATGAAAGCAAAATCAACTGGAATTAATTGAACTGTGATGAGCTGTTTTGATATAACCACAACTGAACTATTGAACTATATTATTTTCACTCCATAAAATCTTGTAACTATATTATAAATGGAGGAATCTTATAAATCATCCCAAATACAAGAAAAATAACGTCACATAGAAACATGTTTTATTCGACTCAATGACTACTTTAGGAATATCAATTTTCTATAATTTTGACTAACATGAACTTGAACAAGAGATTATGAGGGAAATGAAATTCATCCTCCCTTGCTTTGTGTTGTTGAAACTTGTAAGACATTTTTTGCAATGAAAGTCATTTATTGAAAAATGAAAAAAAAAAAAAAAAAGATTTCATACATAGTATTTGCAATGACGGTTATTTATTGGGAAAAAAAACAGGGGCTTACCATATGTCAAGAGAACCCATTTTACTATTAGTTAGTAAAAGGGGAATAGATCCTTACAACTCTATTTTTCTCGACCAAACACATGCTTATCAATAAAATTAGAAGGTACATGAAAGAAGAAATCATGATCGCTCAAATTGTCAAGTATAAAGGTTATGCTTGAGATTTTTTTGTTTGTTTGTTTGAAACACAATCATAACTTTGTGAATCCTGAAAAACCTGGAATTTAGTGGGAGACACGCAGAAGATAAAAGAGAACACATAAAAATGTAAATAGCATAGTTGACATGCTAACACAAGCAAGCCAAAGGACACAGTCAAAATGCAGATGGCAATGGAGAAACAGTGCTCTATTTTGGATGGCTAATTCTCCAGGAAGGGGTGAAAATAAAGATGAGGTGAATAAAATAAACAAGAGCAAAAGACAATCATATATGAAAATTTAAAAAGAGAAGGCAAGAGGAAAATGACTCTACTTCCAAATCAAGACTTTTGATATGGCTTTGCTTTTTATGTTCCCTTCGATTTGCATGTTATATTGCTAAATATTCAACAGGCACACAATCAAATACAATTAATGAGTTGTGGAGTTGAAGTAGCTAACTAGCAACCAATTTACACCATTCCCTAGCTTGTGCAACAATTAAAACACCATATTTATATTGGCATATTCTTTTCCACCCTCCAAATCCAATGGGCCAAGCACCTAGTAAGATAATGAGCTATAAACTTCTACAAACAGTAAGAACAAAAAACTTACCGCTGCATGTTGGTACCTTGGAGAAGGAGAAATACCAGGTGCAAGAGTCCACTCCCATTGACCATTTCTATGCATGAGTAGCCCATATGCATCTGCTAGGGGCTGTAGATGCATAAACATGATCAATAACATAAATTTTTCTGTTGTGTACACTTCATTGCATAAATATCATAACATCTACAACCTCCATTTCTTCTAGTTCTACCCAGCTCTTTGTGATTATTGTGATCATAATTAGAAAACTGTATGGATAAAAACAAAAACATAAACTGTATGGATATAAAGCAGTGTCACATAATTCGCTGGGTATGCCCTCGAAATGTGAATTAATTCGCTCGCTCCAATTCGCGGTTCGATTTCGTTCCAAATCGACAAGGTTCATGAATTGAAAAGGAAAGAAAAAAGAAACTTAAGTGAGAAAGAAGAAAAAAAAGAATCAACAACAACAACAACAATAATAATAATAACAATAATAATCAGGATGAAACTGTGAGAGGGTGAAAACTGAAAGTCCCCACGAGCAACTAGATGTATTACAGCTGTAGGCCACTCTTTCTTTCACTGCCTCTCTTTATTTCATCCATAAAACACATGAGCAGTAACCTATGAGCTGTAAATTTGACTTTTCAACTTCCAGTTTTTATTTTTTCAAATCAAATAATCTCCATTGCAAGTAGAATTTGAAGAGTTTGTAACTTAGTACATTACGTATTATTGCAAATTTGCTACTGATAATTAAAAAAACTTAATCTTATACTATCCATTGAAGTATTAAACTATACAACAAGCTGAAGAGCTGAACCTAATTCACCTATCAACTGAATTCACCTGGGGTAGCAATCCCGTTCCCAAATTTGTTCCGCATTCCGAAACAAACTCCGAATTATGTGACACTGATATCAAGTGGGACCTTGTTAGAAAGATCTCTTTATATACTTTTGTTTATCTATATTTACTGCTACATTTGTTTTCAGCATGATTATTCTAAGAAATTTAAAAGTTCACAAAAAGAAGTAGACAATTAGAAAGGTCAACTTTGTGAGTATGTATCGATTTTGGGCTGGGGGATAAAAAGAAAAGTTTGCTAAGAAAATGTGTTGCAGGTAATTTGATAAGACTTCCAAAAGGAAAGCAAGTAAGAAAAAGACTGACCGGGTGATTTTTATACATAACAAACCATATTAATGGTCACAGTTACATAGTGAAGATTATAAAACGGCAAATATGTAGAAAACAAAGGTGTGCCAAAAGAAATTTGAATGTCTTAAACTACAAATTCAAACTTCAAATTATCATTCTGAATGAAGCAAATATTAAGCATATACAAGGAGAAAAGATAAAGTGCCATTGACATTAAGCATGACGTACTACCATCTTTGTAAGGCACTAAGCATGATGAACAAGACTTTCAATAGCTTATTCACATATTTATATCCATCTATGTTCAACAATTTGTTAAATACTGACAGCTTGTAGATAGCTTTCTCACAAGCATTCTTGTTAAGAAAAAACCTATAAACTACTATCTAAGGAGTACTAAAGAACACTCAAATGCTATGAAGAATTCCATGCATTGTATTGGAGTAATAAAAAACACTATTTGAATCCAAAATTATCAAAAGACTTCAAAAAGTTTAACACAATTTCACATATGTCTCCATTCCCTTTTGTTTGATACGTATTGACTTGCACATATGCCAATGCACTTGTTTGACTTTAAATATTTGTTGTTGTATATATGTAAAAATTATAATAATTAGATATTAATAACGTACTCATTGAGACGAATCAAACAAGACCCCATATGATTATATTATGTTTTATAAATTGGAAGTAATTTAGAAGATTCTCTCACTTTATGAATAGTGTCAAGATTCCAAACGTAGTAAACATTTAGGAACGGAGGGAGTACTAAAATACAGTAAGCAATAGCAACAGTTTCTGAAAGAATTTAACAAGTTGTGATTTACAACTTTAATTTTGTAAAGGAAAGTGATTTATGGACTCGGTAGTAGTTCACCCCCAGTTTTAAAAATAAAATAACATTTTTTAAAAATATCAGGAAAAAGAAAATAATATTTGTAGAAACTACAGCAGTATATGTTTAATTTCGTTAATGAAAATTGTATATGATCAATTTATCGTCAGTAGTCAATTTTAGAATTTATAAATACATTGTAATAACTTCATTAGTTAAAGAATGTTGCATTTTTTGTCTTTATTATTTCAATGTCATACAATCTCCTACGCCTACTTATTTTTTGGTTTGCTAATTCAATTGTAAATGATTAATTAATGGTTGCGTATGAAAATTATTAAATTGAATAGGTTTATGATATAATATAACCTTAAATTATGGGTTATGAATTATGAGTAAGGATTTATTTCTTGAGAAATAACATGTCTGATTGACGGCAAATATTTGTACAAATTCTCTTTATAATTGACCATATATATTGGAATTGTAGCCATATTTATAGTACTCGAAGTAGTGATAATTTTTAAAGTTTTGGCGAATTGTCAAACGTTAGTAGTTCGTCCCCTTGATTGGAAATCCAGGGTCCGACACTCCTCCCTCTGTTATTTTTAATTTTGTGTCAAACAAGGAAGATTGGAGGAAGAGATTTCTACATGTACCTAGCCGACCCCAAACTATTTTGGGACTAAGGCTTAGTTGTTGTTGTTGGTATGTTTGGGATCTGTAATATATTAGAAATTAGAGAGTACCTTCTAGAGATTTCTCTATCTATAAGAAAATAAGAGTCGTATGGGGTTTGTTTGATTTGTCTCAAATAAGTACTTTATTAATATTCAATTCCCATAATATACATTTAAATATCTATGATCAAAGATTCATAATGCAAACAAGAACAACATTAAGAGTAACAAACTTCTCATCTCTGCACGACACTCTTTCAACAAAACATTCAGTTAAAACAGTCTTGCTCATTCACTTTATAATAAAATGAATAAGGTTGTAGGATGTATACTTAAAAGCAAAAGTTGCATGCACTAAAGTACCCAGTGAGGCGTGCATGTCACTGCCTTGAGACTGATAGATTGCAAACAGGCTTGTAATAGTTGTACATGAATTTTTATGTTAGTACATGTGAATGAATGCAAGATGTTTTAACAAACAACAAGATTAAAGAGGAGAGGCAAAGAAACAAAAATAGTATCAACAAAAAGGATAATTACAACCACAATACAACTTTCTACCAGCAGAAGCAACATACCGCGCCAGTAGAGTCTCTTCCACCACACAGCAAAAACATGCCATCAGATCGAGCACTTGCTGTAGCATACCTATAGATTGTGCAAACATATCGCTATGTTTATATATGTTTTTACACATCATATGTACAGTAATAAGTGAAGTTATGAAGAATCAGGTCAAGCATGCTAGGAAAATCAACAACAATTTATTAACATCTATACAAACCACGAACCAGGCAACCATTTAAACCATCATAGAGTTGAAGAGTATGGAACTAAGCAAAACACACAATAATGAACAGTTCATTAGGATTCAAACATGAAACCTTTGAAACCAAACTAAGGGGAAGGGAGTGTGCCCAAGAAAGGGAAATGAGGTGAATGGAATGAATATACCATAGATTTGCTAGGTGGTTTGATTTGAAAAGGAAAGGAAATGAATGCCACCGCAACACCACCATACCACTAATATGCATCACCCAAACTTAACCCCTTTCCAGTTTCAACCACCCCGAACACACCCATCCCCTCACTGGCACGCCCTTTCACCACCCCCAAAACTCCTCCACCACTCGCAAAACTCCCTCAACCATCAAACCTCCATTACCCTCCAATACCTAATTTTTAAATTCAATTTTCGATTTCGTTGAATACTAATAGTTTGACTATTCAAAGTCCTAGGCTTTATTGAATTATTTGAGATCGATTTGTTCAAATTAGAATTTCGTTTTCGTTGAATCCCAATAGTTCAAAAACCCTCATTTTTGTTGTGAGAGTTATGGGGGTGATTTCGCGGGGATTACGATGGTCGCTAAGGGAGTGGTGGAGTTTTGGGGGTGGTTGTGAGTGGTTTCGAGTGGGTGGGATCGTTTTCGGAAGAAAACACCAATCCCCTCACCGGTACGCCCTTTCACCACCCCCAAAACTCCTTCACAACTCGCAAAATTCCCTCAACCACCATACCACCATTATCCTCCAGTACCTAATTTTTAAGTTCAATTTTCTATTTCATTAAATCCTAGTAGGTCAACTATTCAAAGCCCTAGGCTTTGTTGAATTATTTGAAATTAATTTGTTCAAATTAGAATTTTGAATTCGTTGAACCCCAATAGTTCAAAAGCTAATTTTTGTTGTGAGAGTTATGGGGGTGATTTTGTGGGGGTTATGACGGTGGCTAAGGGGGTTGTGGTGGGTGGTGGGGTTTTGGGGGTGGTTGTGAGTGGTTTCGGGTGGGTGGGGTCGTTTTCGGATGGAACTGTGGTTGTTTTGGGTGGGTGCGTTGGTTTGGAGAGGGACTGTGGTGGAACTTGAGGAGGCGAGGGGTGGCGAGTGAGTGGGGGGGGGCGTCTGGGTGGTGGGTGACTTTATTGGTGGTAGGGGACAAGGTTGGGTTGTGGATTGGTGGAGGTTAGGGTTAGGGTATGGTGGTGGTGTGGTAGTAGAGAAAGGGAATGGAAAAGATAGGAAGAGGGTAGGGAATGGATGTGGAGGACATTGAGGGTATGGCCAAATTTGCCTAACAAACAACATTGAGGCTAGGCCTTTAGAAATTCTTGAGTTTAGTGCTTTTATCGTTGTGAGTTTTTGTTCACACGAGAATTTACATCAAATTTCGTTTCCCTTTGATGAATACCTCCAACCGGCCTCTAAATAAGCAACTATTGCTTCTACGCCTGGCCAAGGCATTGCAACTATTATAGAGCAGGGGGAAGTAATATATATAAGCAAGTATAAACCACTTGTAGACAATAATATCATAGATGCTTGATTGATGACTAAACCAACAAAACATATGAATGTCATGCATGAGTACTACATCAATATGAATGCTTTGAACAGCAAAACCAGATATCTCATGTACTTTCAAAAGTTTCAGAGGTCATATGAACTTCACTATTTCAAATTATTGAAAGATTATAGTCATTCTACTGAGTAAAAGTTTCCGTACCAGCTACAGCAATATAAATATATCAGTTACTATCATCTCAAAATTAAATAGCTCTTGAACTTTAATGAGTAGATTCAAATATTGCACAATCATTTCCTCTATCCCTGTATGCAAAAGCAGGAAAAGGGATAATATAAGGGGTGAGGGGACATTAGAAAATATCACAAACCTGTCCAAAAAGGAAACTCAAATCGACCACAAGACTACACATAAGTAAGGCAGTTAATAAAAATCAAAAAAGAGCATCCTCCCAAGTCCCAACCAAGAAGTATCAACTTTCTATCACCCAAGAGATTGGTATGGATCCACAAAATAGAAACTAAATGTCAACACTTTGGAGCTCATTACTAGCAACAACTTAAGAATAAATTTAACTCCTCTATTACACAAGCCATATGTATTGGGTATTTTGAAGCATAAATGCTAAAAATCCCATCTAGTGCTTAGAAGTCCTACGTAATTGGTATAATCTTGACTTTTTACATTCTAACAAGCCAAAAAGGACAACTAATCAGCCACAGATATACAAGTGTCGCAGGCCCTAATTAAGTAACAATGAAGTCAAACAGTAATTGGAATTGAGGATGAAAATCATAGTGTAATTCTCAATGTGCCATACATCCCAAACAAAATCCTTCCTTTACAAGCAGATCAAATATTAACACTGAAAACAGTATAAACAGAATAACTCACATTCTAGCAGAAGGTCTATCACCGTCAGGGTTAAGCCGCTGCCAAACATAAGGTTTTTGAGCAGTATCCAACACCCAAGCATCAGACAGAACCCTTTTCCCTGACACAGAAATATAAAACATCACTGTCTGGATAGAATTAGTATATCCAAAGACAACAAGATAACCAGTATTGCACACCAAGCATCAGCATAAAGCTAGTCAGTATGCTAATGAAGACATATAAATGCCCCAACAAATAAGCTTTTGCTAATCTGATATGTGAAACACTTTCCGTAGAAGCATAATCATCAAATCACATGGTTTGGGAAAGAAAAGGAAAGAATCAAAACCTCCCCTTGTCAACGTCACGTGAAAAACTCACAAAACCCAATAATTACGCTGCCAACTGGGCATTAAAAGGGGGAAAAGAGAGAGAGAGAGAGAGAAAAGGAAAGAAAATAAGAAATAGAGGGGAAGAAAGACCAATTAAAGTTGAAGCTTAAAACAGCTATGGTGCTACCTGAAGATGCCACTAGCTACGGCAGCTACGGTGCCAGGCCGTGCCATCAAAAGGCACCACCAGCCATGCCAGAAGATATATCGTCGGTATCTCAACCAGCAAAGCAGCAGCTCTCCTCCCATGCTGTGATTATCGTTTTTCCAGAAATTATGGATGTAAATTTAATGTTCAATCTAAAGGTGCTTCGATGAAATTAACTTGGGATTTGCTCGAATTTGTAATCTAAAGCCACGGTAAATTAAAATTGGAGTTTTTTCCCCAAATTTAATCAATCTTTGACCTTTTCATTCACCGACTTCTTTATTTTGTTGGGTGTCACAATCATGTAAGGGTTACGAAATGCCCTGACACTATTACATAATGGACGTTGAGCCGAGTTTGGTGTGAATTTAAAATGCACAGTTCTATAACAGGGTTATGAATGGTGGGTGAAACCATTATCAAACGGCTGTTACAGAACGCCAAAACGGAATGGCCGAGTTTCTCTTCCATGATTCTAATAGATTTCTATGATCAATATATTTGAAATAGAAGTTGATACATTTGTCCCTAAAATGGCAGGTTATACTTGACAGTTCATTGTCAAGTCAATATTTTTTAATTCAATCTTAAATAACATTCAATTATAAAATATCTGTGTATGAAATCAAGCTATATTTCTAACCACAAAATGTCAAATATGGCCTAAAAGTTAAGGACATAATTCATACACAGCATTGATTTAACTAAATTAAATGGACTTCTATTGGTAGCTATTAGCTAACTATGTCATGCAGCAAGCATCATTTTCCCTGTGCCAAATGCCAACTTAAACCTAGAGTGACATTCTATGTCAAAGGTTTGGTTAGAAACTGTAATAATTAGATGTTTGAGTTATAAATTTTTATCCATTCCAAAATTAAAACCAGTAACTTTGAGTTATCTATACAATATATTAAGATAATTAGATGTTTATGTGGCACGTGGCACTTGACTCAAAGCCTCATATGTAAAAGCATAACATTTCTATTAAAAATGAAAACCATACAGCCACTAGCAATTGAACTCATGACCTTTAAAATGAGATGCAACTACACAACCATCAATCCACATTGATTTTGTAGATTAAAGGTTCACCACAAAATATAATAAAGTGTTATAGATATATGTAACTAAAAGTAATTACACAAACATGTACATCTCTAAGAGGTAACGATTAGAGGCTATTGCTAACACATTCCCTTACCCCAAGTGCCTGAAATCGTTATTTTATAATAAGAAGGTTTGTTTTATTACTTGTCATGGCATAATAATCTATATCAATTTTGCAAGAGCCAAAAAATTACAAAAAATAATAAAATAAATTTATGAATAATAACGTATTAGGTAATTGAGATTGACACGAATTACTAGTTTACAAAGGAAAAATGGGGGCATTAAAAAACAACTCAAATAGTCTTTGATTCTCAAAGTCATGAATTGCATTCTTTTGCAAGTATAGTTTGTGTTAAGAATTACTCCTTTTTTATTTAGTTGTCATATTTTCCTTAAATGGATGCCTTAAGGATCCGGTTGTTTTGGTGGAAAACACTTTCTCTGAAAATGACTTTCTATCATTTACCCATTTTTCTTTATTTGTTTTGGTAATGGTGGAAACCAATCTTCTCAAAAATGGAAAACTTCTCCTCAAAAAAAAAAAAAAAAAAAAAAAAAAAAAAAAAAAAAAACGTTTTTTCCTTTTGTAAACAAGGTATGCCACCTTCCTATTCCTTACTCCTATATTCCTTTCCTTACAGCTCCCCCTCCCCCCTCCCCACCCCCTCTTTTCGTTTTAATTTTCTTTTTCTCCATGAGGTTTTCTTCCACCAAACGAAACAAAGGAAAACATCTTTAAGAATTTCGTTTTCCATTGAAAACTATTTTTCTTAGAAAATTATTTTCCAAGAAAAGTGTTTTCCATCAAAACAAACTGAACCTAAATTAGTTGCTACATTTCTCTTTTTGGTATGTGAGGCCCATATAGATTCTACCCTTAATTTTTTACGATTACTTTTGTGTTCTAGTGATCAATTGTACTATCTAACAATTAGCAACTAAAAAAGTAAAAAATAATGTCAAAGTACTAGCGACAAATACCATTTTCTCACCACCATAACAACCAGACATAAAATGATGCAACATGGATATTTCATCCTAAAAACAACTGGAAAACATAGAAGATAAAGCATTCTAACCATCATTGCCGCTGACGGTAACAAGATATCTTTGTCCAACCAAGTCCATTACATGCCCATATCTAGGCCCAGGTCCCGGACCTTGGACAACTACTCTGCAAACACAATAGCAATGTAAACAAAAATAAATTCTAAACTATGCACAAAACAATAGCTCATGTCATCAACCATTTCACCAAAAAAAAAGGAAAAATTCCAGCCAAAAATTACTCACCTATGCCATTTGTACTTGTCATTTGTCAAATCAAGTACATATAGATCGTCAGTCGAATGCCCAGCAGGTCCTATGCCACCCTACCCACCACTCCAAAGCATAATACTCACATCAATAAATACTACCACCAATTCATTTACTATGTACAACAAATTAAAAAATCCACATATGCAATGTATAAAAATNAATGTAAAAAAAAAAAAAAAAAAAAAAAAAAAAAAATTACAAACATTCACCTGAAACACTACCATGGTCCCCACGGCAGCAGCGGCATGTGCTGCCCTTGGCGATGGCGGATCACCCGCGGGTCTAATTCTGTCATACATCAATTCGGAAACATCACAATTCAGATGATATCAAAACACAGCACAAACAAAAAAATAATGACAAATAAGTAATAAAAGTAAACAAACCTGGTCCATTTCTTACTAAGAACATCATAGGAATGAACCGAATTGGTAACCCCAGCTAACCCTAATAAATCAAATCAACCAATCAAACAAACATTTTAACCAATAAAAAATCAAATAGCAAATCAAAAAAAAAAAAAAGTTGCAAAAATGTAACTGATTCCAGGAGCAGAAGACGAGGCGCCGCTTTCGATAGCAGTGGCGCCACCGAAGAGAATAAGGCGAGGGCCTTGAGATTTGGATGCGGCAATTGCAGTTAGCGTGTGACCGCAACGAGCACCTGGACTATCTTCGTCGGAATCCCAAACTGAGTCTAATAACTGCCTGTATGTTGGCGCGGGTTGTAGCCATGGCTTTGAAGACGCCATTGATGGATAAAAAGGAAAACCTAGGAGAGAGAAAGTTTTGAAAGCTGTAAACAGAAATTAGGGGATTTGATGATGGTGATGAATAATCATGGTAAATCTTGAGATTATGGTGGTGATGGTAACTGTGTACGTTATGTTGTCTTGTTGATGTGTGTTTTTTAAAGAATTTAAAAATAAAATAAAAATACTCCGTAAAAAAGGTGTGTATTTTTAAGAGCAATATCAGAAATTCAGAATTCCCGATATTTCAATAAAATAAAATTTTTAGGGATTTGAGTTGTTTTTCTTTTTTTTTNTTTTTTTTTTTTTTTTTTTTTTTTTTTTTTTTAGTGTTTCGAGGTTTTGGTGGTATATTATTGTGTAGTTGTTTAGGGGTCGTGTTTATTGTGACTGAATTGTATTAAATTAAACACTTAGGGAGTGTTTGGTATAAGACTAGTTGGCACCACGCGCGCTACACGCGAGGTTCCAAAGTCATGATGTTTGTTTGAGAATGAATCATTGTTGTTGAAAGTATTGTGATGGACATTGGTACTTATATGTTAATGGTATATATTCGTATCAATATGCATTACATGATCAGTGTTTACGCTTATCCATAACATTTATAAAAAGTGTCTTGGGGAAAATATTATTCTTTTAACAGTAACCCATTCTCAACGGTCCACATCAGCAAGTGGGCACTATTTGTATTAAAGGTCAGAGCTTTTGAAAAAAAAAAAAAAAACGCTTCTCCTTCAAGTTTAGTGTGGATCTGAAAATTGCTCCTCTCTTCTTCTCTAACTTCCCAATTTCTTTGCGACCCTTACATGTCTAAAATTCAATGGCTAGCGGGCCATTTGGTTGTCGTTTCGTTGCGACCTTAGCACGGCTAAGGAGTGGTTGTTTGTGTAACACCCTAGATTTTCCTTAACTTTCTACTTCCTAATTTTTTCGGAAAACATGTTGAACTAGTAGACATAATATTTATTAAACTACTATATACAGAAAAACCAAAGTATTACGACCACCGTGATAACGGCTAAGGCTTTTATCAAAGTACTACGACGGAAGTCTTTAAAACAAAACAATTTAAAACTAAACTTCAAACAACTTTAAAATAAAATCAACTTTAAATTTATTACACTTCGGAACCATATTAATAGCCCTTTAAAACCAAACCAAAATTAATAATCAGAAGTCTTTCAAAATCCAAACAATCAAATAAACGTTAGTCTCTGAAAGTAATTGAAATAAAGTAAAACTACAAACACATCAAGCGTTCTCATTCCATCCGATCATGAAATGACTTATGTCCACTTGTACCTGCAGTGCGCTTTCCTTTTACTAGACAACTACTCACCACAAGTGGGTCATCGTAGGGCCAAGTCCAAGACAAAGCCATGCACACAAAGCAAACAGTCAGCAAAGCCGAGTACCTAACTACTAAAGACTATGCAATAACAAAAAGAAGTAAAACATGCACTCAACTTACCTTTAACAACCTTCTTACCTGTACATGGACTCAATAAAATTATTATTATATTCAACTTTTGGATTCGGCATCGAACGGGTTTCCTTTCCTTTAAAATCACCCTACTGGGCACCAACTAGGGAGCAACTCCAAGAAGGTATTATCTATGTCACATGAGGTGACCGATATCCAGCGCATTTATAATATAGAAGAGTACAACGTCTTGTACTCCAATTAGAAGTCGTAGATCACTGTTCCATATGACTCCCCCTTTGTTCATACTCAAGGTATATAGTTTCCAAGAGTTTTGGTCCGAATCCTCTTACACTTTACGTGATTAACAGGTTTAACATTGTTATGACTCTCATGCAACATCACATAAAGACATGCATCCAAACAAGCAACCGTATTCATTATCTTTACTTTAAGGTGATTCCAAATTAATTTAGGTGAGTCCTTTAATTAAACTGAACCTCCTGTACCACACATTAACTGTGAGTGGCTAACAACTTACTTTCTTTTTGACCACACATTAAGCTGTGAGTGGTATTATAACTTACTTTATTCTTGACCACACATTAAACTTTGAGTGGTATTATAACTTACTTTCTTCTTGACCACACATTAAACTGTGAGTGGTATTATATGCATAAATAATTGCTCATACTTCTATTAAACATGTGAACAAATTCACTACTACCTTTCTTGTTGATTAAGTATCTAATCAACTTTAAAATTATCTTCTTCCTTTATTCATAAAACTGTTGGCCAAGCTATACTGATCAGAACATTCCAATTTAAGCTTATGAAAAAAATTAAACTTTCTATTTAACATGGAATGCTTTTAAACATTTAAAACATGCTACTAACAACTTGTCATGCATATAAATCCATGTCCAAAACAAGCATACAAGATTCATGTAAACAAGAATTTCTCAAGCATGCATTCTAAAGTCCTATGTTTGCCTTTAGTACTTACGTACCTTGTAAAATAGTTGTGCTCCGCCACAACTCTAGAAGTGGACTAAATCAATGTCTCCTACACAAGGAAAACCGAGCTAAATTAAAAACCTTGTTGACTAAATTCTACAACAACCTTAACCAACTTCTAAATTTGGAAACTTTGTCCAAAACATTCCTTATTTGGTCTCTATTCAATTCCATACTTCAATTTTCTTCTCTACTGCAATTCTACTTAGTTTTCGGGACTTAATTACACTTTATAAAACCTTAATAAAATTTTCATGCCACTTTAGAAAAGTGGACAACAATCTAAACTTATCAAAACTCTTTGAAAACTTCCGAAAATGACACAAATCGATCATATAATGTATTACCTTACTTACATGATCAATTTATGCTATTTACATACTTTAAAAGGCTATTTAATTAATTTATAAAATCTGGACAGCATGTTAAACATGCTTAAAACCACTCTTAAACATCATAAAACATACTAGAATTTATATATCTCATCATAGAATTGATGTATGATCATACTAGTGCAATTTGGGCACTTTAAACTCAATTTAACTTGTTTTTATTAATATTTCAGATTTATTTCTTAATTTTAAAGTCATGAAAAACTTATGAAAACATCATGATTTCATATCAAAACACTTCTACAATCTACTAACATGTTTATGAAGTCAATCTAAGCTTTAGAACAATTTTTCATATGATTAAACATGTTTATAATATTTATTCAATTCAAATTATTCATTATTATAAAATTTTGACAGCTTTATAAAACAAGTCTAAAACCCTTAAAAATCAATCTAAACTTAATAACAACATCATAAATTCACCCAACAATAATTTATGATTATAATATCGAAGTTTAGAACATAAAAATTCATAAAAATCATAACTTTATAAATTTTCAAACCCTAATTTATAATTTCATGAACAACAAATTTAATTCATGCCTTAAAACAATTCATACTTATATCAAAACATGATTAAACTTATAAAAAGATGATTAAACACAATTATAATCATAAATTTGTAAGATTGAATCAAAAATAAAGAAGTAGATATTTTTTTTTATAAAAGTCAAAATATACGAAAAATTGGGGAAGGGCTCCAGTAGTGGTGGTCGGCTGGTGGCGCACGGCGGTCGGCTGGCTGCTGCTGCGGCGGGGTCCGGCTGGGTGCGGATCCCCAAGCTCCAAAATTTTTTTTTCTTTCTTCTTCGAACTTCCGACTTCTTTTTTTTCGGATCTAAAAGTTTTTTTTTTCTTTTCTCTTTTCTCTCTCTAAATTTCTGGAATCCTAATTGACTAGTATGATCAGTAAAATTTGGAATTTTAGGTTTTGTAGGGTATTTATAGGCCTCATAGTAGGATTTTGGTGGGGCCCATAAACACTCCTAAGTAAATTAGGAAACCTTAAAAAAACTATTTTTAGAAGTTTTTAAAAAAATTTTAATCACAAAAATACTATTTAAGAACACAAATAATACTTTTAACCAAAACTTTATTATTTACTATATTTTTGTTAATTCCTTTTTATTTAATATTTCTACTGAACATAATTTTCAATAAAAATACTAAAATTATACGAATAAATACGAAGGTTATACGTATGAAATACAAAGATACTTTGTTTAAATACGTGAAAACGTGGGGTATTACAGTTTGCACGGATTTGTTTGCACGACTAAGAAGGGGTGGTTATTTGAGCTCTTCTTGTCTACCGTTCCTTTGCGACCCTTGCATGTCCAAAGTTCTACGGCTAGAGAGGCATATTGTTGTGATTTACTTGCGACCCTTGGATGGTTAAGCGGAATTTGTTGTCGAGGTAGATTTTTAGTGCTTCATTGTAAACCCTGCACCTGACAATATCAATGGCGGCCAAGGCGGTGCATTTTGGTTTGTTGCTTTGCTGCAGATTGGATTGGATGGGGGAATGCTATTGTTGCTTGCACGGATTGGAATTGCTGCATAATTAGTTTTCAGGTTTGGTCCTCTAATTTACTTTGTTTTTACAATTAGCTGTTGTGATTATAGATTGCAGCTTAGTATTTGTTTATGGATAGCTGGTTAATAATGCAGTTTCTGATTAGTTGAAGGACTGTGGTTGATTTTGAAGAACAACTTATGAACTTGTTACTGTTTACCATTATTCTTATGTTTGAAATTAGATTACATGTGAGTAGATTTGATAAATTTAATTTGGATTTGAATTTTGTTAAATGCGTATCTGTTTTTTAATTGGCTTTTAGAATTAGTATCTTAGTGTTGTGTTAGTTCTATGGCTAGAAGTTTGGATGGCACTACAAAATATTTTACTGGGCCATATTGTTCAACAGATCTTATTTGGGCTGGTCATTTATCAAAGTTTTATTGTTTTCCTAGAAGTTGGGCTGTAGAATTGAATTTTGCCGTTGGTAAATTTGTTGGTGTGCTTCTATTAGTTCAAAGCAGTAGTGTTCTACTTTTGTTTAATTGTGGTCTTTTATTTACTGCAAAACAGTGTTGCACTGTTGGTGATGTGAATGTTGATCAAAGAAAATCGCCACTCACAAGGATAGTATCTTAGTTCGGTTTTCTCTAAAGCCAAGCACCAAGAAAATCGATCTAACTCGAACAATGTTATGAATTGATTAAAGCAATGCATCCTCAATTCCTAAAATTATCCTCACAAGAGCCTAAAGCCTAAGCATCAACTCTCACAAAGTGTTTGAAAATTTCACACACTCGAAATTTTCTTCCCACCTTCGATTTTTCTATTGTTTTGTAGAAAACAAGCAAACTTAAACAATCAATGTTTATTGATCTCTAATCTATGTTTTTTTACAAGCTAATGTTGAGATTATTTATAGTCATAATCATCAACAAAATCCTAACTAATCTAGGCTAAAATGCACGCATAAACATAGGATAATTAGGACTAATCTAGTGACTCATCAATGACTCACAAGATAAGAATGCCACATCATCACTACATGGCAATGCAACTTGCTAAAATATCCTAACAAACTCTATCTAATCTGAAAAATATCCTAACAAACTTATTCTTACCTTGCTAATCAAGATAATCAACAAAGTACAACCAGATTTACACAAATATATGATCTACCCAAAATCACCCAAAAAACGCCAAAATTGATGCCCAAGCAAATCGTCCAAATTTGCGCAATTTTTGTGACCTTTCTTCAAATCTTCAAGAAACCTTTCAGGATTCAATCTTTTAATCAAGAAACCTTCAAGAAGTCATTCTTCATGTGTATAAGGCTGTGACACTTCAAGAATAAAAAAACTCAATGCCTAAGATGAGAAAACCCTATCAAGTGAAGTGGGAAAAACTCATAGGCAAAACCATCTTATTCCCCTAATTCCACCATTCTTTCCTTTGCTTCAATGATCAAGTATTTTCGTGTGTCACCATACACACCCATGATGATGTCTTAGAAGATCCCAAAAGTCTTGAATCTCCATAAGCCATAATTTCTCCCATACTTATATCATCTTTAGAAGCCATAATCAAACCTTCGAAGTTGTCACCTTGTTTCGTATCATCCTCCTCTTCTTCAAAAGAGTTTGTCCTCAAACCTCGAAGTTGATCATCAGGAACATAAGGAGATAAATCACCAATGTTGAACGTGGCATGTACACCATATTCACATGGTAATTCAAGTTTATATGCATTGTCCCCAATTTTGCTCACGATTCTGAATGGTCCATCACATCTAGGCATTAACTTGTTCTTCCTTTGATTAGGAAATCTTTCCTTCCTTAGATGTAAACATACCAAATCTCCTTCCTTGTATGTGTGTTTGATTTTATGCTTGTTAACTCTTTTCTTATAGATATCATTCACATGCTCAACCCTTGCTCTAACCTGTGCAGTGTAGGGGCCCCAGATTTTTGGGATCCCAAATTTTTTGTCGCCTTCCCCAAACCGTCCNTTTTTGGTCACCTTTCCCAAACCGTCCATAGGTCGAGTTAGACCTAAAAAATTGGCTTAAGGAAAGGTGAAATGGACTTTTTTAGAAGTATTTTGCAAAAAAACATGAGCGTAGGAATTTCAGTCGCGTTAGCGTGGTAGCGTGACATAGTTTGTCACGCTGACTGTGTAGCGCTACAAAGTTTGTCACGCTGCAGGTGTAGCGCGGCAAGCTTTGTGACGCTGCGACGTTAGCGTGACAAAGTCTGTCACGCTACACTATTTTGGTGTTTTTTTTTTGTTTTTTTAATTATCTTTTTTCGAGTGAGATAATAATATACGAATACGGACGATGCTAGTAAAAAGCTGCCAATGAGTTTTAGGAACTAAACTCATAAACCGTGTATTTAGATTAGATACGAATGGGACTCGAATAAGGGACGTTTGTCTAAATTGCACGGAAATCCTCTCCGATCCCATGGGGATGACTCCAAGTTGTGGTCGAGCGAACCAAAGATTGGACTCGGGGGCGAATGTACTAACATGACGGAGTGCGTCGGGTTAGCCCATAGGCGGCCATTACTAGTTTCCTCTTAACCATACAGAAATTAGATTTAGAATCACACAGAATATCAATTTACAAAATTCACAAAAAAAAAAAGCATTAAGTTGTTAGTGATAACACAAAAAAACTAATTAATTTAACTCAAACCGTCATTAAAAATTGATTTAGGGAGCCTAACTTGATTAGATTTGTGCGAAAGAATTATCTTGGTTAAATGTCGCAACAATCAATTTAAGTCCTTTAACAATAATAAGGTGATAAAGCAGTAAGTAAATAGTGAAACGACAATTTAAAAGTCCATAAACATGATTTTTAGGGCTCTCAGGAAACGTACCACTTCTCCTTTGAAGATTGTCTTCGTCGAGTATTAATTTGGACGGCGTTTCGAATTATTGTTTCGATATTATTAAAATTTGTAGCCACTTTTTAGTAAAATAAATAGCAAATAAAATAATAAATAATTATTATAAAAAAATAAGGTTGTTAAAAGCAATAATAGGTTTATTTAAGTATGAGGGAGAAAGTGAGTTAAAAAAAAGTGTTGAGAAATGAAGAAAATGAAGGTTTTTATAACAGCGTGGGAACCCTACAACGCCGAACCGCGCTGCCCCAGTAGCGCAGGAAACCCTACAACGCTACTAGGGTAGCGTTGTTAACTTAGTCACGCTGAGCTGTCAGCGTGACTAAATTAACCGCGCTACATTTTTTTGAAAGATCTTTTTTTTTATTTATTATTATTATTATTATAATTTTATTTTATTTATTTATTTAAAATAATAAAAGAGGCATTGGGATAAAAAGGTCTGTTAAATAAGAATGGAAATTTATTTTTAAGCCCAAGTATACTCGATTATCCAATCTTCTAGAAAAATGAGTTTTTTAATCATCATAGAGTCATGCCGCGGGACAGGGGACTAAATTAGGTGTCTACAGTTAGCCCCCACTTTTATTGAGTCTGAGTAAGACGACAATCAAAGTAAGCTCGAATCGTTTTTCGAGACTTTTATATCTAGAGCCATGAGCTCCTCATTAACCAATGGGCGTAGCAAATTTTAGAAATCAATGACTCTCGAAACAGATATCGAAAGTAGATTTTAATCGATCTGTTTATTTAACACTTAGCAAATAAATTAGTATTTTGAATAAATTTGCTTTTTACTGGAATTTTTAGAAAAAGGTAATAAATTTGCTTGTTTATTACTATTTCGAGTAAATTCGCTTAAAAATGTAATAAATTCGTTTATTTATTACTGTTTTGAGTAAATTCGCTTATTTACTGAAATTATTGAAAAAAAATGTAATAAATTCGTTTATTTATTACTATTTGGAGTAAATTTGCTTATTTACTGACATTATTGAAAAAATGTAATAAATCCGCTTATTTATTACTATTTTGAGTAAATTCGCTTATTTACTGAAATTATTGAGAAAATGTAATAAATTCGTTTATTTATTACTATTTGGAGTAACGTAAATTCGTTTATTTACTGATATTATTGAAAAAATGTAATAAATTCGTTTATTTATTACTATTTGGGGTAAATTCGCTTATTTACTAATATTATTGAAAAAATGTAATAAATTCGTTTATTTATTACTATTTGGAGTAACGTAAATTCGCTTATTTACTGATATTATTGAAAAAATGTAATAAATTCGTTTATTTATTACTATTTGGAGTAAATTTGCTTATTTACTAATATTATTGAAAAAATGTAATAAATTCGCTTATTTATTACTATTTTGAGTAAATTGGCTTATTTACCGAAAATATTGACAAAAGCTCACAAGGTGGTCATGAGATAACACCTTATCCTAATGTAATCCACTTTTGGAACGTTTGGAATAAAGTATGAGAAAAAGATCATCATCAAAAATCAAGTCCAAAGCAAAACAAATACAACAAAACTTAACGTACTGCGCCAGCCGTGTAGCGTTGTTGCAACAACCACGCTGAAGAGGTAGCGCGGCAAGTCCTGCGGCGTTGAGCCTATCAGCGCGACTCCTTCACTCACGCCCTTAGGTCAGCGTGCTACTATTTGCTGTGCTGTGTTGTGGTTGTTGCTTGATTTACAAATGTTGATGTTGAAATTATGCTGTGCAGGTAGCGAGGTTGGTTTATTAGCGCTTGGGGCGTAGCGCTTCTAGTGTAACCGCGCTGAGCAGGTAGCGTGTTCAGCCAAACAACGCTGAAGTTGCAGCGCTGGTCCTTCTAATGCGATGTGAGTTTTTTTTCAAGCTTACTTTTGAGAACTATGGGATAATTTGTGCTTACATTAGAGGATTGATTGCTATAATTTATTCAATTTGTAGTCATAAGGATGTTAAGCTTGTGACAATTTATATTTGCTCTTTTTTTTATCAAACATGTGTGTTTTTGGCAAATGATTGTTCTAATGATGTTAAAATGAAGTATAATGCTCCATGAATCATTTGAGAATTGTTCTTATTACTCATGTCATGACCCATGTATTTTGACGTTTTAAAGAGTAGTAGGCTCTTAATTAGAGAGTGTAGTTGATTAGTCTTAATCAAAACTAGAAAAAAAACTTCTTGAATAGTTTTAATTATAAGGGCAATGAGCTCTTAATTAATAATCAAAAGTGAAAAAAAAATGCTCTTGATTATTTTATTTATAAGAGTAATGGGCTCTAGAAAAAAAAATGCTCTTGATTAAATTATTTTATTTATAATCAAAAGTGAAAATAATGCTCTTAATTTAGTAAAGAAGAGTAATGGACTCTTAATTAGTAATCAAAAGTGAAAATTGATGAGGCTATCGCACACCTATCAAAAATAAACCTAACCACTCTAACTAATATAGCTAGGGAAGTAGGGATCGAATCCACAGGGAAACAATTAAACCTATCAGTTCTAAAAAGTCTAAACTGTGTAAAGGGCTTTTGAATGTCGAATTAAGACTCAAACGCTAACTAAAACTAGAACTAAGTTGATTAAGGGAATAAATCTATGACTAAGTCTAGGACATCGGTTCACCATAGATTAACAAATGAATTGCACACAATTAATTAATTAGATTATCAATTTCCTTGAATTAAGGTCCACTAATTCTCTCGAATCTAGTCCCCTTCAAAACTCCTCTAATGGCTCTCGCTCACTTAGACTCGTTTTGCCTATTGTCCTTATGATCTAATTGTGGTAATCTTACCTCTCGGCATCGATTTCAACAATATCAAACTAACAATTAAACCTGGCCAGTATTTAACTGAAAGCAATAAAAATTGACAACAGGAATTCCAGTACATTAACAACCAATCAACAATTAAGAACAAGCATCAAAATCAATCCATGGATCCCCTAGTCCTAGAAAAGGAACTACTCACGCATAATAGAAACTAAAGGAACTAATTTAATCATAAGAACTGGAACTGAAAACATGACTTCAACAATTAAACTAATTAACAAGAACAAAAATAACTCAAAAGCAAGAACTAAAACAAAAACAAGATCTAAAATTAAAATACTACTAACAATTAAAACTAAGGAAAATAATTAAACTAATAAAAACAAGAGAAGAAAATAAAGAAGAACCTGAAATTGCAATTGTATTGAATGAATGATTGAGTTTTGACAAAAGTAAGTTCTAGAGAGAAACTGAATGAAAAATCCTAATGAGAGAAAATAAATTCTAATCTAGTCTTTTATGTCTAATGTAATGTGTTGAAAAAACCTAACACAAACACTATTTATATAAAAAGTACAATGCTCGGGTCAAAAGGAGTGAAAAACGGGCTCCGGACAATCCGCCCGACCAATCGGGCAAAAACCGCCCGATCGGGCTCACAAAGCGAGTGATTTTGGCCTTGGAAGCAATCCGCCCGACTGCCCGGGCGAAATCCGCCCGATCGGGCGCGATCAGTGTTTTCGCCCCTATCTCCTTGAAAATGCTAAGTAAATTCCGCCCGACTGCCCGGGCGAAATCCGCCCGACTAGCCGGGCGAAATGACTTTTTCGCCTAAATCAAGTTGGCACGTCTTCTAGTTACTCCAGGCTTCATCATAGCTTCCTGATTACTTCAATTCTAACCCATGGCTTCTAGCATCTAGTTGTAACTCATATGATTGCCTCGGAATCAATGCAAAAACACCGAAATCCTGCAAAAAGTCACTAACAAGCACAAACAACTCCATACAACCAAATGTTAGCCAAAATAGCTCCGAAGAGCATAGGTTAGAGTCAAAATAAACCAGAAAAGGGGGTAAAATATAAGCATAAAATACACTTATCAAACTCCCCCAAGCCAAACCCTTGCTTGTCCTCAAGCAACAACTAGACCGAACAATGACTTCACCCCAAAACTTTTGAAAATACAACCAATTCAAGCAATTCCGAGCATGTAAGTTCCTATACCAACATATCAAAATCCCTTGACCGCAATCCACTTAAATCAAAATCAATAAGCCAACCATGTAAGAAATAGAAGTCGATGACTAGAGTAGCTCACTCGGTGTCACTCCACACATAAAATTGAGCATAAACAATGAAGCTCACCCTTAATCCCAAATAAGAATGCAAGTGCAATAAGTGTTTAAATGCAAATTTTGAGAACCCAAACCCACATCTCACACCTCATGCAAGTGTTTAAGGGTAGTCACTCAATCCTAGTGTGAAAGTCGACTCGAAATGCAAGTAATACTCACTAGCTTTGGCAATTGACTCACTTCACAAGAACTAAAAATATGTACATGCCGATCAAAAAGGTCTTTTTAAGCTTGTAACGTGGCTAGGGTGACGGGTAGGATAGAATTTGGGATAATGTGGCGGTAAATGCGGGCTATATGCATGTAACAATAAAAAAAAATCCAACATCAACTCCAACATCAAACCATTTCACATGGGATCACATCACACCATTAAAACTTACATTTCAACTTGCTCCAAATATCACAAGCTTTTCTTCTTCAACATCTTTAAATTCTTTTTTTCTTTTCTTTTTTTTTTCATTTTTTTCTTTCATTTCATTTTTTTTTTCATTTCTTCTTCTTTTTTTTCCTTTTCAACTTTCAAGATTTTTTCAATTTAGGCTCACGACTCTTAATGACATGTCAAGGACAAAATCATCACACATACATAACTAGGCCAATAAAAGATAAAACATTTTAATTCTTCATTAAACTAGCCTAGACATTGGTATGCAGAGCCTTAATGTGAGACCTATTATCAAACTTTAACCACAACCTTTTCACAATTTTTCAATCCTCCAAAACCTCCAACAAATGCAAAACAACAACAAAACAACTCTCCTACTCCCCCAAGCCAAGCTTGGGCATATATCAAAATGATTAGAACAAGGCCAAATAAGGTTGTAATGTGGCTAAAATGCAAATGAAGGGTAAAAAGCTCAAAACAAGGATCAAGGGAAAATTTGTGAATGAATGCCTAAAATCTGAAAGCTCCTAGAAAATGAATGCCTTTTATCATTCGCGACATGTAACATACCAAAGCCAAGCTACTAGAGTTAAAAGCCAAAACATGGATCATATATGCACCAGGAACTAAACACACATGAAAAGAAATAAGCATAGAAATAATGTATGCGGCTCAAATCCTCCCGTTAACACAGTTCAAGCCCCTACTCTACACATGGCTATAATGGCAAGATTAGAAATTGTTTCAAGCTAAGTCAAGTTCAAGTCCAAGTTGGCAATTCCCTAAACATAACTCATCACATGCCCAAATCGATCGAAAAC
Source organism: Suaeda aralocaspica (assembly GCA_016808085.1). Lineage (NCBI taxonomy): Eukaryota > Viridiplantae > Streptophyta > Magnoliopsida > Caryophyllales > Amaranthaceae > Suaeda > Suaeda aralocaspica. The sequence goes on from PYUH01000533.1 coordinate 156,661, forward strand.
ATTTTTAAATAAAATGCGGGGCACAGGGAAGTCATCATTCAACCATTCAGTACTTCTCAAATCAAAAATAAACTCAATTCATTCAAACCATTCAATCTAAAAAGCAATAAAAACTAAACTAGGAAAGCAGTACAATATTTTTGGTCATATGTAAACTCCTACTTCTAGCAAGCAGTACAAACCATATGACTATCCTAAGAAAGCAATAAATCTATACTAAAAAGCAATAAAACTATACTAATAAAGCAATAAATCATACCTCCCCCAAGCCGGACTCAGCAATGTCCTCAGTGCTGGAAAGGAGTAAGGTAACAGCTCCTCAGTCGGAGTCCTGGAGGAACTCCTCGGTATCGCCCTCCTCATCATCATCATCAGCAGCAGCTCCACCCATGCCACTCGTGCCCTCTCCCGTAGGCCCATAACCTCCCTGGGGATAAGTGTACCAGGATGGGTGAGGACCAGCGGGAGAGACTACTCCCTGTCTAGCAAAGTGATCATAAATGGGGTACATAGCAAGTCGGTGGTCCTGTTGAAAAGTATCAAACTGTTGATAGAACTGGGTCTGCTGTATCTGGAATTGACCGAACTGGTTCTGGAGTCGGTCAATTGATGCCCTCATGTCACTTCTCTCAAAATAGGGGATGTTAGTCCCCGGTACCCCGGCTTCCCCCTGTTGGGGAGGTTGAGAGTGGGATGGTTCACCCTGCTCTCGTCTGGTATAAGTACGGGTACCGTACTCAGGAATGGATTCATGCCCATTGAGGGGCATGAGGTAGGAATCCTGGTCAGTAAGTAGCCCTGTATAAACAGGGTTGGGAAGTAACACAGATTGGGCTTTTCGGGAACCCACATACCATCGCAACTTGTTTTGGGTGGCTAAGTCCACCCACTCCAAGTGGCTCAAGAAAGCAAAGTCCAACATGTTGGACCCCTGGACCTTGGTCCTGTTCAGAGTAGGAATGCCATGATACTGGGCAATCCTAGAGATTAGGCCGCCAAAAACAATGTTATTAGATTTTTGCTGGCCATATTGGTCGGTACCTGGGAGGGTGTTGCTTTGGTTGTGGAGGTGTAGGATAAAGTGATGAGGAATGTTGATGGTGTAGGGAAATTGGGTTTTGACTAGATGTTGCCCAAGGATGGCAACTTCGATTTTGCTCACATTGTTTGGCTCCTTACGGCCAAAGATAGTCAGACCCATGAATCGTTGAGCGATTCTAATAGCAGGCTGGTGCATGCGGTTAGCATGGGCATGCTGCCAGTTTTGCAGAGTGTCACCTGTAAGAGCAGACCAAAGAGTGGCACCATTATACCCCTCAGGGGGCTTCATGGTGCCGTCAGAGTGCATACCAAAAATTCTACCAAAATCATCAGCATTTAACTCCCAAGTCCTGTTACCCAGTCGGTAACGGATGGCCCTGACAGGGCGGGAGCTACTAGGTCTTATAATAGAGATACTGGACAAAAACTCATAAGTAAGATCGGCATATGTGGGGAGATTAAGATTGAAGAAATAATTTAAACCAATATTAGTGAACAACTCTCTAGTACTATCTTCAATTCCTAACCTTCTTAATAACGAATGATCTAAAAATCTTGTGGGGGCAACTACTCTACCAGTTAATAAATTAAATTTTACCTGTTGTTCTTCGGATTCAAAGACGATGTTCGGAAACCTCGGGTCCCGCGGAACGTGAGGTGGTGGTGGTGGTTGTTGTGGTTGCGGTTGGCCACGACCCCGTTGCTGCGTAGATCTTGATCTTTTGGATGCCATAGTGAGTTTTTTGTAAGGTTTGGGGTAATATGTGTGAATATGGGGTTTTATGGAGGGGTAAGAGAGAGATGGAAAAAGTGATTTTTGTGTGGGGGATCTTGAAGAGGAAGGAAAAAGAAAGATTTTGGTGAAAGTTTGGAGTGATTTGGAGTAGTAATGAGTGAGTTATGAGTGAAAGAAGTTTTGAAAGGAGTTGGGTGGTTATGGAGGTTGAGAGGATTTGAGAGATTTTGAAGTGAGGTTGAAGATGAATGAGTGAATGAGAGAGAAGGAGAGGAGATGAAGTAATAGGGTGTCCGGGTGGTCCGCCCGACCAGACCCAATTTCGCCCGATTGAGATGGGTTTTCGCCCGACTCGGGCGAAATTTACTTAGAAAATTTGAAGCATTCTTCGACGGAAACCCCATTCGCGCCCGATCGGGCGGGTTTCGCCCGATTGCTCGGGCGAAATGCTCGCCATGTGTGCCCGATCGGGCGGATTTCGCCCGATTGCTCGGGCGAAATGTTATATTGTTTTTTCAACTTCAATTTTTGTTCGTCACATTCGCCCGATCGGGCGGCTCTCGCCCGGCTGCTCGGGCGAATTGCTCTGGGCTTCGTTTGACCACAGTTTATTGTAGAACGGGACCGGGAACCTATAGCACAAATGACTTAGACTGAAAGCATTAGTACCCTCACTCTCTCTCACCAGAAATACAGGGGGAGCTAGAGTCCCTACTAAACTAAAGAAAAGAAAACAAAGAGCTACTAAACCTAAACTAACTACGGGTTGCCTCCCGCAAAGCGCTTGTTTAAGGTCATTAGCTTGACCATGTTACCTTATAGCTCATAGGGGTGTGGGTCGCAGAGATGGATTTCTTCGACGAGGCCAGCGATGTCACCTTCGTAGTAGGGCTTGAGGCGGTGTCCGTTAACTTTGAATCGCTCTCCTTTCTCATTTTGAACCTCTACAAATCCATACTTGCTTACCGTAGTAACAATGAAAGGGCCGCTCCACCTAGACCTCAACTTTCCAGGAAAAAGCTTCAATCTAGAGTTAAATAATAAGACCTTATCACCTGTTACAAAGTCCTTCCTTACAATCCGCTTATCGTGCCATCTCTTAGTCTTCTCCTTATAAATCTTAGCACTATCGTAGGCTCTCAATCGAAACTCGTCCAGCTCATTTAATTGGAGTAACCGTTTCTCACCTGCAAGCTTGGCATCCATGTTGAGCTTCTTTACTGCCCAGTAAGCCTTGTATTCTAGCTCAACTGGCAAATGGCACGCTTTCCCATACACTAACCGATATGGAGATGTACCGATAGGTGTCTTGAAGGCCGTTCTATATGCCCATAATGCATCATACAGCTTGCTACTCCAATCCTTCCTTGACTTTGCAACTGTTTTCTCCATAATGGCTTTGATTTCTCGATTTGAAACTTCCACCTGACCGCTGGTTTGTGGGTGATATGGTAATCCTGTTCTGTGGTAAACGCCATATTTCTCTAGCAGTTTATCTAGCCTTTTTTCGTGGAAATGCTTTCCCCCGTCACTGATGACAGCTCTAGGAACTCCGAACCTGGGAAAAATAACCTGCTTGAACATCCTCAAAACAGTGTTAGAATCACAATGGGGGGTAGCAAGAGCTTCCACCCATTTAGAAACATAATCCACAGCAACTAATATGAAACGATTACCATTCGAGGATGGAAATGGGCCCATGTAATCAATGCCCCAAACATCAAAAATTTCAACTTCCAATATAGCTGTTTGGGGCATTTCGTGCCTTTGTGAAATATTACCTGTTCGTTGGCATGAATCACAAGACATAATAAAAGCTCGAGCATCCTGTAGGATGGTAGGCCAATAAAAACCTGATTCCAGAACCTTAAACATCGTCTTAGAGGGTCCGGCATGACCTCCATATGGTGATGTATGGCAGTGGTGGAGTACACCATAGACTTCCCATTCCGGAACACATTTCCTGTATAAACCATCTGCACACTCACGAAACAAGTTAGGGTCATCCCAGAAGTATCGCTTGACATCATGCAAAAACTTCTTTTTCTGCTGATAAGTCAAATCGGAAGGTAAGACACCTCCTACAACATAGTTAGCAAAATCAGCAAACCAAGGGGAATTAACACAAACTGCAAACAGATGTTCATCAGGGAAGGAATCATCAATGGGGGTAGAGATCTCCCCATCATCATACCGTATCCTCGATAAGTGATCAGCTACCACATTCTCTGCTCCTTTCTTATCACGAATTTCAAGATCAAACTCTTGAAGCAACAGAATCCACCGGATAAGCCTTGGTTTGGCTTCCTTCTTTCCAAGCAGGTACTTAAGAGCTGCATGGTCAGTGTAAACAATAACTTTCGAACCTACAAGATAAGCACGAAATTTATCTAATGCATAAACAATAGCAAGCAGCTCTTTTTCTGTGGTGGCATAATTCACTTGAGCTTCATCTAAAGTCTTACTAGCATAGTAAATAGCATGCAGGACCTTATCCCTCCTTTGGCCTAGAACTGCACCGACTGCAAAGTCACTAGCATCACACATTATTTCGAAAGGTAAATTCCAATCGGGGGACTGTATAATGGGTGCAGAAATTAGTGCATTTTTGATCATATTAAAGGACTCAAGACACTCATCAGTGAATTTAAATTCAACATCTTTTAGCAGCAGTTGGGTTAGTGGTTTCGCAATTTTAGAGAAATCCTTGATAAACCTGCGATAAAAACCAGCATGACCCAAAAAACTTCTTACCCCTTTTACATTCACTGGAGGTGGCAGTTGCTCAATTACCTGTATTTTTGCCTTATCCACCTCAATGCCACGTTCGGAGACCAAATGTCCCAAAACTACTCCTTCATTGACCATGAAATGACACTTTTCCCAATTTAAAACCAGATTCACCTGTTCACATCTTTCGAGAACTTTAGTCAAGTTAGTCAAACATGAATCAAAATCAGAGCCATAAACACTAAAATCATCCATGAAGACTTCCATAATAGACTCTATGAACTCAGAAAAAATGCTCATCATACAACGTTGAAAAGTAGCTGGTGCATTACATAAACCAAAAGGCATTCTACGATAAGCAAAAGTACCATAAGGACATGTAAAGGTCGTTTTCTCCCTATCATCAGGATGGATGGGGATCTGAAAGAAACCCGAATATCCATCAAGATAACAGAAATACTTATTCTTAGCTAATCTTTCCAACATTTGATCGATAAAAGGAAGGGGGAAATGGTCTTTTTTAGTTGCAACGTTCAATTTCCGGTAATCAATACACATTCTCCATCCTGTGACAACTCTAGTAGGGATTAGTTCATTTTTTTCATTACGAACAACAGTTGTCCCTCCTTTCTTAGGGACTACCTGTACGGGACTTACCCACTGGGAATCAGGCACGGAGTAAATAATACCTGCATCTAGAAGTTTAAGGACTTCCTTCTTCACTACCTCCTGCATGTTAGGATTCAAACGACGTTGACCCTGTATACATGGTTTATGCCCTTCCTCTAAATGAATTCTATGCATGCAAAAATCAGGACTAATACCAGTCAAATCATCAATAGTATAACCAATAGCCTTTTTATGAGACTTAAGCACAGACAAAAGTTTATTTAATTGACTATCGGTAAGGGAAGCACTGACAATAACTGGGTACAACTCCTTATCATCTAGGAAAGCATATTTCAAATTAGAGGGGAGGGGTTTCATCTCAGGTTGGGTTACCTCTTTAACAGAACAAACCTCTTGTGGTAACTCAATAAATTTCCGGCTCTCCACCGGATTTAATTCCTCACCAGTGAGATCCTGGACCAATTCATCGGCATCAATTGTACCTTCACCTGCACCAACATCAAGGCAAACAACGGCCTCCAGAAGATCCTTTGTAGTGGATCGAGGCATATCATCAATAACAATTTCATCAATGACATCAATAACATAACATGACTGTTCCATCATAGGACTCTTAAGAGCAGCATTAAGATTAAAGGTAACTTTATCATCCCCTACAGAAAGAGTCAAACTACCATTTTTGACATCAATAACGGCACCTGCAGTGTGTAAGAAAGGTCTACCAAGTATAATTGGGATATGAGCATCCTCATCCATATCTAACACAACAAAATCAACAGGAATAAAAAATTTCCCGACTCTCACCGGGACATCCTCCAAAATACCTTTAGGGTATTTTACTGTCCTATCTGCCATCTGCAAGGTGATGTTAGTAACATTTAAAGCACCCATATCAAGTTTTTTATAAATAGATGAAGGCATAACACTAACACTAGCCCCTAAATCACATAAAGCTTTGTCAATAAACAGAGGACCAATGTTACAAGGAATGGAAAAACTTCCCGGGTCCTTTAGTTTCGGTGGTGACTTGTTTTGCAATATGGCACTGCATTCCTCCGTAAGTGCTACGGTCTCCACCACATTCAACTCACGTTTCCTGCTTAAAATATCTTTCAAAAATTTAGTATAAGTAGGAATTTGAGTGATCAAATCAGTAAATGGAACAGTAACCTGCAAATTCTTCACAATATCTAAAAATTTACTGAAATGATTATCATTCTTACTTCTGGTCACCCTGTTCGGAAAGGGTAACCTAACCTGCGACCTCGGGATCGTATCAATCGATGTGTCATCTACCTTCTTCTTAGGTGCTTCGGCCTCCTTAGCTGGAACTGTCTCCAAATCTTCAATCACCACATCACTGGTCTTTTCAGCTCCACCTGCAACATCAGAATTAACATCATCAGTAGGCATTTCCGGGCCCTCATAAGCAGTTCCACTCCTCAAAGTGATGGCATTGACATGGTCCCTCGGGGGATTATGTGATGCCTGTGATACTGGAGGTGTAGGTTGTGATGGAAGGTGGCCTGGTTGTCTTTGAGTAGTAGATTGTGCGANNGATTGTGCAATCTGAGCTATCTGAGTCTCCAGGTGCTTGTTGTGAGCCTGCATTGCCTCCATATTTTTCTGCATTTGCAACATCATATTTTTTTAACTCTGAGATTTCTCCACTAGGTTGAACTGGCAATGGTGGTGCTGATAGTGGTGGCCTATTGAAACCTGGTGGGTGTAGTGATACATATCTCTGCATCTGCTGGGGTGCCTGCTGAGGTGGCATAGCTTGCTGAGGATTCTGTACATTGCTATTGTTCTTGTAGGAAAAGTATGGGTGATCCTTCCAGCCCGGATTGTATGTATTAGAATATGGATTGTTCTTGTAGGCTTGAAAGGCACACACTTGCTCTACTGAACTGGTACATGACTGGGAACTATGACCGAACGAACCACAGGAATCACAGAAAGGATCAGTACATCCCGAAAGTGCAGCTACAGGTGATGGTGGAGGAGCTGTAGTACCAATCTTATCAAGCTTCTGACTTATGGCATTGATCTGTGCAGCTAGACTCTCATACTTATCATCAACTACATGTTTTCCACCCTTCTTAGAATGCCCTCTAAGGTTACCAAACTGTGAATTATGAGTGGCTATTTCATCAATCAGTTCATATGCAGCATCAACCTCCTGGTTCATAAATCGACCATTAGCAGCAGAATCTAATAAAGCTCTACTCTCATTACCCAACCCATTGTAGAATGACTGAACCAGAAACCATTTCTCAAGCCCATGATGAGGACACATTCTCAACAACTCCTTAAACCGTTCCCAAGCATCATAAAGTGACTCATCTGTCTCCTGATTAAAGTTAGTAATTTGACTCCTCAATAAAGCTGTTCTCTGTGGTGGATAGTACTTCCTCTGAAAAGCAAGAGCCAAATCCTCCCAACAATTAATTGTGGCCATATTAAGATCATTTAACCAGGTTCTAGCCTTGTCTTTCAACGAAAATGGGAACATTCTCCTCCTAATGTAATCCTTAGAAACGTTCATTTGCTTGATAGTATCACAGTATTGAAGGAAATTTTGTAAATGTAAATTCGGATCCTCCTTCAATGTCCCTGAAAACTGATTTCGTTCAACCATATTCACAAGAGCCGGTTTCAGTTCAAAATTAGCAGCATCGGTATCAGGTACTGAATAACCTCCAGCCATAGACTCCGTACTAGGCAAGGAATAGTCTCTCAATGAACGGGCCGCAGGTGGCGGTGGTGGAGGTGGTGGTCCTCTACCCTGTCCTTCTCCTTCGGCAGCCATTTCGACCTCTAAATAACCTTCAAACAACGGGTTGAAAGTGAACTCGAAAAACTGAGACAAATCAGAAACAGTTTCCTCCACAGATCGGGGAAGAAAAATTCGGCGTCTACTACGTCTCAACCGCTTCAAAAATACTCGCTCGGGCTCAGGGAAAATGAAAGTGTCAGGCTCGTGGTCGGTTTGCATAAACCTATAAACCTGCACAATATGTAACTCCGAGCAAGGATGAGAAACTGCCTCAAAGAACCAAAAAGTTCTTTGAGACTAAGAAAAATAAAAAGAAAAACAGTATAAACCCGACTAATAGAATTAAAAATTGCCTCCCCGGCAACGGCGCCAAAATTTGAACAGGCTATCGCACACCTATCAAAAGTAAACCAAACCACTCTAACTAATATAGCTAGGGAAGTAGGGATCGAATCCACAGGGAAGCAATTAAACCTATTAGTTCTAAAAAGTCTAAACTGTGTAAAGGGCCTTTGAATGTCGAATTAAGACTCAAACGCTAACTAAAACTAGAACTAAGTTGATTAAGGGAATAAATCTATGACTAAGTCTAGGACATCGGTTCACCATAGATTAACAAATGAATTGCACACAATTAATTAATTAGATTATCAATTTCCTTGAATTAAGGTCCACTAATTCTCTCGAATCTAGTCCCCTTCAAAACTCCTCTAATGGCTCTCGCTCACTTAGACTCGTTTTGCCTATTGTCCTTATGATCTAATTGTGGTAATCTTACCTCTCGGCATCGATTTCAACAATATCAAACTAACAATTAAACCTGGCCAGTATTTAACTGAAAGCAATAAAAGTTGACAACAGGAATTCAAGTACATTAATAACCAAACTAACAATTAAGAACAAGCATCAAAATCAATCCATGGATCCCCTAGTCCTAGAAAAGGAACTACTCACGCATAATAGAAACTAAAGGAACTAATTTAATCATAAGAACTGGAACTGAAAACATGACTACAACAATTAAACTAATTAACAAGAACAAAAATAACTCAAAAGCAAGAACTAAAACAAAAACAAGATCTAAAATTAAAATACTACTAACAATTAAAACTAAGGAAAATAATTAAACTAATAAAAACAAGAGAAGAAAATAAAGAAGAACCTGAAATTGCAATTGTATTGAATGAATGATTGAGTTTGACAAAAGTAAGCTCTAGAGAGAAACTAAATGAAAAATCCTAAGGAGAGAAAAATACTCTCTAGTCTCTAATGTGTTCAAAAGACCTAACACAAACACTATTTATATAAAAAGTACAATGCTCGGGTCAAAAGGAGTAAAAAACGGGCTCCGGAAAATCCGCCCGACCAATCGGGCAAAATCCGCCCGATCGGGCTCACAAAGCGAGTGATTTTGGCCTTGGAAGAAATCCGCTCGACTGCCCGGGCGAAATGACTTTTTCGCCTAAATCAAGTCAGCTCGTCTTCTAGTTACTCCAGGCTTCATCATAGCTTCCTGATTACTTCAATTCTAACCCATGGCTTCTACTATCTAGTTGTAACTCATATGATTGCATCGGAATCAATGCAAAAACACCGAAATCCTGCAAAAAGTCACTAACAAGCACAAACAACTCCATACAACCAAATGTTAGCCAAAATAGCTCCGAAAAGCATAGGTTAGAGTCAAAATAAACCAGAAAAGGAGGTAAAATATAAGAATAAAATACACTTATCAAAAATGCTCTTGATTAATTTATTTTATGTATTAATAATCAAAAGTGAAAAGAAATGTTCTTGATTAATTTTTATAAGAGTAACGTGCTCTTAATTTAATTAATAATCAAAAGTGAAAATGCTCTTGAAAATTTAACTTTATTTATAAGAGTAGCGTGCTCTTAATTTAATAAAGAAGAGTAATGGACTCTTAATTAATAATCAAAAGTGAAAATGCTCTTGATTAATTTATTTTATGTATTAATAATCAAAAGTGAAAAAAATGTTCTTGATTAATTTTTATAAGAGTAACGTGCACTTAATTTAATTAATACTCAAAAGTGAAAATGCTCTTGAAAATTTTACTTTATTTATAAGGGTAGCGTGCTCTTAATTTAATAAAGAAGCGCAATGGACTCTTAAATTAATAATCAAAAGTGAGAAAAAATGCTCTTGATTAATTTATTTTATTTATAAGAGTAACGTGTTAATAAAGAAGCGCAATGGACTCTTAGTAAAAGATGCTCTTGCTAAGTTAATAAGCTATCCTAGTTTGTGGATTACAGCAATGTCTTCCCCTAGAAACGAGCAAGATGGAGGGGAGAGAGAGGGTAGAATGGATACCCGTAAGCGTCGTGCTAAAAACCGTTCAAAGAGTAAGAATCGAGTACCACACCCTGCATGGGAGCCCCCACTTGAGTGGGATAATCGTGTCTTGAAACTTGATCTTGACTATCATATATCTTCTCGAGCATCAAGAGGAATTGTAAGTAATATGTTTTTTTTTCAATATTTTACGAATTTTAGATGATATATGTAAGTGAAATGTTATAGGTTGATGATGAATTACGACGATATGATTCCGGGAAGATGCTTGGTAAAATTTATGATACTCTTGATGCAAATACCAAAGAGTTGGTCAAGGTGAGTGGTTTTCAAGATTTCTTAGAATCTTATATAGAGAAAGAGAGATGTAAGATGTCTGCTTGTTTAGTTAGGGGAATGATGGAATGGTTTTGGGATACAACTAACACCTTTCATTTCCCATGGGGAGAGATGGCTATAACTCCTTTCGATTATGAGATGATTACTGGATTACCCTTGGCGGGCATGGACATCATCCCTAATGAAGGAATGACAGGAAAAGAGCCAATGATAAGTGATTTACTTGGGCCAATCTATACTCGTTTAAAATTGTATGAGAGAGTTTTCCCTTGGAGTGAATTGTCGGATGCTTTAGCCAATGAAGACATTATGGCAGAAACCACTTCCCTTCAAAGAGCTAGGTTATTCCTTTTATATTTGATTGGTAGTACCTTTTTAACAAACAAAGGGCAACGAGTGGCCTTTTCTCTTATCCCGTTGTTTTCAGATTTGAAAGGAATCAAAGATTATTGCTGGGGGAAAGCGGGTTATGTGCATTTAATATCTGAAATGCGTAAGACATCCCGAGTCATGGATGACCCGCTAAAGAGAGAATGTGTCCCAGCTTCCCTAGGAGGCATTCCTCGAGTTATTGAGGTAACAAATTCTTTTACAATGTGTTTATCCACTTTTTTGTATCTTATTTTGGTTTTTTTTTCTCTAACCTTTTCTTTTCAGGTGTGGTACTTTGAACATTTCCCAACTTTTGCCCCAATAAATGACCGACCTAAGAGATTCCCAGTGAGCCGCAGATGGGGAAGACGGCTTAACATTCATCATAAGACAGATGTAATATGCCAATCGATTTATAACCTCCCTGAAGAGCAAGTAAGGACTCATTGTATATATACATTTATATATATTTTATAACTACAATAAATGATTTTTAATTTTCTTTCTATTGCAGATTATCTTTCGTCCATGGGACGGGATACCAGATATTAGCCCTGGAGTGCAGGTTTCACCACCTCTTGAGGAAGCCAAGATCCTTTTGAAAGGATGTAGGCAACTTGTTCGGTTTCTGGGAGAACGTGTTGTTCGACAAACTTATTCGCCTATTCCTTTAGCTCCCATGGATCCACCTGTCTTCATCTTAGACTCGAGTAAGGTTCCCGCTACCTCTATGGATGATTTTTCTGACGAGGATTCACAGCTCGGAGTTAGTTTTGCTGGTGTTAATTACAAAAATTGGGTTCAGCTCGACTACGTCCTTTTCCAACATTTTTAGGGTATCTTACCTTTTCTTTCCCTTTTTCACGCATTTGCATTTTAAATTATGTTTATTGTGTTTTATGTTTATATGTGCAAAGAATGATGATATTGAGGGTTGGCAAGTTTGAGCGAAATATCAAATACATTGATGGTTTCGGGAATTTGATTGATCACTGTGCCATTTGCTGAGGAAGAGGAAGAAGATGTTCCTTATATCCCTGAGAATGTCGACATGGTAAGCCTTAGTTTATCCTTATCTTTACTCGACTCTTATTATTATATTATATTATTATTATTATTATTACTGACATTTTCATTGTTAATTTTAAAGACTTGTTTTAATTGCAGGTGCCTAGGACAACTACAAACAAGGTCATCAAAGTATTGAATGCGTTTCGCACTGCTTATGAGACAAACATGCTTTTGCGTGCCAAAGCGTCACCATGGCTAGGGTAGGTTTCCCATGTGTTGCCCCTATTCTAGTTTCATGTCTTTATCACCTATGTATAATTTTTGTGCATTATTTTCTTTGTAGGACTTGTGCCGCATTATACAACACACGGGACATTTCGTCCACCTCGTCCCCCTCTCCTCCGGGTGCCATTACAGGTGTCCCCCACTTTACGGAAGGTCCGACTAGTGGGTCAACAATGCGGCCTCCGATCCTTGATCATGAAATAAGCTCAAGAGGAGCCTAATAGAGACGAGGGAGGAAGTAGTCAGCAAGTCAACCCCAACAAGGATAGATCCTTATGCTGGCTATACAACCATGGTCAAGTGGGGCGGGTGGTCCCAAGCTCAAATGAGATTATTATGGTGGAGGCCAAGGGCCATATCCAAGAGTTCCTTATGAGATGGGGCGATTTTCGTCGTATGAACCACCAGGATTACACTCAAATGCAGCAAGGAGATCGAAGACATTCTACTGATTCTTATACTCCTCGCACTGGTGCCATGCATTATTCTTTGACTATGGGCACCACGTAGCTTTTGGTGGCATGTAATTGCTGACATTTGTATTCGTAGTTTAACTCAAACTTAATTTTCTGTTTGTTTTATCTCTTTTTTAGCCTTAATATTTTGTAATCATGGATTTATTACACAATTCACAAAGCCTTGGGCTTTTTATGCTAATATTTGAGAACCAAGGGCATATATACTAGTTCATTTTATTTTTTTGTAAAGTGTTGGAGGATTAATCCGACTTACTCCCGAAAAAAAAATAATCACCAAAATTAGTTAGTAGGGAAAGGGGGGCATATCTCATTTTCCTTAAATAAATATGATTTGAAAAGTTAATTTTAAAGAAGTTCAAGAAATAAAATCGCCCAAAATAATTAAAGAATGGAAAGAATCTCGCAAATGGGCTGATTATGGAAGTTTTATGCAGCGCAGGAGGATTTGGGACGCTGCATTTGTAGCGCTGTCAAAATTGTCGCGCTACGCGCGTAGCGTGACTAGTGTTGCCACGCTGCTGTCGTAGCGTTGTAAACCTTGTCACGCTGCCACGTCAGCGCGACTAAAACTGAAATGCTACTTTATTTCTCATTATTTCCCAAAACGAATATAAGGAAGTTGCCTAGTGACCATCTTGGTTAAATATATGAACGAACAATTATACATTCATCAAACAAAATCCCTTACAAAAGTTTTCTTTGTTAGAGAGAAAAGAAGGAGATAAAGAATGTCTCAAGACTTCATTCGTGAGTTAAAGCGTTGGATTTCTTCTTTGTCTGTAGAGGAACGCCTTGAATTCAATGCTTATCATCTGGATGCTTTGTTTTCTTTGAGGCAAGCTCGTATCAATTGGGATTTCCTTCATGCCGCCATTTATTTGTGGGATCCTCAATTCCATGTTTTTACCTTTGCCAACAATGAATTGACCCCCTTTCCGGAAGAATTTAGCGCGATTGTTGGTTTTCCAGTGGAAGCTCTTCCGGCTGTACCTAACCTTCAACAAGGGTTTGGTAAGGACTTTCAGAGACTACTTGGACTAACTAAGTTCGAGACCAAGGAAATTCTCAATGGCCAACACTGTGATCTTTTGAAAATTATTGCAAGATTTTCCTCTCCTTCAGACAACTTAACAATACAAAGGTACAAAAGACGTGCTTTATGCTTATGTTTGCTATCAGGATATTTATTTGTTAATGATGGAGGAAATATGGGAAATGCTTCACTAATTGCAATTGTTGAGCAAATCGAAGGTGATCGTACTCCTATGCCTATGGTGATTGGTGAGACCATCATAGCATTGGATGCATGTAAAGCGGATCCATACTTGCACTTTTCGGGAAGCCCTTTATTGCTTAAGGTAATATTCTAACCTTGGGATAAAATATCAATTAGAATAGATGAATTGTTATGAATTTACGAAAGAAAGAAGATTTTTCGTAGTTGGAATCGCGGCGTCAGTAGTGAATTAGCGCTATTAGTCATAGCGTGACTAATTCTGTGACGCTACGAGTGTAGCGCAGTAGGATCTGTCGCGCTGACATTGTAGTGCTGTTTGTTTTGCAACGCTCAACTGTTAGCGTAGTAGAGTTTCCAGCGCTCCTGTTTATCTTCCATAATGTCTATTTTTTCGTAATTTCAAACCATAATTATTCAATGCTATGTAACAATCTTGGATTATCATTTATTTCTTTATTTAATTAATGCAGATTTGGCTTAGTGAGCGCCTTAAGACCATCGAACAACCCCTTAATTCCATGAAATACAACCTCAAATCATTTACTATGAGGAGGAATTTGTTCCCAAGGAAAACTCTAGCGGAGTGGATGTCACTTATGTCTCATGGAGGTCTTTCAATTAGATGGGTCATTCCATGGTGGTTTATCAAGGAGATGGTTGGAAGTCATGAGTCAACACCATATGTGCGCCTTCTTGGTTTGAGGAAAATTACTTATTTCTTTCCGACCCATCTTTTGAGGCAATATGGTATGAAACAAAGTATTCCTAGTCTTGACACTGACCCCCCAACTTGCTTGGAACTTCGGGGCCCTGCTATTACCGCATGGACGAAGTATTGGGCCAATCGTCCACGATGGGCTTTTCTGAGGAATGGTTGTTCTGCTCAACTATCACAAAGTTAGAANAAAGTTACAAGGATTGGATGCTTGCTAAGAGTAAAGAGGAGAGGGATAAGGCCCGGGGCCTTGAAGTTACTGAAAGGTCCAAAGGCCCACAGGTCTATAAGGCTCCAAAAAATAGGATTGCAATGGGAGAGGGAAAGAATGAGACTTCTTTAAAGAGAAAGAATGAACCTGGATATGTTTTTGATAGGCTAGGTCCAAGAAATAAGAAAAATGCTCATTCCTTACTTGGGGTCGAAATTGGACAACCAAAGTTAAATGAAAAGACCCAAAAAACTCTAGAAGGTAAGGGGAAAAGAAAGATGGTATGGACTCGTAAAGAGAGCAAGCTCAAGCCTATGGAGGAGCAATTTGATGAAGGTTTCTCAAAAGAAGTGAATAATGAAGAAAAGCTCAAAGATAATCCTAATGGGATGGAGGAAGATCCGGAAGTAGATGAAGACCCAAAGCATGCTCGTAAGGAAAAGGAAGAGTAGTGTTTGACTTTATTTATTTTATCATTTTCAATAAAGTGCATGTGCACTACTAGCATAGACTTTGTTTTGATGATTTCAATTATGCAACTCTTAAAACATTAATGAAGGACAATATTTTTTTTTATTTTTCATGCAAACAAAATTTAGTTATTTACATTAGAAGTTATTGATAATTCATCCAATAAAAACTAATTATGTATTTAAATGGGCCGAACTTAGAATAAGTTGCCTACGTATCCAAAAGGAATCAGGCCGTGCGTAGTTCTAATTATTATATATATTTTATCGAAAAGACTTGAATGAGCCTTTTATCGAACCTTCGTGGGTCCTTAAAATCATGTGAAACCTTTAAATGAGGTTTTTCATAATTCAATAGTTTAATCAAACATAGATATTCACTGAAACTATTGAAATGTAACATGCATTTAGCGCAGTTGAAATTCTAACGCTGGGGTTGTAGCGCTACAGAACAAATAACGCTGCATGGTGCAGCGTGGTTACTCTTGTCGCGCTGACATGGTAGCGCAGTTAGAATTGTTACACTGCAAGGTCAGCGCGGTTGAATTTTCAGCGATGCCCCTTTCTTATTTATTTAATTACTTTTATTATATATAGCTTTTGGTTTTGTATAGAATGGGTTACGATGCTTTTCCTTTTCTCGATTTGCCCATTTTACATAATAATATGAGCCAAATTGGGCCCATATGTTGTAGGACTTAGTGTGAGTCCATGATTGTCTTGCAATTTTAAGCGTAAAACTTCTTCAATTGGTCCAAATTAGTTAATTGAGTAAATTCAGCCCCATCTATGTGAATTAGTTTTACCACACTGCCTGATAGGATTTTCTTAACAATATACGGCCCCGTCCAATTGGGTCGGAATTTCCCTCTTGGATCGGTGGGTGGGGCTCGTACCTCTTTTAGAACTAAATCTCCTTCATTAATGTTTCTTGGCTTAACTCTTTTATAAAAATGTTTTGCAATCCGTCTTTGATGTATTTGTACGTGATGCAAAGCTTTTAAACTTCGTTCGTCTAAGAGAATAAGTTCCTCATACCTAGCACGAACCCATTCAGCTTCAGGTATTTCACTTTCTAGGACTATGCGAAGAGAGGGTATTTCCAACTCAACAGGTTGAACTGCTTTCATACCATACACTAAGGAGTAAGGGGTGGCTCCTGTGGACGTTCGTATGGGAGTTCGATATCCCCATAGAGAAAAGTGAAGTTTATGAGGCCAATCTTTATAATGTTCGGCCATCTTTTTTATGATGACAACAACATTTTTGTATCGTTTGGGGTCTATAAGGGGAAGAGTGCCTATGTTGTACTTTGTATCGTTGTAAGAGATCAATTACTTCTCCCTTAAAATGAGATCCATTGTCACTAATGAGTTCATGTGGGACTCCGTAACGACAGAAGATGTTTTGTTCAATGAATTTGGCCACATGTTTAGCGGTTATTTTGATATATGAGGCTGCCTCAACCCACTTTGTGAAGTAGTCAACGGCGACCAAAACGAACTTATGTCCTCCAACACCACTGGGCGTTTTTATTCCGACTATATCAATACCCCAAGTGGAGAATGGCCACGGGGAAGTATAATTGTATAGCTCTACAGGAGGTAAATGTTGTAAGTTAGCAAATATTTGGCATTTAGGACATGTTTTTACATAGTTGCAGCAATCATCTTCCATTGTCGTCCAATAATATCCTAAGCGTGTTATCTTTTTTGCTAACATCTTACCATTCATGCGGGGAAGGCAGACGCCATTATAGGTGTCTTCCATAAGTCGCTTGGCTCGTGTTTTGTCAACACATAGCAAATTAAGCCCTTTTGAGGTTCTTTTATATAATCTACCCTAAATTTCGATATATTGGGAAGATAATAATCTTATTGCCCTTTGAGTTCGAAGGTTTGAATTCCGTGGGAATTCTCCTTTTATTTTGTAATTGAGGACATCTTGATACCACGGAACTTCGTTCTCATCATCAAGGGAATCTTCATTAGCGTTACAATAGGCAGGTTCTTGCCTCCTTTCAACGCTTAAAGTTATCGATGCCAAGTTATGTGGGATATTTATCATTGATGATAATTTAGCAAGGGCGTCGACGAATTGGTTATCATCCCTAGGGAGGTATTGGTATTGGATATCATCGAAGTTTTCAGTTATGGTGTCTAAGTGTGTTTGATAGAGTGCTAGGCTAGCACTTCTTACTTTCCACTTTCCAGACACATGACTTATGATGAGTGATGAGTCTCTAAATACTCTTAGTCTTTTAATCCCTAGACTTACTGCTGCCTCTAATCCAACAATGCATGCCTCGTATTCAGCTGCATTATTAGTGGCTTCCAAGTCTAATTTGACTGATATTGGAACATGTGCACCATCTGGACTAACTAGAAGAACCCCTACTCCGCACCCTTTTTGGTTAGAAGCGCCGTCAAAGTAGAGGGCCCAACTATCGTCTTCGGTCATTAAGAGGTCTTCATCTGGGAAGTTATATGCTTCCGTCTTTTCCTCGTTAGGAGGGAACTTAGCCAAGAAATCTGACACTGCTCGTTCTTTAATTGTTTTTGAAGGGACAAATTGAAGGTCAAATTCGGCCAACATAACAAGCCACTTCGAGAGGCGACCATTTAGTGCTGGCTTGTCAAAAAGGTATTTTAATGGGTCCAAATGGGACACAACATGGACAGAATGGGAAAGCAAGTAATGCCTAAGCTTTTTAGATGCCCATACCAAGGCCAAGCAAGTTTTCTCCAACTGTGAATACCGAGTTTCATACTGGATGAACTTTTTACTTAAGTAATATATGGCCTTTTCTTCTCCATTTATTTCTTGCGCGAGCATGGCTTCGGCAGCAGTTTAAGTGATAGTTAAATATAGTCTTAGAGGGACTCTAGGTATTGGTGGTACAAGTATCGGAGGCTTGAGAAGATATTCTTTTATTTTTTCTAAAGCCTCTTAACATTTGTCATCCCATTCCACCTTTTCTTCCTTCTTTGATTTCTTGAAGATGGGCTGACAAACCATAGTTAATTTTGATATGAATCGACTAATATATTGGAGCCTACCTAAGAATCCTCGAATTTGTTTTTCATTTTTAGGGGAAGGCATGTCTAATATAGCTTTGATTTTAGATGGATCAATTTCTATACCCCGCGTGCTAACTACGTATCCAAGCAACTTTCCAGATGTTACATCTATTGCATGGAAAACAACCTTTCCGAGTGAGAAAAGATAACACGCTTGGGGTATTGATAACGCCTCATTAGCATCGTTTGTGAAATAAACGATATTAATGGCTATTAGTAACGCCTCATTAGCATCGTTTGTGAGAAAAACGATACTACTAGGTCTATATTAGTATCGTTTCTAATAAAAACGACACTAATATGTCTCCATTATTATCGTTTTTACAAAAAACGATGCTAATAAGTCACCCATAAGTATCGTTTGTAAAATAAACGATATTAATACTTCTCTATTAGTATCGTTTCTACACAAAACGATACTAATAGAAGCTTAAAAAAACACAACACTGAGTTTTTTATTGTTTTCAATAAAAAACGATGCTAATGGGAGTTTGAGACCCTTAAAAAAATCAAGTCTCTCACTCTCATTTCTCATATCTGTTTCACTCTCAACTCTCTCAGATTCTTACTCTTCACTCTATCATCTCATCTCACCAAACAAACTATCTCGTCTCTTCACCCTATCAATAAACCCAATTCAGGTTTTCTCGGTTTTTTATTTGAATTAGGTGTTTGGCGTGATAACTTGGGTTTATTGATTGGTTTTTTGGTGGGATAACTAGGTTTTATGATTGGGTTATTGGAGTGGTTAGGGTTTTCGAATTAGAGGTTGCGGTGGTTAGGGTTTTCAATTCGAAGGTTTTAATTTAGGGTTTTTGTGGTTAGGGTCTTCGAATTGCTTTTTCTAGAGGTTAGGGTATTCGAATTAGACTTTTGGGGTGGTCTTGTTCCGTCGAAGATGAATTGAATTCCTATCGTCGAAGGTAAATTTCTCAATTTTTTGTTTAATTTGTCCTATTTTTAAGGTTTATTATGTATTTCGATCAAATACAATTTTGATTCAAGTTTATTGGTCAATTGTTAGGTTATATTCGATTTGTTTTTGATTCAGTTTTTTCTTATTTCTTCGTTTGCTTGAATCTATGTTTGTATGTTTGAAATTGTATGTTTTTGACAATTGGTTTTATGTTGTTTCATTGATTGTATTGGATTTTGGAGCAATTGTTAGCATTGTGAGTCATGGGTGATTTTGCTTTATTAATGGAATAAATTGGTATTTTGAGTTATTGTGTTGTGTTCTTATTACTTGTGATTTGATTGATTGCTATGATTTTGGATGAATGTAATGGAGTTTGATGATAAGAGGTTTGATTGTGGAGCTACGGCTACTGCTAAAGCATTGGTGTGGTACTATCCTTTCGCGGGGAGGCTGAGGGAGAAAGGAGGTGGCAAACTAGTGGTGGAGTGTAATGCAGAAGGGATTATGTTCATTGAAGCATTAGCTGATGTATGTCTCAAGCAGTTTGGACGTCCACTTATGCCTCCATTTCCTTGTTTGGATGAACTTTTGTTTGATGTCCCTGGTTATTCTGATGTCTTGGACTCCCCTTTGATTCTCATACAGGTATTTTTAAATTTAATTAATGTATGTTTGATTATTTACTTGACAAAAATTTATATTTCCGATATTATTCTATTTTTTCCTCCAATAGCTCATCATATCAAATTATTATCAATTAGAAATATATCTTATTTCTTTCATTTATAGACTCATTTTCCACCAAAAATTTGTTGTTAAAATTCCCTAAAATTCTTAACAAGGAAAACAAGGCATGAGAAAACTAAGACTGCAACTTCTCTGCATTGAATGAATTTTTTTGCAGATTTGAATTTATTTTTGATTCCAACATTATTATGTTAGCAATGTCACTAAGCAATAGTGGAACTTCATCAGTTCATAACCATTGTTTCAAAGAGATTCACAGCTTTAATTTTTTATATTGGTCCAGTGTTAATATGACCTACATTAATTATTGGAGTATATATATGGTAGCAATGTCACTAAGCAATATTGGAACTTCATCAGTTCATAACCATTGTTTCAAAGAGATTCGCAGCTTTAATTTTTTATATTGGTCCAGTGTTAATATGACCTACATTAATTATTGGAGTATATATATGCACCTCCCATATGGTGACGTTGCTATTTAGAAATTTAGAAATATCTTTTGATTGCTCTCCCTAAAAAGGGAGTTTAGAAATTAGAAATTTAGAAATTTTGAAACATAAACCTCTAAGGAATGTCATTTTCTTTTGATTGCTCTGCCTAAAAGGGAGAAAACCTTAATAAAACCTCCAGAATATCATAATTTACTTCATATGTCAATTTCCACATCCCAACCTATGTCCATTAACACTAGTACCCCACCATTGATGACTTCCTTCTCTCTATTTTTGTTCTTTGTCTCGCTTATTGCCAAACAAAAAAAAATTGTCGATGTAAAACTCATAACTTGTAGGAGTGAAAACTACTATATTGATTTAGAACCTTCATTCTTTGAAAACCCTTTTTTCTTTCTTAAATGTTTGTTTGCAATGGGATACCATGGAAGTTTTCTATTGCATGGAAAACAACCTTTCCGAGTGAAATGTAACTAGATAATGCTGTGTAGCAAACTCAAGAGGTCTTTCATCTGTTTCCCATTTCCCTTCAATATCCAGGCGATGTGGGTGGTCTAGCTGCTTTTCTTATGAATTTCGTAACTCTCAATCCTGGCAAAGCCTTGTGCTTAGGGGTAAATGAACTTCATACCTATGTATCTGGTGATTACATCGAGTGTATGGCAACTTCAGACAATGTTTTCCGGGCTGGTTTAACTCCCAGGAAGAGGGATGTAAAGACTTTGTGTGAGATGCTCACCTACAAACAGGTAACCATAACTCATTTACTTTTAACTTCTTTTAGTTAATCAGCTTTTATTTGCCTTTTTATTGTTGTAAACTGCAGTGACATTGTGGCTGCTTCAAGCACTTCAGTCAAGTTTTTGTTACCTTCACCTGATCATACTCTTGTTGTTGGAATGATATCATTTAAACTCTCAGCACATCAATATTAATTTATACACTGTAGTTCGTGATTCTATAAAGATTTATTTTAAATTATGTTCTCAGCCTTATCATTTCTTGCCAAATATCTCTTTAATGTAGACACGCAGTCATATTGCATTGCTTGTTATCTTGATGTGGCTCTATGACATGTAATATTATATCCTTTTTTTTTGCATGTATTCACATATATTAAGTTTGGAGATGCTATAACGAATATATGATCATTATAGTTGAGGTATGATGGGGAAAAGGGACAGTGGCATTGACACTACTGCAAGAATTTTGAGACAGATTGTAGGATTTATATTAATTTGTTGTTCACTTTATTTCATTTTAACAAGTCTAATTTTAATGCATTGTTAGGAAGGTAATTATCTTATGGCTTGATGTATTCTGTTTATTCATTATTTTTTACAGCTATTTATCTCTCTAAGGGTTGTTTAAAAGCTATTTATCTCTTCCTGTTTTTGTTGTTGTCTTGCTACTGTTATACATCAGGTTTGGGAATGTTGTGCTTTAGTTTTAGGTCTTTTGTTGAGGATGTTTTACTACTCTATAGGATGAGATAGATAAATACTTTATATACAATTGGCTTTGCTCTAACTATAGAATTAGATTAAGCAGTTTAATTGAAGAGACGATGTTAGTAGAATACAGTGCATAGGTAATTCATTTTCAGTTTTTGTTGTTGATTTTTGATTTTGTGTTTGTTGAGTTTGATTTTGGGTGTTTGAATGATTTTTATTCTTGTGCATGTTATCTTTTTAATCAAAAGTTTATATAGCGAAATGTTATCACCTCAATAAAGTTTCATGGTTTCAAAATTCACATGCAACTCAGAAGAAAGGAAGACACAACACAATTGGATTAAATAAGAATGCGATAATTATCTCGTTTTCTGTTACTTGTGTTTGTAACTTTACAGATCAAAGCTAGTTATCTTGCTTTCTGTCTATGGGCTGTTTTGTGGTTGTTCTGCTACTGTTGTACAATAGCTTTTGGAATGCTGTGCTTTATTTTAAGGTAAACTGTTGAGCATGCTGACATGTTATACTGTTGTATAGCATGAGATATGTAGATGAATATATTTGGCTTTGATCTGACCATGGTTATGCGTGAAACATACAACAAGGAAAAAGAGTCTGTAAAGAGACTATGAAGATCAGCCCCGCCTACCGCAGGACCTCTTCGTAGCTGGGTTCATTTGGCTTCGCTCTAACTTTTGATCTGATATATTTTACTCATGTTATTGCTATTGAGTTGTTGCTATTAAGGTGCTTTGTTGTTGGGTTTCTGCACTTTTATTAGAATTTGGTCTAATATGATTTTGTTATGGTGAAGTTAATTTATGCCCTTTATGTATCATTAATGTCTTTGTAATAATTTATTATTGTTATTAATCAATTTAATATAGTCTTTATTATAATAATTTTAATTTTTGGTTACTAGTATTATTATTTCATTACAATTGTGATTTTATTTTTTTTGTTTTCAAAAATTGCTATTAGTATCGTTTTTTTAAAACAAACGGTACTAATAGCTATATTTTTATACTTTAAAAACCATTGTTAGTATCGTTGTTGTAAACAAACGATACTAATAGACTGTCTATTTGTCTCGTTTCTTATAAACAACGATACTAATAGAGCGTCTATTAGTATCGGTTTTTTTTACAAAAACGATACAAATAGATACTATTAGCATCGTTTCCAACAAACGATACAAATAGGATTTCCTATTTGTTACGCCTCCAATTGTATCGTGTGTAAAACGATACAAATAGGTGATAAAAAACGATACTAATAAGCTATTTTTCTACTAGTGATTCAGCCTCATATTATATTTTCTTAGTCTAGTAAAGAATTTCCTTAGGGCAGGAATGTGCCCTTGTCGGTCTTTTGATTTTACAATCATGTCATCTACATAGACCTCTACTTCCTTATGCATCATATCATGAAACAATGTAGTAGCAGTCCTTTGATAGGTTGCTCCAGTGTTTTTAAGTCCAAAAGGCATTACTTTGTAACAGAAAGTTCCCCATTTGGTAATGAATGTGGTTTTTTCCATGTCTTCTGCAGCCATTTGTACTTGGTTGTAACCTGCATAGCCATCCATGAACGAAAGGAGTTCATGGTTAGCCGTGTTGTCTACGTGGAGTTCAATGTGTGGTAGTGGAAAATCATCTTTAGGACTAGCTTTGTTTAAGTCCCAAAAATCTACACACATTCTCACACGTCTGTCTTTTTTCGGAACTGGAACAACATTCGCTACCCATTCTGGGTATTTTGAAACACGTATGAAACCAGCATCTAATTGTTTGATAATTTCCTCTTTGATTTTGAGGGCAACGTCAGGCTTCATACGTCTTAACTTTTGTTTGACGGGTTTAATTGTTGATTGAGCGGAATTTTGTGTTCCGCAATTTCACGATCTATGCCAGGCATATCTTTGTAGGACCAAGCGAAAACATCGCTAAATTCTTTGAGCGTGTTTATTAAGTCTGTGCGCTCTTGTAAATTAAGAGTTAAGCCAATTTTTAGTTCTTTTATATCTTGTTCATTACCGATATAATGGATTCAGTTTCTTCTATTACAGGCGTTCGATTTTCAAATTCTTCCATGAACTTTATTATCTCAACTGGTTCATCATTAGTTGATTTTTCAGCTGAATTAATAATGCAAGACAATTATAGGGGAGTGGGGAGAAGAGCGTGAATAAGCAATAGTTGCATAATTATTGAAATCATCAAAGAGTACATCAAAGAGGGACTCAATTCCCTTAGAGCTTAAATCTAAATCAGGAACGGGAGGAATCGAAGGAGCAGATATAGCTAGATTTCCTACGACACTAATATGATCTTTGGATTCGGCTCAAAATCAGACTCAAACTCAGACTCAGACTCAGAACCTTCGAAAATTTGTCCCTCCCCGGTTGAGATAGTAATTTTGGCCCCTTTTGTGTTGATCCACTTCAAGGTCTTTCTCCATCTGCGCTCGACGTTCTCTGAATGGGAAATGAGTAAAGCGGGGTTGAACTTTTCATCTTGCATAGCCTTCTGAATTACTGCAGCTTCGTCTCTCAATGGGTTCCGTTCCAGTCCAAATAACAGACCAAGGGCCCATTTGTCTAAACACTCTGGTTTGGAGTATTTGGTGGGAAGAGAGTATTGTGCTCTCTCTTCTAGAAAGTAGCAATCATGAAATATTTCAAATCCAGGAATTTGTTTCCCGTTTTGAACCAAGGGTTCAGGGTAGCCATAACAGGGGTAATTATCCCCTTCCTTTATAAACTGCCCGTTTAGAGTGAGCTGATAGGAAGGGATAGAGGTAGTAATTCCCCTTTTGGCGTTGGCCTTTCGAGTCACTTCTTCAACCATGTATCATTTTAATTCCTCTTGTGTCGGTTCATACCCCAAACCGAAGAGGTTAGGTGTGGCTTTGACTTTAGGGAGATGAGTGATCTCCCTTCCTCCTTTTGCTCCTAAAGGCATGCCAGGAAAATAACCATTTTTTAACATGATGGCGTTCACTATCACACTAGCATGGGGATCAAGTTGTAAGTCTTCTGATTCAATGAGAGCGATTTCTTCGGGCACAAATCCCCACAAATCTTCCATATCTTGATCATGGGATATTTTTAGCAGGGATTGATCCTCCATGGCTACTTTGATTGGAGAAGCATTAATGGTTATAGGCATCTCTTCATGTATGAGCTTGACCTTTTGATGGAGCGATGAAGGCACCGCACCAAGCATGTGGAGCCATGGGCGTCCTAGAAGCAAATTGAAGGATGATTTTACATCGATGACATGAAATTCAACTTTCTTCCTTATTCCACCGGTGGACATATCAAGAATTATGACTCCTAAGACCTCTCGTCTCGTGTTATCATAAGCTCTTACTCCTTACAGTGATGGGGAAAATGCTTCTTTTTCTATGCCAAGATGCTTCGCAGTTCTTAATGGGCAGACATTGACCGCAGACCCATTATCGACTAATGTCAAGGGGACATTTTTATTCAATATCCCAGCAGTTAGGTAAAGGGCCTTGTTATGAGTAGTACCTTCCGGGGGGAGATCCTCTTTAGAAAATTCAATCATTTTCTTTAGTTCAGTTGACAAGAGACTTACTGGATTTTCAGGGGTAGTGTCAGGAGAAACATTTAATGCATTAAGTCCGTTCAGTACAGCTACCCTATGATCTCGAGAAGAAGCTAATAATTGCCAAATGGTTACGTCGGCTTTAGTCTTTTGCATTTGCTTAATGAGAGGATTATCGTTGCTCTCACTAGAATTTTGGGCTTGTGATGAGCCAGTATTTGTTTGGACTGGAATTGAGTCTTTGTTGACTTGGACCTGAGATGGGCCTTTGTCATTATCAGGTTGATAAGCTCGTCCGGAACGAGTAAGATGCTGAACATTAGACACAACTTCTGTAGGATCTTGATACCAATCATTTTTTATAATTTCTGGATTAAGCCCGAGAGTTGTGTTGGCACTGAGGTTGGTGATATAAGTATCCTCAACATTATCGTCCCATATGCCACATACATGATCGTGTAAGCCTAATACTTCCTCCATTGCATTATCATTATTGGAAGTGATAAATTTAGAAGGATTAAAATTATCGCTAACACAATCAATGGCTAGAATAGACGATCCACCAAAAGGATTGGTGATATTATTCGGCTTGGGAGGTAAAGGTAAACGCCCGTCTTCAACCATGTCTTGAATGACATGTTTGAGGACCCAACATTGTTCAGTATCATGCCCTTTTCCTCTATGGTATTTGCACCATGAATTAGCATTCCATTTCGGGCTTCTCTTGTCCTCTGGTGGGTCAGGAGTTGGCCCAATTGGATGTAAAACATTTTAGCTTTGAAGTCTGTCAAGAGCTTGAGAATAAGTCATGCTGATAGGAGTGAATCTTCTATCGCTCTTTTTTTTGATGGACTTGAACGAGAGCTTCTAAAGCATTGACTTCATTATTTTGGAAGATGTGTAGTTCCCCTTATAAGCCTAGGGCTTCGACTGTTTTTTCAATAAATCGTTCTCAATTTTGATCCCGACATCATACACTCGTTTGAAAGAGTCGATGCCTTGATATTTGAGATGTACTTGATAAGGCTCGGACAGGTTGTCTACAAACCTTTCTACTAATTCAGCATCGGATGGTTTTTGGACCAAGTGGGTCATCTTTTCCCTATAACGAGTGAAGAAGGTAGTGAACCCTTCATCAGCTCCTTGTTTTAACACTTCGAGTTCTCGGAGTGTGACTTGGAATTCCATGTTATCTTTGTATTGATCAATGAATTCCTTAGTAACAGTATCCCAAGTTGAAACCCGATCTGTGCTAAGAGAGTAGAACCAATTCTGTGGAATGGGTTCTAAAGAAAGAGGGAAGATCACTGGATAGAATACAGGATCAACCTTTTTGATGGTCATGGACCCAATAAAGCTCTTAAGGTGATTGACTGGATTACCAGTCACCTTGAACTTTGGAAGAGTAGAAGGATCGAACTTCTCAGGGAGAACAGCCTCTGTGTTAGGGATGTTGGCAGCCTCAAATTGATATGATTTGCCACCCATTGAAGAACGATGAATGAGATTTTCAATCTCTTTCTTTTTCCTCCTTTCCTCCTCTTGCCTTTTGGCTTCCATTTCAGCCAAATGTTTCTTTTCAGCACCACGTTCAGCTTCAATTTCAGCAAGGCGNATTCAATGTAGCATTCATATTTTCTTCTTCACTCATACTTGGACTTGGAGAGGACGGAACGGAACTTGAGGAACAAATTGGAGAATTTAGAGTAATGAACCCGAAATCTTCACAAATATCCTCTAAGGAATTTGAGATGAATGATGATTGTTCGTCACAACCTAACCTTTGTAAACGCTGATCTGGATCGCAACACCAAGCAGTTGAAGCAGCCCTTTACGAAAAAATTTCAAGCCATTCAGAAAAGTATTTATTTCCATTTTGTCGAAAAAAAAACAAAGAAATAATTAAGTGTGTTAACAATGATTAATTTAATACTAAGAGCGTCTGTAAGCTAAGCTAAAGACGACTAAAACCTTAATTAATGACATTCTAATTTAAGAATAATTAATAGAGGTTTTTTTTGACCTTTTTTTAGTTAACTCAAACAAAACCAGTATTAAGTTAATTATTGTTAATGCCTATGAGGATTAAAGATCAGAGGAAAATGTTTTGCTTTTTTTTTTTTTTTTTTTTTTTACAAAAAAATGAAAGAATTTAATTCATTAAGGAAAATGAGACTGTTAGGTCCACCTAGAATTCAAAAATAAACTAATTAAATTCTACAAAAAAGAATTGAATTAGTAAATCCTCAAAATATTCAAATTATATCAATAATCTTAACAAATAAATGTTTGAAATGATTGATACGATTTAAATATCTTGGTGAATAATGGAAGTATCAAGTTAGTCTTAAAAAAAGATTTTATTCCTAACATGATGTTATAGACAATCCTTTTATTTAATGATTTTCCAAAATAATTTCTAAATAGACAACATTAATAGTATTCTTTATAAGAACAGAATAATGCTAATGAAGTTTTTGTAAGGAAATGATTTTAGTGAATCATTTAATTTGAGACAAGTTAATAAAATCTTTTAATAAATAAATGCAACATGAAGAATAAAATAACAACATAAAGGAAAGTAAAAAAAGAAACAAAATCACGAAAAAAGGAAATAAAATCATAAAAAAAGGAAATAGGATCATGAAAAAAAAAGAAAAGAATAAAAAATCGAAATACAAGCAATGAGGTTCCCTAAACCAAGGTTTTATGTCCTCTAGGGTTAAGCTCTAAAGGTCAATCCAAAGTGCCCTACATCTAAGGAGTGTGCTCAAACACTTTGCGGTGTGATAACCGTTAGATATGGAGTGTCTCCCCTCCAAGTACCATGGGCAACTTGGAATCGATGTAGTTGGGATAAGGTTGCGGTTTGCTCAGTTGCTTAGAGACTATGGGCCCCACCAAGTCAACAGTTCCTTCCTGAAATGTAATGTTATTAAGGTGATCCTAAGGCATGTTTCAAACACATGGAAGTCAAGTGTTTGTCACATGTATGCAATATGTCTAAAAAAATGCAATTTTCTCTAAATATAATAAGTGTATGATTAAGAGAAAATTTTCAAGTCTCGCCCTCTTTTAGTCCCCAGTGAAGTCGCCACTGTAGGGGCCCCGGATTTTTGGGGTCCCAAATTTTTTGTCGCCTTCCCCAAACCGTCCATTGGTCGAGTTAGACCTATAAAATTGGCTTAAGGAAAGGTGAAATGGACTTTTTTAGAAGTTTGTCACTAATAAATACGGACGCCGAACCGCTGACTGTCACGATGACTGTGCAACGCTACAAAGTTTGTCACGCTGCAGGTGTAGCGCGGCAAGCTTTGTGACGCTGCGATGTTAGCGTGACAAAGTCTGTCACGCTACGCTATTTTGGTGTTTTTTTTTTGTTTTTTAATTATCTTTTTTCGAGTGAGATAATAATATACGAATACGGACGATGCTAGTAAGAAGCCGCCAATGAGTTTTAGGAACTAAACTCATAAACTGTGTATTTAGATTAGATACGAATGGGACTCGAATAAGGGACGTTTGTCTGAATTGCACGGAAATCCTCTCCGATCCCATGGGGATGATTCCAAGTTGTGGTCGAGCGAACCAAAGATTGGACTCGAGAGCGAATGTACTAACATGACGGAGTGCGTCGGGTTAGCCCATAGGCGGCCATTACTAGTTTCCTCTTAACCATACAAAAATTACATTTAGAATCACACAAAATATCAATTTACAAAATTCACAAAAAGAAAAAGCATTAAGTTGTTAGTGATAACACAAAAAAATTAATTAATTTAACTCAAACCGTTATTAATAAATTGATTTAGGGAGCCTAACATGATTGGATTTGTCCGAAAGAATTATCTTGGTTAAACATCGCAACAATCAATTTAAGTCCTTTAACAATAATAAGGTGATAAAGCAGTAAGTAAATAGTGAAACGACAATTTAAAAGTCCATAAACATGATTTTTAGGGCTCTCAGGAAACGTACTTCTCCTTTGAAGATTGTCTTCGTCAAGTATTAATTTGGGCGGAGTTTCGAATTATTGTTTCGATATTATTAAAATTTGTAGCCACTTTTTAGTATAATAAATAGCAAATAAAATAATAAATAATTATTATAAAAAAATAAGGTTGTTAAAAGCAATAATAGGTTTATTTAAGTATGAGGGAGAAAGTGAGTTAAAAAAATGTGTTGAGAAATGAAGAAAATGAAGGTTTTTATAACAGCGTGGGAACCCTAATCGCGCTAGGCTGCTAGCGCGGTACGCCGAACCGCGCTGGCCCAGTAGCGCAGGAAACCCTACAACGCTACTAGGGTAGCGCAGGAAACCCTACAACGCTACTAGGGTAGCGTTGTTAACTTAGTCATGCTGAGCTGTCAGCGTGATTAAATTAACCGCGCTACATTTTTTTGAAAGATTTTTTTTTTAAATTTATTATTATTATTATTATTATTATTTTATTTTATTCATTTATTTAAAATAATAAAAGAGGCATTGGGATAAAAAGGTCTGTTAAATAAGAATGAAAATTTTATAATATCCGAGATTTATTTTTAAGCCCAAGTATACTCGATTATCCAATCTTCTAGAAAAATGAGTTTTTTAATCATCATAGAGTCCTGCCGCGGGACAGGGGACTAAATTAGGTGTCTACATGCATGTAACTTCTACATGTATTCAATTTTAGCTAAAGCATCTTTGTGAACGAGCTCACCTTTAGGAATAGCCACGAAATCAATAGGTAGCTTGGGATTGACTCCATAAACAATTTCAAAAGGTGAATGCTTAGTTGCATAAGTAGGTGAACGATTATAAGCAAACTTTGCATGAGCTAATTACAAGTCCCAGTCCTTTTGTGTCTTGCTTACCAAACCACGAAGTAGAACGCCTAGGGTTCTGTTGGTGACCTCAGTTTGACCATCTGTTTGTGGATGATAAGAAGTATTGAAGAGCAATTTCGTACCTATCAAATGCCACAATGATTTCCAGAAGTATCTCATGAATTTTGTGTCCCTTTCACTAACAATAGCTTTCGGAACTCCATGTAACCTAAAAATGTCTCGAAAATATAATTCTGCAACATTGACAGCATCATCAGTCTTGTGACAAAGTGTGAAGTGAGCCATCTTCGAAAACCTATCAACCACAACCATTATAACATCTTTTTACCTTGCAGTTCTAGGAAAACCAACTATAAAATCCATAGAGATATCATCCCAAGGGGCTTCTGGTACTGGCAAGGGTTTGTAGAATCCCTGATGGAAGGATGCCTTGGCTTTCTGACAAACAGCTCATTGTGATATTACTGCTTCAACATCAGCAATCATTCTAGGCCAATAGAAATGTTCCTGCAACATTGTCAAAGTTTTTGTGATACCAAAGTGTCCTACAATTCCACCCCCATGCGCCTCTCTAACAAGTAACTCACGGATACTGCACTTAGGGATGCAAAGTAGATTCCCTTTGAAAATGAATCCATCATGTAGCACATAAGATCCCATAGAACCTTTCGAAATTTGTAAATAGATAGGACCAAAATCTCCATCTTTCTCGTAATATTGTGTAATCAATTCCAAACCAAGTAATTTGAAATTAAGGACACCAATTAAAGCATACCTCCTTGATAAAGCATCAGCAACCACATTAGATTTGCCTTCCTTGTACTTTGANTCCTTGTACTTTGATTAAAAGTGAAAAGATTGCAAAAATTCAACCCACTTAGCATGTCTTGGATTGAGTTTATGTTGGCCATTGATATGCTTCAAAGCATCATGATCAGAATGCAATACAAAGTCACTTGGATGCAGATAATGACTCTAATGATCCAATGCTCGAACAATAGCATAAAATTCTTTGTCATAGGTAGAATAGTCCAACCTTACCCCATTAAATATCTCACTGAAATAAGCTATAGGTCTCTTACCTTGAACCAACACTGCACCAATCCCCACGCCACTAGCATCTGTTTCAACCTCAAAAGGTTTCGAAAAATTTGGTAAAGATAAGATAGGAGCTTGACAGAAAAATTTCTTCACCAACTCGAATGCCTTTTGCGCATCCTTGGTCCATTCAAACTTCTCTTTGTTCTTTTTGATACACTCGGTCATAGGTGCTACTACAAAAGAGAAATTCTTCACATATCTTCTATAGAAAGAAGCTAAACCATGAAAAGCACGCACCTCAGTCACAAATTTCGGAACTGGCCATGATTTAATAGCTTCTACCTTCGAAGGATCAACTGAAACACCATCCTTAGAAACAATGTAACCTAAGAACGTCACATTTGAGACCATGAACGAGCACTTTTTGAGCTTAGCATACAACTTCTTCTTCCTCAAAGTTTCGAACACATCTCTTAGATGCTGCAGATGATCTTCCACACTTGCACTATATACCAATATATCATCCAAGTATACAACCACAAACTTTCCAATGAAAGGCTTCAAAACGTCATTCATCAACCTCATAAAAGTATTAGGAGCATTAGTAAGACCAAAAGGCATAACTAACCATTCATAGAGTCCTAGTTTAGTTTTGAATCCTGTCTTGCATTCATCACCCTCTTTCATTCTGATTTGGTGGTAACCACTCCTCAGATCAATCTCGGTAAATACTTGTGAGCCAAACAATTCATCCAATAAATCATCCAATCGAGGAATAGGAAACCTGTATTTGATGGTGATGTTATTAACAAGCACTAGAGTCAATGCACATTCTCCATGATCCATCCTTTTTAGGAACAATCAATGTTGGTACTGCACATGGACTCATGCTTTCCCTAACATATCCTCTTGCCATCAACTCTTCAATCTGCTGTTGAATTTCTTTAGTTTCTTCTGGATTGCACCTGTAAGCTGGTTTATTAGGAATATGAGCTCCAGGAACCAAATCAATCTGATGTTCAATTCCTCTAATGGGTGGAAATCTTGGTGGCAATTCATCAGGAAATATGTCTTGAAATTCGTGCAACAAGGGGCGCAATTCACGAGGGATGCTCGTTGCTTCCTCCTGTACTTCCTTAGCCATCAGCACATAGAACTTCTCACAATTCTTCACCTCTTGCACCATAGCTTTCTCATCAATCAACAAAACACCCTTCTTGTTGCTCACCTCTTTCGAAAATTTCGAGCATTCCAAAGGTTTCAATGCAACCGGTTTTCTTTGTGCTTGCTTTCTGATGATGTATACATTCGTTCTACCATCAAATTGTACAAATCTATCATACTGCCATGGTCTCCCAAGCAATATGTGGCACACATCCATAGGACATACATCACATAGCACTTGATCATCAAAATTTCCAATCTTAAAGCTAATCAAGGCTTGCATATTTACCTTGACATCACTTGTGTTACTGAGCCAATGTAACTTGTATGGTTGAGGATGTTCAGTTGTAGGAATTTCCAGTTTGTTGATCAATACTGTAGAGACTACATTGGTGGAACTTTCTGAATCAGTTATCAGATCACATAATCTCCCTTGAACATTACATCTGGTGATGAAGATCTTATCCCTTTGGTTTTCTGTAGGTGGAGCAATTTTAGATTGCAAAACTCTTCTGAGAACCAAACTCTGGCCATGTACTTCATGAGTAATCTCTTTAATCTCCTCTTCCTGAGTATCATAACCCACGCCATCCTCCTGTTGCTCATTCTCCTCTTCTTCAAAGTTTTCATCATCTGCCCAATTCCGAGTAGTATGAACCCTTGAATGAGGACAATCCTTCTGGATATGACCTTGACCCTTGCACTTAAAGCATGTGCGTTGATCAGGGACTGGAGGCTTAGTAGTAGAGCCTTTATCCTCGATATAGGGAGGAGGTTTTGAAGTGGAATCGAAATTTTGTTTAAATGAAACAATGACACCTTCTTTCTTCACAAAGGGTTTCGAAAAAGTACTTGCTTTTTTCGAAAATTGCTTCTCAACCCTAGATGCAACCTTGCACACTTCATCAAAGGTTCAATAAGGTTGTAATTCCACCTTTTCTCTTATTCTTTCATCTAAGCCAGCAACATAGCGAGCAACTTGATGATCCTCTTTCTCTTCTAGATTACATATGGTTATTAAATTGAGGAATTCAGATGTGTATTATTCAATTGATTTTTGATCTTGCTTTAAAGTATGCATCTTAATGAAGTTGCCTTGCTCGTAATCTTGAGGAACAAAATGTCTCCTCATCTCCTTCTTTAATTTCTTCCAAGTGGCTACTTTGCACTTCCCATCCTTCTTTCTTTTCTTTTGCATACCTTCAAGCCATAGGCTAGCCAAGCCAGTCAATTTTAATTCCACAATCTTGTATGATTTTCGATCATCATACTCTTTGTATTTGAAAATTCGTTCAATCCTTCTTAGCCAATCTAAGAACTTTTCCGGATCCAAACTTCCACTAAATTCAGGAATATGCAGTTTAAGATTGCGATCATCATCCTTACGCCTTTCCTTCTTTCTGCGCCTATTTATAGGTTCTTCATTACTAGAACTTGATGAGTATTGTTTTTTCGGTTTTCGTGCACTTCTTGAACTTGCTTGCTCATCATCAGAACTAGAATCTGATTCTTCTTTATTTCCATTCTTCGATTTACTAGGTGGCCTCAATCTTTCAGCAAAATCTTTCATAGTAGCCTCAAACATAGCTTTTAAGTCTTCTATGTCTTTGCGCAATTCCTCCGTAGTAACTTTAGGAGTACTTACTTCATCAGCTGACATGATTATTTTTGTTTCAACAATGAAATTGATATCAATAAACTTGAGGATTAATGTCCTCTCAACGAGAGCACCAAAAGTTGATGTTAATGTTGATCAAAGAAAATCGCCACTCTCAAGGATGGTATCTTAGTTCGGTTTTCTCTAAAGCCAAGCACCAAGAAAATCGATCTAAGTCGAACAATTTTATGAATTGATTAAAGCAATGCACCCTCAATTCCTAAAATTATCCTCACAAGAGTCTAAAGCCTAAGCATCAACTCTCACAAAGTGTTCGAAAATTTCACACACTCGAAATTTTCTTCCCACCTTCGGTTTTTCTATTGTTTTGTAGAAAATAAGCAAACTTAAACAATCAATGTTTATTGAACTCTAATCTGTGTTTTTTTACAAGCTAATGTTGAGATTATTTATAGTCATAATCATAAACAAAATCCTAACTAATCTAGGCTAAAATGCACGCATAAACATAGGATAATTAGGACTAATCTAGTGACTTATCAATGACTTACAAGATAAGAATGCCACATCATCACTACATGGCAATGCAACTTGCTAAAATATCCTAACAAACTCTATCTAATCTGAAAAATATCCTAACAAACTTATTCTTACCTTGCTAATCAAGATAATCAACAAAGTACAACCAGATTTACACAAATATATGATCTACCCAAAATCACCCAAAAAACGCCAAAATTGATGCCCAAGCAAACCGTCCAAATTTGCGCCATTTTTGTGACTTTTCTTCAAATCTTCAAGAAACCTTTCAAGATTCAATCTTTTAATCAAGAAACCTTCAAGAAGTCATTCTTCATGTGTATAAGGCTGTGACACTTCAAGAATAAAAAGACTCAATGCCTAAAATGAGAAAACCCTATCAAGTGAAGTGGGAAAAACTCATAGGCAAAACCATCTGATTCCCCTAATTCCACCATTCTTTCCTTTGCTTCAATGATCAAGTATTTTCGTGTGTCACCATACACACCCATGATGATGTCTTAGAAGATCCCAAATGTCTTGAATCTCCATAAGCCATAATTTCTCCCATACTTGTATCATCTTTAGAAGCCATAATCAAACCTTCGAAATTGTCACCTTGTTTCGTATCAGTTGGTTGGTAAGCCAAGGCATGGCTTACCTCTTAAAATTAGCAAATCATGAAATTTGGTAGTAAAAAAAAACTGCCAAACATGCTATTATTACAGTGCTTTTTTGAAACTGAAATTGAGGAATGGTACTTTATGTTAATTTTAAATTGTTGTGAATGAGATTTTTGGATGTATTAATAGATTTTATAAGTGCTTTTTTCCCTTTTGTTTGGAGAAGGCAATACCTCCTAGGTTAGGTTGTGCTACATTCTTTGGTGTTTTTACCATTGTTATATATTGCATATATCATTGCATATATATCATGATATCATACCATTTTGAGAGCTTTTGTAGGTTAGTTTCTTACGCTCTTAGTTTCATGTGATTTTGTTGCCTTTGCAACTTATTAGTGCAGCCATATCCTGACTTTATGAAAGTAAGTTCATCTTTGTCTTTAATCTTTAGAATTTCAATACACTATGTTGCTTTGGGTTGGTTTTTAATATGTATGTTCTTAGTTTATATTGTGTTTCCATTGCATACTATGTTCATTTTCATTTTTATTTTTAATCTTTATTCTTTAATCATTAAAATTTGAATATGCTATGTTTTTTTGGGGTTGATTTCTAATAGATGTTATTTTATATTGTGCTTTCATTGTGTACTATAATGATTTTATAGTAGCCAGTTGTCTTTCATAGTTGTTTATTGTTGGTTTTAGATTATATGTTCTCGGTTTATGTTGTGTTTCCATTTCATATTGTGTTCATTTTCAGCTTTATTTTTAATCTTTAATCTTCAATCATTATAATTTGAATATGCTATGTTTTTTGGGGGTTGATTTCTAATAGATATTTTTGTTATGTATGTTAGAAATATGACTAGTAGCAAACAAAAAAGGTAGGAGCTAAAAACTTATCTCTTAAGGAGTGGTTGTGGCGTGACAAAAGATCACTGCCCTAAAGTTGAATTTGCCCTGTACTCGTACACACGGACTCATGGCAATCGACCCCCAGAGATACACAACCTTTGTTCCAAAGGTGTACTACAATGGAACAAATTAAGAAAAAAATTGAACAATCCCAAAGAAGGTTTTATGTGTTTAGATCTTGTAGAGAAATTTGATTATATATATTTTTTCTTAAAGTGGAGGCCTTTGGGATTTAAAGAAAATAATTTGAGGTCACTTCTCTCATTTTTCCATGTGGGACAAGAGATTATTTTATATGAGAGCATATGAGATTAGCACATATATTCTTTCCATGTGGGATCGTATTATTTTATACTATTATACTATTTTCTTTTGAAGCATTTTCTGGAGTTCTTTTCAACTCCAATACTAACTCCAACATTCCCCCACATGATTCAAAAGAATGAAAGGGCTTAGAAATATAGTTTCCGTAGGGCATTGGAGATGTAATTCTTGAAGTATCAATGACTTTTGGACTTGAATTGATACCAAGTGTTTACAAATATATTCTACAGCCACATTAGGTGGAAATTCCTGAACCTAAAGTGGAGTTTGTATGAGCACACTTGCACACTTAACTTTATCTCAAAATCGATAGAGTTTCCGCATCACAATGTCATAATAATGTCCCTCACAATGCCTGGGTTTTCATGAACGCTCTAGAGATCCTAAGCCTCAAGGACCTCATAGGGGTAGGACAAATTCCCCACATTCATATAGGTAAGTTCATCAAGTTTGTACTCATCACAAACCACCATATATGGCTATGAACTTATTAAGAGCTAATAATGCTCATCCTTCCACATATTATCAAGTGTACCACATCACTTTTATTATCAAGGAATGGTAATAGTACACAACTCGAGATAATTTGTGATTTCGTTTGTCCCTTTTGAACTTAGGTAATTGGAAGTTGGTTATCCATCACAAATTACTCCTTTATAGGCTTTTAACCCATTCCTTGTGCTGACTCCAGCACCATATTTCCACAAAGGCCTTTGTGAGAGGACCTGCAATATCCATCTCAATTTTTTAATTATTATTTTATACTCGAGTGATATCATAATATATCAAATTTCTCATTATTCCATGACACATCATAATATGTCTCTTCTATTGATCATTTGCAGCCCTCATCGCAACTTGTGAGATGCAATGTATTAAAAATGATGGAGAAAACTTCTCCCCCACAATGGAATATCTGCGAGTGGACCTCGTAGCCACTATATAAGCTTATTGTCCTGCAAGCTCAAAAATGCAAACTCATATTCCATTGTTAGTTCAACAAAATATAATTGTTTTGGTGAATTTTATCACGTAGCCACTTGCTAGGATATACACAACAATACATATTAGATTGAATAACACCATTATATAGAACCCAATTGACTTTGAAAAACCCCTCAAAACACAATTTGTTTTAGTAATGCAAACCTAATTGATTTCCCCTTCATAAGTAATTCAACAACCTAATCAAAGCACTCAATTGCTTATGTTTAGGATTGTCAAATTGAATTAACTCAATATACTTACAATATATGCTATGTAAGTTTATTTCATCAAAACACTACAAGCACAAAGAGTTTNAAAGAGTTGAGCTCGCTCTTTTTGTGATATGCTATTTCCTCTCTTTGAAAATGGGTAAGATGATATGGGTTTTCCCTCAACTACACTCAAGAGGACAACCCATATAAAGACTAGCAAAGTTTTGCCAAAACACACATCAAACTCTTTTACTTCCTCCATATATCACAAGGCAAGCTAAGGAAATATAAATTGAACACCCTACAAGTATTGTTTATGCTTGTTTTTGTCCAAAATATAGGAATCTCATTCATATGTAGGCATACGACAACCCAACAAACCACATTAAATTCGTAAAAACCATAATCATTCCCCGTAAAACCATGAAGATGAAAAATCTTCGCAATACAACATTAATGTTTGTTTTAGACCACACATTGATCTAAATAATATGCCCTTATATTGTATTACAAGTGACACACAATACTCAAATTACCTCAAGCATATTTCTTTCATCAAGTTACCCTATTTAAATGCAAGGTGCAATTTCTACATTCACAAAGCAAAACAAGCAATAGATAAATGCAAGAGCCTCAATACCCCAATGACAGTAACCTTAAGATATTGGGAGTATGTGTCAAATAAGCTTTCACCTTTCTTTTAGTAGTTCTTCAAACTACTAAATTATGTTTTTTATAGCTCTATTTACACATCACATTTTAATTTCTTTGTATACTCCCACCTAATACTCAAAGGCTTAATTAGCGCCTCTAGGTAAACCAATCAATTAAAACTCAAATGTTAACTCTCGTGATGGATTCCGCTTTACTAGTTATGGCCTCCAACCAAAATTAGAATACCTAATGATTTCTCAACTTTTGAAGGAGAAAATCGGCTCATCCAAGGCACAAAATGCTACGGTTGCATTATTTCGTCATTTAAGGTTAACATCACTTCCATACACTCATGTACTTTAGTGTGAGGTATTGGGTCACACTACTTTGCTCGAGTTTGGAAATTTTATGATCTCGTAATTAAGAACTATGTACCTCTCTATATTAACTCTCCCTTTCATGGTCACCAACTAACATAACCAATTTTTAAGATACCATTGGTCTCATACTTTTTTGTTCAAAAAAAATTACAAGTATTTAATCTTATCAATTATGCTGGAATTGAAATTCATTATAGAGGAACCATTAGAAGCTCATAAAGGAAGAGTTGTTACTTGTTGAAATAGAGTTCCACTACATACTAAGAGGATCTACGAAATGAGATCCAAGAGATGTCCATCAAATATCAAATGATAAGGCTTTTAAAGCCATTATTCCAACACTCCTCCCCACAAATGGCTTTGAAAGGATATATGATAACTCGAGCAAATAAGCAAAAAAGAAGAGACAAGACACTTAACATTAAGATTCGTATAAAAAATTGAAACAAATGTGTAGTGAATTGAGGCAACAACTTAAAATTTAAGAGTGAATGTATCTACAACTCTAGATATAAGTTGAGACCCCCACAACATATATCTTAACTCCGAATACCGTGTGAACTCAAAGATAGAATTTAACGCTTTTAATATATATGGTCATGCGCCCAACCTTGGGTTCTCATGAGATCTCTAAAGAGAATAATACTCAACTTTCTCATAGAAGGTAGCCAAACATTCACACTCACACAGGTGAATCTTCTAGTATGTTTCAAAATACTAAAATTCAATAAATCACTAGGTTAAATAAGTTCACATAAATACATAACTTATCAATCTTTCTCATTAGCCCCCCACATTGAGAAAGATTCATTAAAAACAACTTTCTCAACCTCACAAATTAAGTGCTAAAATTTACCAAGTCATTCTTTTCATACCACTTTTTAAACATTAGATATATCCATTAATATGAAAAAGAACACATTTAGCCCCATAATATATGAAACATTTCAATAAGGATACATGAAACGAAAGATCTCATAAATCCCCTTCCTTATTATACTTGTCAAAGTGAACCAAATTAACCAACGGAGTACCTTCCACTAACAAAACCTCTCTATTACTCAAATTAAATAAGGTTTGTATAAGAATATAATTCTTTTCTCTTTTCCATTAAGAAACATCGTATATATACAATAAACTTAGCCTAACCGTAAGATTAACGACATAAATTTAAGAAACCAAATAATGCCTCTGACTGTACTAGCTTAACTTAGAGTAGTTGCATATTATTATATCAGCTTTACTAAAAATAATAATAATAATAATGGCAAACCTCAACAAAAAAAAATATACACATCATATAACATACGAAATAAACCATTACCAACAATAACCAAAAACTTATTTTAACATACTCAAAACTACTAACTAGCTATAATTAATTAAACAAAAATAAAACAAAATTCGACTTTAGAATGTTAGAAATATGACTAGTAGCAAACAAAAAAGGTAGGAGATTTAAATTTATCTCTTAAGGAGTGGTTGTGGCGTGACAAAAGATCAATGCCTTAAAGTCGAATTTACCCCGTACTCGTACACACGAACTCATGGCAATCGACCCCCAGGGATACACAACCTTTGTTCCAAAGGTGTACTACAATGGAACAAATTGAGAACAAAATCGAACAATGCCTAAAGAATTTTTTATGTGTTTAGATCTTGTAGAGAAATTTGATTGTGTATATTTTTTTCTTGAAGTAGAGGCCTTTGGGATTTAAAGAAAAGAATTTGAGGTCACTTCTCTCATTTTTCCATGTGAGACAAGAGATTATTTTATATGAGAGCATATGAGGTTAGCACTTATATTCTTTCCATGTGGGATCGTATTATTTTATACTATTATACTATTTTCTTTTGAAGCATTTTGTGGAGTTCTTTTTAACTCCAATATTAACTCCAACAATGTATTGTCTTTTCGTTGTATACTATATTTTGCTTTGATAGTAGATAGTTGTTAATCCTGGTTAGAATTTCATCAATAAGAGTTCTGCAATCTGATCTGTATAAGCCACCACAGAATGTTTGTTTTACATAGTATTATGTTGTTATCATGTTTTAGCATATAGAATGATGTACTTGAAGGTCTTTGTTTACCTTCATATATGTGCTTGTTATATATAGAGTATGCCATATGCAGCATTAGATGTTAAATGGTATTAGAAGTTTTGACTTTAAATATTTCCTCTTTAATTCACCATCACTATTTGTTTAGGGATTTATAGAAATATATATAGTATATTATTATGAGTCTATAACAGAGTTTGGTATTTGTATATTTATAACTAATGTTGTTATTAGATGTCTAAAGATTAGTTGCTTAGTTTGTTTTTATAGAAAGGTTATGGCAGGAACAACTACCATTATTTCGATTAGGTTCGTATCTGTCTTAAAAGACATTTGCTATGCATTAGGATATGCTGAACCTATTTACACATATCATGATGTTATCAAAGAAACAACAGAGGTCAGTATTACTCTTCCATTGGGCGATTTTGGATGTAGTGTCATTGGCGATGAGAAGGATACATTTGAACTATCATGTGAATCCGCAGCAAGAAGAATGGGTGCGTTCTTGACATATATACATAAGTTGAAGGTAGTTGATATTAACCTTGATAGACGTATTCAAAATGACCGTAGCATGCAGTTATATTAGCTTAAGCAGGAAGTTCTTAATAAGATTGAGCAGAATACTTTCGCTCCATGCTCTTATGATTTCCAGGAAGTTGAGGGATTGAATTGGGGATATAAGACTGTGCATATTGATTTCTTGCAGTTGCTGAGAAATGTTGTTGAGAAGCTGCATATTATCGTGTTTCAAATTAACATTTTCAAGTTGGATGGGGATATTTTTGCAAAATGGGTTGGAGGTTCATTTGCAGATGACAACCGGTCATCTTGGTTTGTTGTTGGTGACAAGGCTTTCGATGTGGAGACAGCTAAGCAATCATTGGCTAGGAAAACAATCGATTTCCTCACGACTAAGTTTGCATCTGAAATTGAAGATATTAGCTATCATTTGCTGCCTGAGAATGCTGAAGCAGCTGCTTTTGAGCGCATAAAGTATATAAATGTAAAGGAATGAGTCCTTGGTCTGCAAGAACAGATACATGGTGATACTGTTGTGTTGGAAGAAGATACAATGACACCTACATCTATTCAAGAACAAATCTATCAAGCCAACCACCCACCTAAAACTCCTAGAAAAAGGTAGACCTGTGAAGCAAGCAGTTCTTTTGCTTCACCTATTGCACCACAATTACTACCACCTTAGTTAAGCAGTGTCTACAAGCGCAGAAAAGGTCACTCAGAATTCTAAGACAGTTACTGATCCCATATTTTTGCCAAAGCCTTTCCATGCAGCTGCTAAGTTTAGGTTAGAGTTAATATTAGGAATAATAGGTCTTTCCTTGTATTGATATGTAGATTTGTCATATGCTACCATCTACATGGATTACTATCCAATTTATTATTATTAATGCAAGTAGTATGTAGAAATAGTTCCTTTTGCAAATTGTGCTTGCTCAAGATTAGCCTAGACTATCCAATTAGTGTTACAACAGCACTTATGCCAGTTTCTTAAGTGTACTATCAATGTACTCATATTTTGTAAGCCATGTTTATGAAATAAATGGGAAGTTTCAGATTTGTGATTATACGGCCGCTTTTATGCGCTATTTCAAAATCAGTCTTATGTTTTAATATATTCTCATATATAACAGACTAATTATTTCATTGTTGATTTTCTAATACAAATAATTACTCAGTTGGGAATTATAGTCTGCTATGGAAAATTATCAGCAACATGCACCTTATAGATTGAGGAGAATCATGTCTGCACCACATTCTGAACCTGTGGCTGATACTTTACAGCCAAAAAGAGCATACGCCTCTTTATATGTTAATGAAGATGTCGGACAATGTTCAACAGATCAGTCTAATAATTTCATCCCAACCACAGCTGTTCAAAGAAATAAACATCTAAGAAGAGAAGATACAAGTAACCTTAAATATAATATGTAAATATAACATAGCAAGTAATTCTAAAATTATATAGTATACATATTAATGGATTGCATATGGTTTTAGAAGCTATATCACGGAATCTAATTCCTACTGCTCCTCACTTGTTGTCACCGCCAACATAATGCCAGTTCTGTGAAGCAAAGAAGTTTGAATCTGAACTGCCTGGTTTTTGTTGTTCAAGAGGTGAAGTAAAAAATAGCTTTGAATTCGTTTCCTGAGAGCTTGCTATATTTATACACTGCAAAAACAGAACTTGCCACTCACTTTCAAAGTCTTTCTCGGATTTATAATAATTTCTTTGCTTTTAGCTCAATTGGTGGGAAAATTGATTGTCAAACACACAAAGGAATTTATGTGTTTCGTTTACATGGCCAAATTTACCATTTCCTTCCTGACCTATTACCGGCCAATCCATGTCCCAAATATCTTCAGCTTTATTTTTATGATTCTCAGGCAAAACTTTCATTAAGATCAAGTTGTTTTGACAACCTTCGGCTAGAAGTAATTTCCATATTAATGGAAGTAATGCATTTAATTCGTTATGCTTAGTTTTTCAAGAGCCTAAGAGAAGTTGTTGTGAATAAAAGTATTACCATTCGTATTAACACCAATTTTGTACCTGATGTTCGTCTTTATAATGCACCAACATCAGACGAGGTAGCTGCAATATGGGCAGACCAGCCCACAGGTGACCAATGCAGTGGACCTTTCATAACACTTTCAGGGAAATCAAATACCGCTCATAGGATCTATCATTATTATGGCTGCTATGATCCCTTGCAATACCCTCTATTGTTTCCATTTGGCGATAGTGGTCGGCACCCTGGAATCCGTAGATATCCTAAGAACAACAAAGCAACAATAATTATGAATTCAACAAATGTTACTGATGTTATAGCTCAAGAAGGGACACGTAAGTTTTTTGTATGTTTTTATTTACTGAAAGCAGATGATTACTTGATATTCACAGAAATATATAACACATATTCAATCAATTACATGTTCTTCTACATCTAATAAAAAGC
This sequence comes from Suaeda aralocaspica, assembly GCA_016808085.1. Lineage (NCBI taxonomy): Eukaryota > Viridiplantae > Streptophyta > Magnoliopsida > Caryophyllales > Amaranthaceae > Suaeda > Suaeda aralocaspica. The sequence continues at coordinate 200,567 of PYUH01000533.1, forward strand.
CACACAAAGATATTTCTTGTCGTGAGTATTATGCGTATATGCTCCAAATCCAAAAAGGAAATCGTGTATTAGCAGTAGGGCGTTTACTTCTACAATATATAGTTGATAAGTACGTGAAACTTGAAAGCACACGTTTGGATTTTTTTCTCAATAATCAAAGTAAAAACTGTGCTAATTTGTGCAAGGCCTTATTGATGCTATTGTTATGGGAGTAGTTAAAGGTGCTGAAGCTTGTCAACGGATAGTATTGCCTNTGTTGTTCAAGAGGTGAAGTAAAAAATAGCTTTGAATTCGTTTCCTGAGAGCTTGCTATATTTATACACTGCAAAAACAGAACTTGCCACTCACTTTCAAAGTCTTTCTCGGATTTATAATAATTTCTTTGCTTTTAGCTCAATTGGTGGGAAAATTGATTGTCAAACACACAAAGGAATTTATGTGTTTCGTTTACATGGCCAAATTTACCATTTCCTTCCTGACCTATTACCGGCCAATCCATGTCCCAAATATCTTCAGCTTTATTTTTATGATTCTCAGGCAAAACTTTCATTAAGATCAAGTTGTTTTGACAACCTTCGGCTAGAAGTAATTTCCATATTAATGGAAGTAATGCATTTAATTCGTTATGCTTAGTTTTTCAAGAGCCTAAGAGAAGTTGTTGTGAATAAAAGTATTACCATTCGTATTAACACCAATTTTGTACCTGATGTTCGTCTTTATAATGCACCAACATCAGACGAGGTAGCTGCAATATGGGCAGACCAGCCCACAGGTGACCAATGCAGTGGACCTTTCATAACACTTTCAGGGAAATCAAATACCGCTCATAGGATCTATCATTATTATGGCTGCTATGATCCCTTGCAATACCCTCTATTGTTTCCATTTGGCGATAGTGGTCGGCACCCTGGAATCCGTAGATATCCTAAGAACAACAAAGCAACAATAATTATGAATTCAACAAATGTTACTGATGTTATAGCTCAAGAAGGGACACGTAAGTTTTTTGTATGTTTTTATTTACTGAAAGCAGATGATTACTTGATATTCACAGAAATATATAACACATATTCAATCAATTACATGTTCTTCTACATCTAATAAAAAGCCACACAAAGATATTTCTTGTCGTGAGTATTATGCGTATATGCTCCAAATCCAAAAAGGAAATCGTGTATTAGCAGTAGGGCGTTTACTTCTACAATATATAGTTGATAAGTACGTGAAACTTGAAAGCACACGTTTGGATTTTTTTCTCAATAATCAAAGTAAAAACTGTGCTAATTTGTGCAAGGCCTTATTGATGCTATTGTTATGGGAGTAGTTAAAGGTGCTGAAGCTTGTCAACGGATAGTATTGCCTCCATCTTTTATTGGTGGACCAAGAGATATGCGGCGTCGCTATTTAAATGCAATGACTCTTGTTCAGCGATTTGGTAAACCTGATATATTTGCAACAATGACGTGTAATCCTAATCGGCCTGAAATCAAGGAAGAATTAGAGGAAGGTAAGTGGCACAAAATAGACCAGACTTGCTAGCCAGAATATTTAGAGCAAAGCTAATGGCAACTAAAAGAGAAATGATTGATAAAAGTTTCTTTGGTGAAGTATCGGCTTTTATATACGTGGTTGAATTTCAGAAGCGAGCCTTGCCACATGCACACTTCCTTATTATCTTAAGGCATGAAGCAAAGATCAAGAGTCCAGAACAATATGACAAGTTTGTTTCAGCAGAAATACCAAGCACATTGAACCCACACCTGCGAGCCACTGTATTAAATCATATGATTCATGGACCTTGTGGTGATGTAAACCCTAAATGTCCTTGTATGAAAGAAAAAGATGGGAAACCATATAGCAAGGCTTGCTATCCAAAAAAATTTACAGACTTCACAACAAACAATGATGATGGCTATCCAACATATAGACGTCGTGATACTGGTAAAAGGATACGTATTCGAGGACATGAGATGGATAACCAATGGGTAATCCCTTACAATCCTTATCTGTTAGCGCTTTTTTATTGTTATTTTAATGTTGAAATATGTTCCACAATACAAGCTGTCAAATACCTCTATAAATATGTCTATAAAGGGCATGGTCGAATCTCTTTTCTCGTTGAAAATTCTGAAAATGGTGAGCCTGTTAATGAAATTGATAACTTCCAATCAGGAAGATGGGTGTCACCAACAGAAGTAGCTTGGCCGATATTTGGCTTCGATTTACATGAAATGACACATGCAGTCATGCCGTTGCCGGTTCACTGTCATAATTCACAGAATATAAGTTTTAGTCCTGCTGAAAATTTAGAAAATGTAGTTTCTGATGGACGCCGATGTAGGACTGCTTTAACTGAATTCTTTGAAACTAACAAGTCAAGCATTGATGGTCCAAAAAAGTCTGTACTCTGAATTTCCAGAGTATTTTACTTGGGATGACAGAGTAATAATATGGAAAGAAAGGAAAAAGGGGTTTTATGGTTGGACGGTTAACATTTGTAAGTCCTTCAGATCCTGACAAATACTTTTTGCGGCTTTTATTAGCTAACGTTCGAGGTCCAACATCTTATGTTGATCTGAAAACAGTCGATGGTTATATTTTTAGTAGCTTCGAGGAAGCATGTATAAAAAGGGGAATAGTTGAGCAATCTGATCTTGTAGAACAATGTTTAAATGAAGCATTACAAGTTCAAATACCTCATTCATTACGGAGTTTATTTGTGACATTGTTAATCTTCTCTAAACCGCCAAATCCTGCTGAGCTATGGGAGAAGTATTATTATTACTTATCAGAAGATATAAGAAACAACTCAGAATTGTCAGAAAGTCAGATTCTTGTACAAACTGAAGAAAAAATAGAATAGTTACTTGAACATATGGGCTTTATCTATCTGAATTTGGATTGAAACATTTGAAAGAAGTTCAAGATCAAACATTATGGATCACAAGAGATATACGTGATGTTTTGGAACCTCCAATACCAGCCAAATACATAGCAGCTCGAAAACAACTTAACAATGACCAGAAAAAAGCTTACAAAGCAATAATGCAGAAGATCAAAGTCAATGAACATGGTACCTTTTTTTGTTGATGGTCCAGGAGGAACAGGTAAGACATTTCTGTATTGTGCATTATATGCTAAAGTTAGGGAGATGGGTAAGATTGTTCTTCCAACTGCATCGTCTGGGATTGCTGCAGCAGGTTTGCCAAATGGGAGAACTGCTCATTCTAGATTCAAATTACCAATCGATCATGATATATCATTGGCTTGTAATGTACCTAAACAAGGCAGTCTTGCTGCATTATTGAAGGAAGCAACGCTCATTATTTGGGATGAAGCTTCAATGGCACACAAAGCAAGCATTCATGCATGCTCTAGACTTATTATTGCGAGACTTATGCATTAGTGATACGCTATTTGGGGGGAAAATAATTGTATTTGGTGGAGATTTCAGACAAGTATTGCTAGTACTTCCTCGCAAAACACAAAAAGAAGCTGTTGATGCAAGTTTAGTGTCCTCTTATTTATGGGAACAGTTCACCAGTTTTCACTTACATGAAAATATGCGTGCCCGTGAAGATCATGAGTTTACCGACTTTCTCCTGTCATTAGGCGACGGAAAATTATGGCGAACTGAACAAGCTACATTAGAAATGCCACGTATTATAAATTGTATAGCAAGCTCATAATCACAAACACTTGAGGAATTGATGAATTTGTTACTGCCACATCACAATAGTGCTTAGAATGGTTCAGATGCTTTTGTCGACAGAGCAATATTATCACCTAAAACGATGATGTAGATGCAATCAATTCACTCTTTATTGAAGAGTTTGAAGGTGAAAGTATTACTTATAATAGTTTTGATATTTGCATGATGACAATTCTCATATTTACCCTACAAAATTCCTTCACACCTTATGTCCAGGAGGCATGAGCCCTCATCAACTTGTGTTTAAAAAAGGCAGCCCTGTTATGTTATTGTGGAATTTGAATCCCTCAAATGGCCTATGCAATGGAACTCGGCTAACATGTAAGAAATTCCTTCCAAATATAATTGTCTGCCAAATTGCTGCAGGGTATTTTAAAGGCACAAAAGTACTATTACCTCGGATTAATCTTCGGCCATCCTCATATTCAGACTTCCCTTTTCAATTTCAACGGAAACAATTTCCAATTAAGCTATGTTTAGCAATAACTATCAATAAATCTCAAGGACAGACATTAAATGAAGTAGGTGTTTATTTAAAGAGTCCATGTTTTTCTCATGGACAACTATATGTTGCATTGTCTAGAGCTTAACAAGCTTCGAAGATTAATGAATCTGCATTTGCAAACCAGCAACATCAAGGAACAAATTTAGTTCGAAATGTTTTATCATTTTAAGTACTTGCCAGAGCTGGAATCGTACAAGTATATGTCTTACTTACCCTATTCAGATTTTCCATAATATATTATATAAATAGTCCTCAAATTTTATGCTGATACTCTTATGTATTTGTTGCAGGATACACACACTTAACCAGTCTATTTATTGACAACATCATACAAGAACTGAAGGCATTACAATGACAAAAACCACACAACAACTTAGCTGTAATACCCCACATTTTCACGTATTTAAATAAAGTATTTTGGTATCTTATGCATATATTTTTCGTATTTTATTCGTATAATTTTAATATTTTTATTGAAAATTATGTTCAATAGAAGTATTAAATAAAAACAAAATAATAAAGTTTTGGTTAAAAGTAATTATTTGTGTTCTTAAATAATATTTTTATGATTACAAATATTTTAAGAGCTTCTAAAAATAGATTGCAAAGGTTTCCTAATTTACTTAAGAGTATTTATGGGCCTCACCAAAATCCTACTTTGGGGCTTATAAATACCCTACAAAACCTAAAATTCCAACTTTTCCTAGTCATACTAGTCAATTAGGATTCCAGAAATTTAGAGAGAAAAGGGAGAGAAAAAAAAGTTGTAAGTTCCGAAAAAAAAACAGTAGGAAATTTCGAAAAGAGAAAAAAAAACTTCGTGCCTCGGGATCCGTGCCCAGCCGGACCCACCGCCGGCTACTGCACCACCGCGGCAACCACCGCCGGCCACCTGCAGCCACAGCCGGACCTCCTCCCCTATTCTTGGTATTTTCGAAACTTATATAAAAAAATTTCTCCTTCTTTATTTTTTTTATTCAGTCTTGTAAATTTATGATTATAATTATGTTTAATCATGTTTTTATAAGTTTAATTATGTTTTTATATAAGTATGAATTGTTTTTAAGGCATGAATTAATTTTGTTGTTCCTGAAATTATAAATTAGGGTTGGAAAATTTATGAAGTTATGATTTTATGAATTTTTGTGTTCTAAACTTTAATATTATGATCATAGATTGATTTTGGGTGAATTTATGATGATGTTATTAAGTTTAGATTGACTTTTAAGGGTTCTAAACTTATTTTATAATGCTGTCCAAATTTTATAATCATGAATTTTAGTTGAATAAATATTATGAACATGTTTTAGCATATGAAAAATTGTTCTAAAGCCTAGATTGACTTCATCAATATGTTAGTAGATTGTAGAAGTGTTTTGGCATGAAATCATGATGTTTTCATAAGTTTTGCATGACTTTAAAATTTATAAACAAATATGAAATTTTAATAAAAACAAGTTAAATTGAGTTTTAAGTGTCCAAAGTGTACTAGTAAGATCACACATCAATTCTATGATGAAATATATAAATTTTAGTATGTTTAATGATGTTTAAAAGTGGTTTTAACCATTTTTAACATGCTGTCCAGATTTTATAAACTAATTAATTAGGCTTTTAAAGTATGTAATTAGCATAAATCGATCATATAAGTTAAGTAATGTATTGTGTGGTTGATTTTTGTTATTTTCGGAAGTTTTCAAGGAGTTTTGATAAATTTAGATTGCTGTCCACTTTTCTAAAGTGACATAAATTTTTCTTATTAAGGTTTTACAAAGCATAATTAAGTCCCAAAAATTAAGTAAAATTGCAATAGAAAAGAAAAAGTGAATTATGGAATTGGATAGAGACCATATAAGGAAGTTTTGGACAAAGTTTTCAAATTTAGAAGTTAGTTATGGTTGTTGTAGAATTTAGCCAATAAGGTTTTAATTTATTCCGGTTCTTCTTTGTGTAGGAGACTTTGAATTAGTCCACTTCTAGAAGTTGTGGCGGAGCACAGTTATTATACAAGGTACGTGAGTACTAAAGACAAACATAAGAGTTAGAATGCATGCTCGAGTAATTGTTGACTGCATGGAATTTTGTATGCTTTTTTGAATCATGAATTTATATGCATGGCAAGTTTGTTAGTAGCATGTTTTTAATGTTGATGACGTTCCATGTTAAATAGAAAGTTAAATTTTTATAAGCTTGAATTGGAATGTTATGATCAGTTTAGTTTGGCCAATAGTTTATGAATAAAAAGAAAGAAGTTATTTTTAAGTTGATTAGTTACTTAATCAACAACAAAGGTAGTCGTGAATTTTTATTCACATGGTTAAAAGAAGCAATGAGCAACTATTTTATATATAATACCACTCACAGTGTAATGTGTGGTCAAGAAGAAAGTAAGGTATTAACCACTCACAGTTTATTGTGGTAAAGGAGGTTCAGTTTAATTAAAGGAGACACATAAAGATTAATCTTGAGTCACCTTAAGTTGAAGATAATTAAATTGACTTACTTGATTTTGATGCTTGTTTTATATATATGTGATGTTGCATGAGAGTCATAACATTGTAAACCTCTTAAATCACGTAAAGTGTAAGAGGACTTGCATCAAAACTCTTGGAACGTATATACCTTGAGTATGAACAATGGCGGGAGTCGTATAGAACAGTTATCTATGACTCCTAATTGGGGTACAAGATGTTGTACTCTTTTATATTTTTAATGCGCTGAATATCCATCACTTTATGTGACATAGTAATACCTTTTGAGAGTTGCTCCCCAACTGGTGCCTAATAGGGCAATGATTTATAGGAGGAAACTCGTTTGATGCGAGATCCATGATTATTAATATAGAAATATAATTTAATTGAGTCCATGTACAGGAAAAAGGTTGTCAAAGGTAAGTTGAGTGCATGTTTCATTTCTTTTGTTTTTGCATAAGTCTTTAGTAGTTATGTACTCAGCTTTGCTGACTGTTTGTTTATGTGCATGGCTTTGTCTTGGACTTGGCTCTACGTTGACCCACTTTTGGTGAGTAGTTGTCTAGTAAAAGGAAAGCTGCAGGTACAAGTGGGCATAAGTCATTTCATGATGGGATGGAGTGAGAGCGCTTGCTGTGGTTGTAGTTTTGAGTTATTTTTAATTGCTTATGAAGACTAACATTTATTTTGGGTTGTTTGGATTTCAAAAGACTTCTAATTAGTAGTTTTGGTTCTGGTTTTTTAAGGGCCATTAATATGGTTGCAAAGTGTATTAAGTTCAAGTTGATTTTTTTTAAAGTTGTTTGAAGTTTAGTTTAAAATTGTTTTAGTTTTAAGACGTACGTTGTAGTACTTTGATAAATGCCTTAGCCGTTATCACAGTGGCAGTAATACTTTGGTTTTTCCATATTTAGTAGTTTTAATAAATATAATATCTATTAATTTAATATGTTTTCCGAAAATATAAGATGTAGGAAGTTAGGGAAAATCCAGGGTGTTACAAATTGGTTACCAGAGCTTAGATTTTGAAATAAATGAATTTTATTTTGCGGTACCCTAAGCTTATATTTGGAAAAGAGGAATTTCTTAAATTGGAAACCTTTTGAAATGGAAATTTTCTAAAAATAGTAATTTCTGAAAATGGAAAGTTTTGAAAAATAAATTATGTGTGTAGGTATGCAAGGAATTCAGGTATGTATTATGTGTTATCGCTTTAATACGATGTGGTGAGCTTGGGTAGGAAGTTTGGGCATGTAGGATAGACTTTGTTTCTGTTCTTTCATGCATTGAAGTTTATGATCAAGGTGATGCTTATGTGTATAGTTGGGTGTAAACAAAATTGTATGTTAGCCACAAGACTTTCTTTTTGCAGAACTGTTAGTTGTTTTTGTTTTGTTTTGGGAAGAATGGACCATTAGTTTTAAGTTTTGTGCAGGATGACACATAGTATACCTAGTAAGTATACTCAAATGGGGACATTGGAGAAGAAAGATTATGAAAGTCCACCTCAATACGTTTGGAAGATACGGTTCTACTGTTGGTACATGAGTATGGTGTTGAAGTTACCACAATGGGATCAGCCTGATCAAGTAGCAGCTTTGATTGTTAGGTGTTTACCCGACCGTTTACCCTACTTATAAATTAAGGTGAAGTTTAGTGATTTTCATTTTCTTAGAGGCCTTCCAAACTATTCTAAGTATAAGGATGTTGTTGGCCAATGGGGTTGTGAATTGAGGTTCTTGGAGGGGTACATTGCTAAGAAGGAACAGGAGTATCAACAAATGAATGCGAATAAGGAGATCCTGCCCGCACCAAGCCCAACAGGTAGTCAATGGAGTGAAGACCAAATGGTAGAGGAGACTCCTACAGGTTCGAAGACTGGTGAATCCAAGGATAGTTAGTGTTATGAAATCGAGGACCCAAACTCAGTACGTGTATGTTGACTTGGTAACTGAATCTGAAGAAGAGGAGGAAGAATCAGATCCTGAGGAAGACATGGAAGGAGAAGGAGAAGAAACAAATGAAGAGATGGGGGATGATATTAAGGATGACCCAGAATTCGTACCGAAGAAATATGTTATGTCAAGAGACAAAAAGGATAATATTAATCTGTAGAGACTTTTGTTTAGAAATAGTTAACTGATTATGTGTAATGTTTTAATGCCTAGTTGAACACTTTACGATGTTGTTTATTTTAGTTTGAATAAGTGGCAGTGAGCCATAAGAAGTAATGAGGAAAATAGAGTAATAAAGTTATTTTATTAATTAAAGCCCCAAGTAAAATAGAACCAAGGGAATTATTTTTATTTCTTATGTGCTTTAATCTTAATTTAATGGTTGTATAAACAATCAAGACAAAGTGAATCATTCACTTTAAAAGAATGAAATTTCTTTTATGAGATGCAATGAGAAGGTGTTTTATGATTTAAGACTATGTTGTTCTAACTTATAGTTAGATTTAATTTAATACAAAAGTCTTTTCCCCTACAGGAGAAAACACTCAGCTGAATGAAGTAGTGAGGCAATTAGCTACTGTAGCTCATGCCAGACGAAATGGAAATGGTAGTGACCCTGTTGGCGATCTCTTCAAGAAAATTTCTCAAAGCAAGCCACCCACTTACCAAGGAGAGCACAATCCAACTGTTCTAGAGGGATGGTTGGGAGAGTTTAATAAATTGTTTGGGGCAGTTGAGTGTCCAGAGGAGCTTAAGGTGAACCATGCTGTGTACTATCTTAGGGGAGAAGCTGACTTACGGTGGTCACAGAATGAGGCTGTTATAAGGGCTTTACCAGGATTCAATTGGGAAATGTTTTAGGAACAGATTCGTAATAAGTTCTACCTTGTGTTTCTTCAGAAATAGAAGGTTGAGGAGTTCCTAGAACTTAAGATGGGGAGTATGTCTGTTACTGAGTACTACTCTAAGTTCATAGAGTTATCTAGGTTTTCTCCTGAGGCTGTAGCAACTGAGAGGTTGAAGGCTAGTCGTTTCGAGAGAGGGTTACCTTTAGATTTACAGTCACAACTAGCTGGACAGATCTTTGACTCTTTAGATGATTTATATGGTAGAGCTGCTCACTTGTATGCCATAGACCAAAAGAAGAAGGAGGTACAGAAGGAAAGCGAGACGAGGGAGAAAAGGCAGGATGGTGGAGGAAACTTCAACCAACAAGGGAATCATGGTGGATATAAGTGACCTCGTTTCAACAACTTCCAGGGTAATAGGGGAAGCTTTGGGAAGCCTAATTCTGGAAATGGGAACCGAACTCAGGTGGCTAGTCAAGGAGGGCGAGTGTACTTTTGCAAGAAGTGTCCCAACAACCACCCAGGAAAGGACTGTGCAGGGAACCCAGTAACTTGTAGGTTGTGTAACAAACTTGGACACTGTGAGTCTGAGTGCTTCTCTAAGAACAAAGGAAAGGAGGGACAAAATTCTCAAGCTAGGGGGAATTCAGTTAGGGGACAACAAAAGGGTTTCCAAGGAAAGGTGATATCTCAAGCTGGAAGTAGGAATGGGGGTGGAAATGGACGAGGACAACCTAAGACCTTAAACACTGGAAAGCTGAATGTAATGGCTCGAAGTGAAGCGGATGCTAATAAGGATGTGATCCCTGGTACTTTTTCTATTCATTCCTTACCTGTTAAAGTTTTATTCGATTCTGGTGCAACATACTCTTTTGTTTCCATTAAACTCTTAGAAAAGTTAAAGCCTGTGTTGGGAAAAGTAGATGTAGTAGACATGTCAATAGTATTACCTTCAGGACAAGAAGTGCAATGTTCAAGAAGATATCAGGATGTTCCTATTGAAAATGAGGGAGTGGAGTTTAAGGCTAACCTAACCGAGTTTGATTTGGGTGACTTAGAATTGATCTTAGGAATGGATTGGTTGAGTAAACATAACGCTGAGATTCAGTGTGAACCACAAAAGATCTCGTTAATGAATAAGGGTAAGAAGGTGAGTTATTGGAGGACAAGAAGACTGAAAAACAACAAAATAGTGTTAGTAATGAGGTTCGCTAGGTTTATGAAGAGGGGTTTTCCGATCTACCTTTGTAGTGTGCGAGATGTGGATCAGGTTGAGACTGCTAAACCTGAGGATATTGAAGTAGTGAGGGACTTTCTTGATGTGTTTCCGGAGGAGATTCCGAAATGCCACCTAAGTGGGAAACTGACTTTACTATAGACTTAGTCCTAGGAACAACACATATTTTCAAGGCACCCTATAGGATGGTGCCTGCGGAAATAAGCGAATTAAAGGAGCGGTTACAAGATTTTTTGGAGAAGGGGTACATTAGGCCTAGTGCTTCACCTTGGGGAGCACCAGTTTTGTTTATAAAGAAGAAAGATGGGAGTTTGAGGTTATGTATTGACTATAGGGAGCTGAATAAAGTGACGATCAAGAATTAGTATCCATTTCCAAGAATTGATGACTTGTTTGATCAATTGAAGGGAGCTACGGTGTTTTCGAAAATCAACTTAAGGTCAGGATACCATCAATTGAGGATTGCTAATGAGGACATACCGAAAACTGCTTTTCGCACTAGGTATGGACACTATGAGTTTACTGTTATGCCTTTTGGGTTGACCAATGCGCCAGCAATTTATATGGATTTAATGAATAGAATCTTCCAACGGTTTTTGGATAGCTTGGTAGTCGTTTTCATTGATGACATATTGGTGTATTCTAAGAGCAAGGAAGAACATGTGGAGCATTTGGGGACAATCTTGATGACACTAAGGGAAAATGAGTTATATGCTAAGTTCTCAAAATGTGAATTCTGGTTGGAGAAAGTATCATTCTTGGGACATATTGTGTCTAAAGAGGGAGTTGAGGTAGATCCAGCCAAAATTGAAGCAGTTAAGGAGTGGCCTACACCGAAGAATGTAACGGATGTACGGAGTTTCTTAGGGTTAGCAGGTTACTATAGGAGGTTTGTGAAGGACTTTTCGAGGATTGCGAAACCCATGACTTCGTTCATGAAGAAAGACTATAAGCTTGAGTGGATTAATAAGTGTGAAGAGGCATTTCAGACTTTGAAAGAGCGTTTGACTACAGCTCTAGTGCTAACCTTGCAAGACGGAAGTGACTCTTATGATGTGTTTAGTGATGCTTCTAAAAACGGGTTAGGATGTGTGTTAATGCAAAATGGAAAGGTGATAGCTTATGCTTCGAGACAATTGAAACCATTTGAGGTTAACTACCCTACTCACGATCTAGAGTTAGCAGCAATAGTGTTTGCCTTAAAAATTTGGAGACATTATCTGTATGGAGTGAAATGTAGGATATACACAGACCACAAAAGTTTAAAGTACTTTTTCACTCCAAAGGATTTAAATATGAGACAAAGGATATGGCTCGAGTTGATCAAGGATTACGACCTAGATATCCAATTCCATGAAGGGAAAGCCAATGTGGTAGCTGATGCTCTAAGTCGTAAAACAAAACATGGATTGAACACCTTAATAGTTGCTAATGAACTATGTAAGGAGATTGAGAGATTGAGTTTGAAAATAGTGAAGGAGGGAGAGTTGGAAAGGATTCTTTGAGGGAGATAGCATTTCAATAGACTTTGTGACTTGCTTTCCAAAGTCTAAGAATCAGAGTGATACCATATGGGTAGTGGTAGATAGACTCACTAAGTCAGCAGTGTTTATACCCATGAAAGAAATTTGGAAAATGGAACAACTTGCAAAGGCTTATATAAAGTATGTTGTGAGGCTACATGGAGTTCCAAAGGATATCGTGTCGAATAGGGATTCTAGGCTTCTTTTGAAATTCTGAAAAAGTGTTCAGGAGAACTTTGGCACGACCTTGAAGATGAGTACAGCTTTCCATCCAGCAACTGATGGACAAACAGCGAGAACCATACAAACCTTAGAAGACATGCTAAGGGCTTGTGTAATGGACTTTCAAGGAAATTGGGAGGATCACTTAGATCTCATTGAGTTTTCGTACAACAATAGTTACCATGCAAGTATTGACATGGCGCCATTTGAAGCTTTGTATGGAAGAAAGTGTAGGAGCCCTTTGTGTTGGAACGACATAAGTGAAACAGTGATTCTAGGACCTCAGTTAATAGAGGAGACCACCGAGAAAATTAGAGTAATACAAGCAAAGATTCAAGCAGGAAAAGATAGACAAAAATCCTAAGTGGATCAAAAGCGCCAAGATGTTGTGTTTGAAGTTGGCGACAAGGTGTTACTTAAGGTATCACCAATGAAAGGAGTGATGAGATTCGGAAAGAAAGGAAAGTTGAGCCCAAAGTACATAGGACCCTATGAGATCTTGCAAAGGGTTGGAAAGGTAGCTTATAAGCTAGCACTATCAATGGAGTTGAGCAAAGTTCATAATGTTTTCCATGTGTCTCAACTAAGGAAATACGTGCTAGACGAGTCGCATGTGTTACAATCTAAAGCAATAGAGTTAGACCAAAGTTTGACCTATGAAGAGAGGCCAATTAAAATCCTAGATAGTAAGGTCAGAAATACTCGTAGGAAGAGTGTCAATATAGTAAAGGTGTTGTGGTCTAACCAAGAAGCCGAAGAAGCTACTTGGAAAGCTGAAGATTTGATGAGAGAGAAATACCCAGAGCCTTTTCATATTAGTAGTAGAGTTACAGGGACGTAACTCGATTTTTAAGGGGGCTAGAAAGCGACCTGTTTTTCGCGCATTTTATCCTCAATTTTGCAAGTTTTTACGCGTTTCGATGACAATTAAGTAAGAAGTTTTATGTTTGTCTAATAAGAGTTGGCAAGTGTCTAAAGTCTACAACAACATAGTGTTTCAGTAACAAAGTATGAAGTAAAAATAGTCTCTATTCAAATTCCATACACTAACCTACACAAAGTTTCAGGACAAAACTTCTTTTAAGGGGGGTAGACTTTAATACCCCACATTTTCACGTATTTAAACAAAGTATTTTTGTATCTTATGCATATAATTTTCGTATTTTATTTGTATAATTTTAATATTTTTATTGAAAATTATGTTCAATAAAAGTATTAAATAAAAAGAAATCAATAAAAAAAATAAACAAATAATAAAGTTTTGGTTAAAAGTAATTATTTGTGTTCTTAAATAATATTTTTATGATTACAAATATTTTAAGAACTTCTAAAAATAGATTGCAAAAGTTTCCTAATTTACTTAGGAGTATTTATGGGCCTCACCAAAATCCTACTTTGGGGCCTATAAATACCCAGAAAACCTAAAATTCCAACTTTTCCTGATCACTTGTCAATTAGGATTCCAAAAATTTAGAGAGAAAAAAAAAGTTGCAAGTTCCGAAAATAAAAAAACAGTCGAAAATTTCGAAAAGAAAAAAAAACTTCGTGGCTCGAGACCTGCCGAGCCGGACCCACCAACGGCCACTGCACCACCACCGGCCACCTGCAGCCACCGTTGGACCTCCTCCCCTATTTTTGGTATTTTCGAAAATTATAAAAAAAAAATTTCTCCTTTATTTTTTTGGATTCAATCTTGCAAATTTATGATTATAATTATGTTTAACCATGTTTTTATAAGTTTATTTATCTTTTTATATAAGTATGAATTGTTTTTAAGGCATGAATTAATTTTGTTGTTCATGAAATTATAGATTAGGGTTTGAAAATTTATGAAGTTATGATTTTATGAATTTTTGTGTTCTAAACTTTAATATTATGATCATTGAATAATTTTGGGCGAATTTATGATGATGTTATTAAGTATAGATTGACTTTTAAGGGTTTTAAACTTATTTTATAAACCTGTCCAAATTTTATAATATGAATTTGAGTTGAATAAATATTATGAATATGTTTTAGCATATGAAAAATTGTTCTAAAGCCTAGATTGGCTTCATCAATATGTTAGTAGATTGTAGAAGTGTTTTGGCATGAAATCATGATGTTTTCATAAGTTTTGCATGACTTTAAAATTTATAAACAAATATGAAATTTTAATAAAAACAAGTTAAATTGAGTTTTAAGTGTCCAAAGTGTACTAGTAAGATCACACATCAATTCTATGATGAAATATATAAATTTTAGTATGTTTTATGATGTTTAAAAGTGGTTTTAAACATGTTTAACATGCTGTCCAGATTTTATAAACTAATTAATTAGGCTTTTAAAGTATGTAGGAGACTTTAGTCAATAAGGTACGTTATTTATGAGACTAATTAATTAGTTAGTTATGGTTGTTGTAGAATTTAGTCAATAAGGTTTTAATTTAGTTCGGTTTTTCTTTGTGTAGGAGACTTTGAATTAGTCCACTTCTAGAAGTTGTGGCGGAGCACAGTTATTATACAAGGTACGTAAGTACTAAAGACAAACATAAGAGTTAGAATGCATGCTTGAGTAATTGTTGACTGCATGGAATTTTGTATGCTTTTTTGAATCATGAATTTATATGCATGGCAAGTTTGTTAGTAGCATGTTTTTAATGTTGATGACGTTCCATGTTAAATAGAAAGTTAAATTTTTATAAGCTTGAATTGGAATGTTATGATCAGTTTAGTTTGGCCAATAGTTTATGAATAAAAAGAAAGAAGTTATTTTTAAGTTGATTAGTTACTTAATCAACAACAAAGGTAGTCGTGAATTTTTATTCACATGGTTAAAAGAAGCAATGAGCAACTATTTTATATATAATACCACTCACAGTGTAATGTGTGGTCAAGAAGAAAGTAAGGTATTAACCACTCACAGTTAATGTGTGGTAAAGGAGGTTCAGTTTAATTAAAGGACACACATAAAGATTAATCTTGAGTCACCTTAAGTTGAAGATAATTAAATTGACTTACTTGATTTTGATGCATGTTTAATATATATATATGTGATGTTGCATGAGATTCATAACATTGTAAACCTGTTAAATCACGTCAAGTGTAAGAGGACTTGCATCAAAACTGTTGGAACGTATATACCATAATTATGAACAATGGGGGGAGTCGTATGGAACAGTGATCTATGACTCCTAATTGGGGTACAAGACGTACTCTTTTTTAGTGCGCTGGATATCCGTCACTTTATGTGACATAGTAATACTTTTTGGGAGTTGCTCCCCAACTGGTGCCCAATAGGGCGATGATTTATAGGAGGACACCTGTTCGATGCAGGATCCATGATTATTAATATAGAAATAGAATTTAATTGAGTCCATGTACAGGAAAAAGGTTGTTAAAGGTAAGTTGAGTGCATGTTTCATTTCTTTTGTTTTTGCATAAGTCTTTAGTAGTTATGTACTAAGCTTTGTTGACTGTTATTTATGTGCATGGTTTTGTCTTGGACTTGGCCCTACGATGACCCACTTGTGGTGAGTAGTTGTCTAGTAAAAGGAAAGTTGCAGGTAGAAGTGGGCATAAGTCATTTCATGATGGGATGGAGTGAGAGCGCTTGTTGTAGTTGTAGTTTTGCTTTATTTTTAATTGCTTATGAAGACTAACATTTATTTTGGGTTGTTTGGATTTCAAAAGACTTCTAATTAGTAGTTTTGGTTCTGGTCTTTAAAGTGCCATTAATATGGTTCCGAAGTGTAATAAGTTCAAGTTGATTATATTTTAAAGTTGTTTGAAGTTTAGTTTAAAATTGTTTTGGTTTTAAGACTTCCGTTGTAGTACTTTGATAAATTCCTTAGCCGTTATCAAGGTGTTGGTAAAACTTTGGTTTCCATATTTAGTAGTTTTTAAATATAATATCTACTAATTTAATATGTTTTCCGGAAAAATAAGAAGTAGGAAGTTAGGGAAAATTCAGTGTGTTACATTAACATGAAAAAATAATATATTATTCTTCAAATCTGCCAAAAAAGTTGATGTCTACTAATGAGAAGTGATCCAATGACCACACGGTTCAGTTTATACCACTCTAAACTAAAGTATATGCTATGGCAGGCATTTTTTGTTCAAGGATTTACATCGCGCGACAGTTAACTCTATGAACATGATCAGAAACTTAGAACATTGAAATTTAGTAATCTGATGAATAATATATATTTTTTGACATGCCAATATTAATAGCCAGGTATGATGTGTTCCATATCTGCTCTTTTTGCTTTTGATATCTATACTGTCATCTCATTCATTTACTGATTTTTTATTTAAGTAATTATTTTATTAAAAATACATAAGGTATCTTATAAGATCAATAACCAATATTACACTGCAAAAGCTATTTTACAATGAGTTGCAATGCATGCTATTCATTTTTCATCTAAAAATAAATGGACAGAAAAAAGCTACTGAAAATGATATTTTAGCCTTTCTGTTAGATTTGAACAGGGAACTAAATAAGTTAGATTTCAACCCCATATTTTAAGAAAAGCTTCACTCCATTTTACAAGCTACAATTTTCATGAATTTCTAGATTTGGTAAGATATGGATTGTACTATAAGATTTATATATAAACAACAAGTACATATTCAGCACTATTGAATGTACAGCTGCCTATGCACAGTAAAAACTGCTAGCTACACTAAGCAATAGGGTATGGTATGGTGATTTTACTTTTGACAAAGTAGTTTGTCTCTTCTTTATCACATAGAAGGTTCAACTACTATTCACTTTAACATCTAAAAGGCATTTATATGAAAATGATATTTTCCATTAAATTTGGATTTTCTCCTAACTTTTATGGGGTTCTCTTTTATTTCGAAGATCTTCTTGCTTTGGCTTATTGTTGAACACCATAACTTTTGCTTTGAAAAAAAAGGTATGTATCTCACTGTAAGAACTATATGCTGATTTTATGAGTTATTATTCCATTTTTAAACAAGAAAGTTCATTAAACAGCAGATTTTTGCAGTTTATTTGATTTTAGTAGCATTTCTTCCTTTGCTGCTGAATGATAGTGCTAGATTTTTGGTATCAGTTGCTTCCTTTGATTTCAGTTTATTAGATTTATGTTGCTGAATTATAGTGCTAGGAATAAACTGAATAGGTAGTAGAAAGACACATGAAATTGTTTGGATTACTATTAGGCTGCTTAAAACATGCACTACCTCTGCTAACCTTTTCAAAGAGCTTCAATTTTCTTCTTGAACTTATTTAGCGCTGCTAATGCTGCTGAAATAGTAGTTCAAAGAACTTCAACTTTCTTCCTAGCATAAATATAAAATTTGGTAGCTTCTGTTTGCTTTCTCTTAATTGATCAATTAGAGCCTTACTTAGTTTCATCTGTTTCAATACATGAAATAGATTAGTGCTGATAAAGGGTTCATAGTATAAGGATCTTGCAGTATTTATAAGTGCATTTTCATTAGTTTTTCCAACTTAGTTTCTCTTTGATGCACCTTACATCCACAATAATAAAACACCGATTGAAACAACTTATGTGATTTACATTACTCCTTTTCACAAAATAACTAACATGGCTTTACTGATTATTACAAAGCTGTCTATTCCAGTTTTCACACCAATGAACTAAATTAGAAGTACATGCTAAGCTCAAAATAGATATGAATTGTGCTAGGAAATATCAAGTTTACTAATTCACTCAATAAATACTCTTCATTTTGCAGAGCAATTATGAAACCTGAATATAGACCTCTTAAAGATTTAACTACCAAAAATAAAAATTATGTTGTAAAAGTTAAAGTAATCCATAAAGGATCACCTCAAAAACAAGAAAACATATTGAGATACCAGAGATTGTTACTTGAAGATGCAAAGGTACTACAAATTAAAGTTTAAACATGGCACACAAATCTATAAATATGAAAATACTAAAAAGCACTCAAACTCAAACTGTTTTCCCCAAGGATTCAAAAAGAAGGTTACATTATTCAATAATGACATTGAAGCATTCGATGAGGCATTGCAACGAAATGGAGAATATGTGATATCTAAATGCAACTGTTACACAAGTGCCTACACAACATGCTACACGACCTCAGGAACATGCTCTTGTTATCAATGGACGGGCTACCATAGAACCAGTTCCAGTTGATCCTGCTGTGCTAGAACCACAATATTGTAACATAGGTGCAATACCACAGAACATCAATGATGATACACTTTATGGTATATATATATCAATAACAACTCTTATACTTGTATCTCCTAATATCTTAGCTAAAATATAACAGTTAAATATAAATGACAGAGTGCATTTTTAGATGTTCTAGGTATTATAGTATATGTAAATGGACCAAGATCAATTCCTAGAGCTGATGGTGGAGAAAATCAAGTATTTGAATTCCGCATAATTGATCATAGGTATGAATCAATATAAGATTATCAACATTGTGCAGCCACTTAGTTTATAACTATTTTATTACGAAACTAAACTTGATATTGGTGCAAACCAGTCATGATAGGCCTATTGTAATTTCTCTCTAGAATGAAATTGCACAGCCATACGCACATCTAGCTCAAGAATGGTCTAATTCATTTAGTGTGATTGGTTTTACAGCTTTGAAAATCCGAGGCTATAGAGTTAATAATCAAGCCACAGTTATTATCCTATAAGATTACACATTGCACAATTGACACACATTGCAGATTTGAAAACATTTTAAGTTTCTGATTTCCCTTCATACAGGATTTACTCTTTGTTCATCAATGTCAACCTCGCAACCTCGCTCATTATTCTAAATCCTAAGGGACCAAAAGCAGATGCATTGCGTTCGTGGTAAGTAGGGGTAAATTTTGTTTATGCAAGGAATCACTGTGAGCTTTCATTTGACAAATATAATGTATTCATTTTTTTGATGGGCTGTTGTAAATGAAAGCAAATTAACTGATTACCAAACAAATATCATGCTACTACTAGCTGTGGATGCAAAACCAATACAGATGACAGCATTACAGTTGCAAGAACGCAAGGTACACTGCCCATGCAAAAAGCAACTGAACATAAATTTCATACAGCAAAAAACAACTTCATATATATATATATATATATATTAACAGATTTGGTTTTGAATTTCAGGCTCATAATACTTGGCAAGATGAGCAATTTACCTTATATGCAACCCTTAGCAACGCCACAGTTGAACAACTTCATCTTTAACTAGGATGTGATAAATGTGGCAAGCGCGCAATTTCACCACCACCAATAGCAGAATCACCATTCAGTTGCAAGTCTTGTATGCCTACAGAGACCAAGTGTCTGCCTAGGTAAAACATGGATTTGAACACATTAGCCTACTCATTCTTGACCCATTCATGAATTATGCTTCCCTTAATATTACTCACCCATTGCAAGCAACAAATTATAGCGATACAAGTTTTTGTGTAGAGCTACCTTGAAGGTTAAACTAGCAAATGCCACAAGAGAGATCGAAGTAACATTTTTTAATGCTGAAATTGAAAAGCTCACTAGACTTTCTTCTTATTCTCTCTGGCAACAAAAGGTACAGCTTAACCAAATAAGAAAGTAATGACTTAACGTACATCGAATCTCACAAAACTAATATATAACAACACAAATTGATGCAGGATGATGCTGAAGCACTGCAAAGAATAATTAAGGAGTTGAAAAGTTAAATGGGCAAAGATTACTGTTGGTCCAACTCTTGCACTTAGTAAAAGCCGTGCGTTATTCTGGTCTGCCCGTGAAGTTGAAATTGAGTAACTCTATTGCTCATATTACACTTGCATTACCTATTATCTAGAATATTAAGCAGAACATTAAAACATTGATCGTTATTACACTTATTATAATATCTAATGATATTAGATTTCGCATTGCAAAGTATCGGCATTTTAAAAAGAATTCCAAGGCTTTAGAGCCATTGACCATTGGAATTCACATATGCTATGTCAATTGCATTACTTAGTTAGTTTTGTTTGTTTTACAATTTCAATTTCACTTAAATGGAGATTTCATGGTTTAAAAATAAATATTGTTATATGCTTCAATGTTATCTTCTACATGTTTGCTAGATTATCATTTAAACTTTAGACTAGCCTTTTCATGTTAGATTCACTTAAATTACAGTTACATCTCAAGAAATCATTAACAAAATAGGAAAGTTATGTATAGCTTTAGCTTACAATCGTTAACACTAAATGCCGACAACAACTTTGAACAGCTTGCAATTACACTTCCAAAAAAATGCTATTTTCTCATAAAATAGTCACCACAGAAACCAGCCACAAGTATAAAAGAATGTAATTAACCATACAATAGATAAAACCAAGAGAGTAATTATAGAACCACTATAGAATATTAAACATAACCAATTGTATTATTATCAATAATCCATTACAACCTTCACCATTTCACCGCCAAACATGTTCTTCAAAAGGACCACAAAATTGCCATACAAAGGCATACATTCTTAGCCAATACAAAAAAAAAAAAAAAAAAAAAAAAAAAAAAAA
>PYUH01000533.1:222669-244369 GCA_016808085.1 Suaeda aralocaspica
AAAAAATTCTTAGAAAAAAAAAAAAAAAAAAAAAAAAAAAAAAGAAAAAAAGCCTACCAGTTAGCTTATAAACAACCATTAACTAATTATAAACATAACTACTTCTTCCTAGGCGACCAATGGCTTATGCTTTATCTTTCTCTAATACATTCCCCTCTGTATACCTCCTTAGGTGTACAACTAGCTCAACTTTATGTCCGCGTAGATGCAGCCCTGCAGCACACAATTTTTTAAAAAAATTCCAGCACACGCACATCACTATAGGAGTCACAGCTGACAGCACTTGTGATCATACAACCTTCGCCCACAAAACAGCTACCATCCACAGAAAAAACACTTTCATCATCAGCGGAACCTCCGCGCACAAAATATGACAAAGGACATTCACAACTAGACTTGTCATATATCAGAACATTAAACACTGAATACCCTATATAGTCAAAAAATACCTTAAAACCTTCGGCTAACTTAAAATCAGTAACAAATTTTCCCCACCCTTCACACAACATAATATCCCCATTCTCCACTCTCACTTTCACAAACCAAGCACACTATGTTGGACTAACCAACTTGCAATGACCTCCCAATTCATTCCCATACCAATGACCAAACTTTCTTAGCAATTTCTGCAAATAATTTAATAAAGCAACCAAATTATGCTCATACCTAAACTGCAATTGTAATGACAAAATACAATGAAAAAGACCAGACAAAATAATGAGCAAGAATAATACCAGATAATTTTTCCATTCCCCTTCCAATGGTAATATAAAACGAGCACTAGATTTAATGGTAGCTTCATGCTTGACAGAAGTAGACGCCATCTTCCTATTCTTAAAAAACAAAACCATAACAAACATAAAGCATAAATACAGTTCTTTGACTGTTCTCCACAAGAATTCAAATATGTAATAAAACCTGGTTCATACATATAAACACCATATAACTGCTATAAAACCGCTATAATTCTATGTGGGCATGACATGATAACCGCTATAAAACATACAATTTCATACATAAAAACACCATATAACCTAATGAAATTCTTTAAACCGCAACAAATTGAATCTAACCTAATCAGTTCATAAACATATATGCAAAGATATAATTCCCACAAAAGTGTAATTAAACCTTTTTTTATTTTAAAAAAAGAGGAAAATCGAACACAGTCACTCACCATAGAACCAGCCAACTCGGACGACCTCTGGTAAACTTCAAGACGGCCCGCAGTAGCACCTCCCCTCAATGTCTGTACAAATTCGTTTTACAAAGAATAACCCACATAGAAGAATATCTTTAAGTTTGGGGGTGGTACACAACTTATGGGTTCTCTCCTTTGTAAAGCCCAATAAATCATATAATCAACTCAAAAAACTTAAATGCCTAAAGTCAAGCAATTCTATTTCAGGCCCAAACAATGAGATTTATTTAATAACCCTTATGATAAAATCAAAACACTTCAAAGCCCAAGTCAAACAATTTTTCCTAATATACTAAAGACGAATAATAACAAAATAAGCTACTATTTTAACGTACAAAAATAGTACTAACTATACTTACAAATACCAAAACAAAATAAAATTCAAATTATGAGATTAAAAGCACAGTCTTACGACAAATTATTAATACAATAAACTACTTTATC
This sequence comes from Suaeda aralocaspica, assembly GCA_016808085.1. NCBI lineage: Eukaryota > Viridiplantae > Streptophyta > Magnoliopsida > Caryophyllales > Amaranthaceae > Suaeda > Suaeda aralocaspica. Next base: position 224,315 of record PYUH01000533.1, read on the forward strand.
ATATATGTTACTATTACGTATTTACAATATAAATAACAGCATAATCACAACCAATACGAACAATCCTATCAACGCACTCACAAATAGCGCATCGCCAATTTCGGGCATCGCGCGCGAGGCGCGCGATGCCACGACTAGTTTAAATAAACATGGCATATATATCACAATGCAAGATGTTGAGTTGGTTATCTATACAAATTGTTTGTCTAGGAGGTTGCAATTGCACGAGCGCAAGTCTAATAGCTTACCTAATGGTTTCTTAATACATACGAGTATTATTTATAATAGTGTTCATCGAATCATTGCAGCATCATATATTGTAGCAATCAAAAAGCCATGTTTTCTTCTCTTCATGATCTATAGACAATTCAAAAGGACCTTACTCAGACAATATCAAACTCCCTTGATCTCACTTCTTAATAAGTATATGATAGAAAATCAATTCTGCTTTAAGTGCTCTTGTGTATGGCATATTATAGAACTTATGTTTCGAGTGTTTTTAAGCTCTCCAAAATAATGCTGAATTTTATGCGTGAGTGTTTAGATGAGTATATACAGGCATAGATTGACAAAAACCCTATTTTCCTAAAATCGCAAATCTTTGAGAACAAACAAGTTTGTGATTTAAGGAATGTATCTTCTCATTTCGATTTTATTACAAAGATAAAATCGAAAATAAAATACTCCTATAATTTTTGGCAACAAAATATACTATCTTAGAATCTCTCAGCTACTATAATATTTTCAAAATAAATCTTTGAAAAAAATATTTTTAGAGAATCTTTTTCAAAATTTGCAGCTTTGAATATTGCACGACTGTGAACCTGGTTCCTCAACATGGTCCTCGTTTCCGAGTATGGTAGAATTCTGTTCAAGACTTTGTTCCAGAATTCATAACACCACTCAACACACTTAAAACACTTATAATGCCCATTCACACAAGTTTATACTACAAAGCATTTTAAATGAAGATCCTACAATAAACCTAATTAAAGTACAAATCTTCTTTCTTCATGTAACTTCATGACATGAGTCTTCCTTGAATTGCATTCAATGTAATCAACTCTTCTTTCTTCGAATGTCTTCGAAAAGGCCTCCTTGAACCAAGTCTTGGAATGGACTCCCTTGCTGGACATGTAACAATTTTAATGCATAGTAAAGAGTAATATGACTGTTTTTTTTTTTAAAAAAAAAACGAGGGAACAGTTCCTACTGGTTCCCAACAAGTACATGGAACATTACATAATCAACTATTCCCTGCAAATAGACAAGTTAGTCCAATAGATATCAAAATCAAGTAATAACTTGTCTGGGGAAATAGTGCATTAATACAACTTATTCAAGACTAACTATTTCCACACTTGTATCATCTTATTTCCTATGTCAATGTTTGTCATCATTCAGAACCCAAGGGACTCAACAACTTTTACATGTGATTTTTATTTGAAATTGTCTAGACTTTTGATTTTGAATTGATGAATTTCAAAATTCTCCGTTTTTTTCTAGCACACATCTTTTCTTACACACCAAGATTATCTTAATAAAGATGAGGTAGGAGGTGGTTCACTCGATTTTGTGGAAAGGCTTAATAATGGGTGTAATGAAAGGAAATGGTCTTATTTTGTGGTGTTTAAGGCTTTTCAAGCATATCCATTTTTATTGATTATATGTTTTTATAAATGATGATGAGGTCAATTGAAGCAAAAGACATAAGCTAAGAGAGAAGATGAAATTTTATCAATGTGAATTTGGAGAACTTACAAAATGGAGGCTAACATGTAATAACGACCTTAATCCTAATGACATTGACTCGAACACATGATGGAGCTGATGGGTCGTTTGATGTGGTCTTGGACAAAGGGGTGTTAGATGCATTGATGGAGCTAGAATTCGGTTCGAATATGGGTAATCAATATTGATCAGAGGTGCTTTGGTCTTCCATAAGTGTATAATTTTGTTGATGTCTTCTATTGCTACTTGCTACTGTGTGTTGTTGCTACTTGCTGTTGTCTTCTGTTGGTGTTGCTGCTGTTGTTTTCTGTATCGTTGCACCACTTGGTGTGAACTTGATGTAATTAAGATCCACCTCTTCAAGGTTCATCTTTCTTAACTGGAGATATTGTAACTTTATATTTTATAAGCATTTAGAGCTTTTACAACTTAGTTGTTGGTTTTTAGTTGTTAACTTGTTATCAAGTTTGTCATTATTAAACTGAATGTGCTAGTTTTTGGTTTTTGTATTAGTATTATCAACTACTAATAAATAATTTAATTTAATATAATACTTTTAGTATAAATTAATTATTTTTCATTAACGATCATTAAAAACACATTTTTTTTGTTTTAAAATAATTACTATAAGTATCGTTTCCAAGGGAAAACATTACTAATAGATTTTTTTTAATATAAAAAAAGAGCTATTAGTATCCTTTGTTTAAAAAAACGATAATAAAAGCCCTGCTATTTGTATGCCTTTTTCAACAAACGATACTAATAGTAACTAGTAGTTTCGCTTTTTAACAGACGATAATCACAGTTGATTTATTAATAATTGTGTATATGTAACCAACCACCCACCATACTAATAGGGTAAAACACACAATACTAATAGGGTATTTTCCCATTAGTGTCAACTAGACACTAGAGCGTATGTGCGCTCTTGGAGCGTATATGCGCTCTACTACGTAGTTTTATACGTCATATTCTCTTTCCCTACTTATGAAATACGACCTTTCGAGCATGTATACGCTCATTGAGCGTATATACGCACATGGGATACATATACATATTTTCAATATAATTCCGTATTTTCGATATTCACATCCATAACTGAATGTTTCCATAAGCCTAAAATTGCCCGATTTCGTACAAAACTTTCCGGAACATTCTAGAACGTTTTCCGTATGTGGTTGTATTTATGCGCCCAAGTCAGTTTCCAAGGAAGAAATATAAAAATAAAAATTTAATTAAATTAAAATCATAAATATTGTTTTACGCTCGTTTTGTCCATCAGAACTTATCATCGGCGTATTTCGCAATGGATTTGGGTTTTAAAAAGTTAGTGTTGCCCCCTAGCCCCCTGATAGGGCGTTTAACCCCTACACCTTGACTCGTAGATTGGGCAGCCATTTTAATTCGATTGTCGAGTAACATTCGACATACAAATATAGGTATTCTCTTCGTCCAATCAACCTCAGAAGTTGGACGTATTGTGACGTTGTACACTTTAACCATACCAACTATGCGGGGAAAAATGTAGGTATCTGTAAGAATCAAACAAATTTCACAATAATTAACCATGCATAAAAACCCAATTTCCAAGTTCTACACAACTACTCACAAAAACATGCCAAAAACAATAAATAAATGCTAAAAATGTTGAAAAACATTGCTCAATTGAGATTGTTCATAATTTGCGCAAGTTTGATGCAAGAATTTTTGAGTATATACTAGAGAAAATGGAGAAAGTAAGGGATAGATGCTGCTATATTTTCATGAGTTTGAATGTGGGCAAATGAGGAGGAAAGAGAAAGCAAACAAATCCAAGAAAAAAGGTTATCTTTTGTGTGTACGCGCACTTGGGCCCGGCTCTATTTCAGCTTTTTCAGCTTTTTTGCCCAGATTTTTGTGTAGGGAGATTTCTACGAGATATTCATTGGTATTTTGTTCCAAATTTTCCGACATATTGGATGTTTAAAGCCATAGTGAAATCAGAGTAATAGTCAACTTTATTATAACTTCACTACATACGATAAATCATGGTAACACTTAATATTCACACTCTCATCAATCCTCAGTGGAATAATCTTATGATTTTAAGTGTCAGCAATTCGCAGTGAAATTACTTCACAACCTTCAAGGTCAAAGTTGCGAAATGGCTCTTACAAGTCAAACTTGGGTCAAAAGCAACTTTTGACCATCCCTAGTGCACAAAATGAGATCATAATGAAGATATATAATTTCGATTATCCATAGGATGTTTCCTTCGAAGATTCTTCCTTAGTAAGCCCACACGTGGTAATCCCTTCTGCATGTGGAAAAATTATAAAGTACACTTTGGGGCTAATTCCATCTCAATATCTAAAAAACTCCATGTGAGACTACAATTATATATCTTCTAATCTTCCTAATTCCCATGAAGTAAGATGACATGTCACCAATCCAAACAGGTTAGTATTTTACAAAATCACCAATATACCCTTGGGACTGCTTAGACATATACCCCAGCAAATGAGGGTAATTCTAAGAATTTACAAACAATTTCCCAATGGAGTAACATTCGAACATGCATCCCTCGTGGATTCAGAAAAAAGGAGCACATCCTTCACTCCCCACATCAGTCCAAGATCAAAATTAATCCTCCCTAATGGGGAAGACGCAATTCTTGAGAATCAAATATCCTCAAATATTTCCAGTGAATCATCAACGTAAAGCTTAGACATTCGATCACACAAACATAATGGCTTTATTAGAAACCATCACGTAGTTTATCTTTCAGCATTGACAGCTGACAAACTTGCTACCTTTATTAGAATAGCCCACGCACTTGCTACCTGATATGGATCAAGATGACAACTTCGATGATTTGGTAGAAGCAAATAAGAATGATGCAACCACGATTGAATAAGTAGCTTATGGAGATACAAGGCTCTTGGGTGCATCGAAGGAATGTATTTATTTATGCATCGTCACATTCATCAAAGCCACACACGTAAATCAGGAAAATATGGTGGAAATTTTTGGAACAATTTGGTTTTTCCTATGGGTTTTCTCCCACTAGACTTAATATGGTTTTACCCATTTCAGGCTTTATTGCTTTGTGCCGTAGTGAGTATTATTCATCATTTTCTACCTAAAGGTCAATAAAAATGCATTATTGAAGTTTTCTTGATAATAATATTCATTCTTGTAAGGTTTCTTGAAGGTTGAAATGAGATCTTGAAAATAGCGCAAAAACGAGCAACACACACAGACGAGTTTTTGATGATTTTTGAAGGTTATGGGCAACTTTGAAGTTCTGTTTTTCTGGGAGAACATGAAGGATAATTTTTTTGTTATTATTTTGTTAAATTAGTTTGCTAATTTAGGTAGACATGTTTTCCAAATGTCAGAGAACACAATCCTTGGAGCCCTTGGTGTGATCCGGTTTTTGGTAGTTTAGGGTTTCCTTGTGTTTTGGTTTGTTTCCTTATTTTTTGGGTTTGTTAGGAGTTTTTTGTTGTTTTTAGGGATTTTTTAAAGGGTGTTTTAGGATGTTATGCCAATAAATATCATGTACCAAACCTTGAGTAACTAAAATTTGATTCAATAAAACATTGTGTTACGCTTTTTATTATTTTGTGCAAAATCAATTTGTGTGAGGAAGTTCATTGAATTTTTGTGTGTGAATTGGTTCTTCAGCTTTAAATTCACGTGTGAGAATAGTTTTAGAAATTGAGGGTCTTTTTCTTTAATGAATTCATTAAATTATTCGAAGCTAGGTTCAATTCTTGATGCATTGCTTTACATAATTTGCTTCTAGATTACCCTTGTTCTGAGTGGTGATTTTCTATCAATATTCACATCAATTATTGGTGGTCTTCTTGAGAGTTCTTTTATTCTCAAAATTTCTTACTTCATAGTCATAATCAATAAACCATGGAAGGAGAAGGTGATGAAATCCCCACAAATTTAACTAAAGGAATTACATTGAATCAAGCAAATGAGCTTTGTATGCAAAACAAAATTAATGAACACAAAACTCGTTTAGATGAAATTTTAAAGGTGGTTACTTCTTTTTAGAAAAGAGAAAGCAAGAGTAAATCTAAGGGTCATGAATCCTCTAGTTCTAGTGATGATGAAGTGTAGATACCTACATTTGGCCCTACCTAAAAGGCCTATGCATGATTAATGTGTACCACATTGCTATAAGTCGAACTTCTTAAAATTGAAGGCTTGAAATAACGAACACCATAAGTAAATGATCGCTGGACATAACCGATGATAAGTTCCGCTAGTCGAGTTGCGCTTAAAGTTATTTCCTTTAATTTCATATTTTATTATTATTTTATTTCTTTTTATTATCTTTTATTTTATTTTATTTTTATTTTTTATTTTATTTTAACTTAATTTAATTTATTTTATTTTATTATATATTATTTTATTTTATTCCATTTTTATCTTTATTATTTTTTTAATGATAGTACTAATGCAACAGTTATTTTTCGATGTGCTACATGTCATAGAGCTAAGTCTACCTTTGTTAAGGGTTTTTATACTCATTAATTGTTCCTGCTACACCCTGGGATAGTGTTAGCATGGATTTTATTATTGGATTGCCTAGAACAGAGAGGGGATGTGATTCAATCATGGTGGTGGTTGATAGGTTATCAAAAATGGCTTACATTGTAGCAATGAATAAAACTGATAATGCTCAACATGTTGCTTATTTATATTTCAAGGAGATTGTGAAGCTACATGGCAAACCTTGAAGTGTGGTGACTGAAACAGATATGATATTTCTTAGTCACTTTTAGAAGTGTTTGTGGAAGATGGTGGGTACAATGCTACTTTGTAGTACATCTCATCATCCTCAGACAGATGGGCGGACTGAGGTTACAAATAGGACATTAGGTACCTTGTTGTGTGGGCTTTTGAGTAAAACACATAAGGATGGGGACATTCATCTAATTCATGCTGAGTTTGCTTACAAAAGTGTTGTTTCATCCACTACAGGTCATTCACCTTTTGAATTTGCGTATGGAGTGAATTCATATATGCCCATTGATTTGATACCTTTGGCAAGGGATGGGTATGGTTACATTTGGATGCAAAGAAACGATTGGAAGTCTTCAAGAAAACATGTGAAGCTATAAAAAAGAAGATTTCTCAGATGAAGGAGGTTTACAGGAGGCGTTCTAACAAGAACAAGACCCAACATGTATTTAAACCTGGTGATTTGGTATGGATTCATCTCAGAAAGGAGTGTTTTCCGCATAGGGAAGGAAGAATAAATTGATCCCTAGAGTTGATGGAACCTTTGTAGTGATAGAGGCGTATGGGGAGAATACTTATAAAATTGATTTGCATGATGAATATGGTAATGTTAGTGCTACTTTCAACATTGGGGATCTGTCACCTTACTATGATGATGTGAATTTGAGGGAAAACATGAGCACAAGTGAGTTATCTAAACTAAATTTAATTATGGATGAGCCAATCAACCTTATGTTTCACCCAGTTGGATTTGATAAGGATAAAACACAGGTATGGGTGACAATATTAAGGATTAATGAAGTAGTGGATGATAGTGGTGGCTATCTATAAGGCTGTCACAACAATTACAATTAATCACTATTATGCTGTTGGTGGAGTAAGGTGTTAATGAATATTATTGTCTGTCATTTGAATATGTTTGGCTAACATTGGAATTAACACTTTACAGGATGGATGGTGGATTTAGGGAATAAGTTGGTTTTGACCATGAGGTTTTTCCCACTTCACTTCATAGGGTTTTTCTTATTTTGGACTTTATTGCTTTTTTGTGTGAGTCTTTGGTCTAGTATTTTCCTTCAACATTATTCTTTGGAGCTTGGTGGATGGTTTCTTGAAAGGTTCTTGATTAAAATATTCATTATTGAAAGGTTTCTTAATTTGAAGATTCATTCCTGGAAGGGTTCTTGAAAGATTGAAGCAAATCTTGAAATATTCATGATAATGAAGATTGTTCTCGCGCGTGTTTTAGCGATCAACATAAGGCTTTTGGGCTTTGATTGTGCGTGTACCGAAGGGATTAGATTGAAGTTTTTGTGATTATTATCTTGTTTTTATTTAGTTTGTTACAATTGTCAAAAGATTTGTTTGTCAAGCTTATCCAAAAAAATGGCTATGTTTATCTCCTTGTGGACGGAACTTTTGATAGGATCAAAGTTGTTTTGTTTGTTAGCTTGTTTCTAAGTTTTTTAGGATTTGTTAGAGTTGTTATGAGATTGTTAGGGGGTTTACTACTATAAATAGCCTAAGAATTCCATGTAACAACATAAATTCTTGTTTTCAAGAGTGTGGGACGGATTTTAGATCCAAATTAATTATTTTTAGAGTGAGCTAATTGATTAGCATTCAATTAATCTGTCAGGAGTGATACTTTAATTGAATATCTCTGTGAGTTTTGAGTGTCATTTGCGGAAAACAATGAAAATCCACATCAATAAGAGAAAGAGAGAGATTGACAAAGATTTAATAAAAAGCTTGAAGATGAAATTTGAGAGAGAATAAGTTGATTATTGTGGCCTCATATTAGATAACTTGCGTGCTAGTGTCGAAGTGTTCTTGAGATTTCCCTCAAGAATCTAAAACCCAAATATGATCAAGATGGAGAAGAATATGATTATAATAATAAAACTAGTAATAAAAAGAAAATAATGTAAGAATGAAGAAACTAAAGAAAATAAAATGTTTTTGTGGTTTTATGATTTTTAGAAGATGGAGAGGATGAAGACTTAAAATAAAATGAAGAAGAGTATGTGGAGGAATGATGGAAAGATGCTAAAGCTCTCTACTTTCTCACGGATTTCTCTCTCAAGCTTGCTCTATCACATAATTTTCAGATTGCTGAAATGAGGGAAGGAAAGGGGGTATTTATAGGAAAGTTTTTAGGAAAATGAGGTATTTTTGTGTGCATGGGTGCATGGCTTGTAGTAGGGCGCATGGTGTGCAGCCCTGCGCACGTCACTGTGCCTCTTTTCCCAGCAATTTCGCTGAACATTCCCTTGTACTATGGGCCTTCGGGAGCACGTATGCTTATCTCAGCCCATCCTTTCCTTGCTTACATCATCCTTTACTTCATGCCTTAAAAAGGAAAGAAGGAGGATTTTTCCTCCTTCTCATACCTCTTGTTGGGCTCGAGGAAAGAGAAGGTTTTCAAGTCTAATATACATTGAAGCAAGATCAAAAGAGTGTAGAAGAGTGTATGGTCGAATTTTAAAAACTCATCATGGTTTATGATTTGGAGGAGAAAGAAGACCACAAAGTAGCTTCTTTTGTGGCTGATCGAGATGAAAAACATCAACGAGAAGATGGAATTACAACCTCATTGGACTTTTAATGAAGTTTGTAATGTAGCTTCAAGAGTAGAAAAGCAACTATCACGCAAACCTAAAAGTTATGTCAAATCCTTGGAACAAAAACGTGAGTTTGTGTCTCCTAAAATCAATATTCGCTACCACATAAATGACATTAGGTAAAACTGAAGTGGGAACACTTTTTCAAAGGTAACAATGAAGTGGGAACACTTTATAATATGTATCATCTTAATATAACACTTTTTTATAGGTAATACTTAAATGTAACACATTATGATATGTAAAACTTTATGATATGTAACACTTCTATAGTAACACTCTTTAATTGGTAACGCTTTATGGTACGTATCACTTCCATTGTAACACTTAGTTGGTAACACTTTTTGGTTAGCAACATTATTGGGACAACACGTACAATTACCTTAAGATACTCTCCTTATATACATTGCGATTTAACTTAATGTAATCTAAAATTCTAATATCTTTAATTATGATTATGCAATATTTTTACTAACTATATTTTGCATAAATTCATTTCGAAAAATGTAGTACGAATTAATTATATCAAATTGCGATCTTGTACATTTATATTAAATTCCCTTTTCAAACTTTTTGTTGTAAAAATTCCTAAGGGGTTATTTGGTAGGTGGGAATAAGATTAATAATCCCAATGATTCTCATTCTCATGTCTGGTAGGTGAGATTAAAAAAAAGATGGGGAGTGAGAATGACATTAATAGGAGGGGGGGATATTAGGGGATGGAAATAGATTATTTTCACAAAAATCATGGGATTGGGCATATATTATGTAACAATTCACTAATAAGACCGTCTTATGGTAAGATCATCAATTAATTAGTTGTGGATTTTCTATAACTATTGGGTTCATAGATATATTTTTTTTTGTCTAACTATCTAGTTGTTTTACCAAATAAGACCGTCTTATATAATTTTTTTTATATATATTATGTATTCCCACTTATCAATTTCCACTTCCACTCCCACCCTCTATTCCTTCAATTCTCATCCCCACTCACGAAATGCCCCGTAAACTCTATGTATTTGATGTTATTTTTAGTATGACCCATTACTTTGTTATTCAATAAAAAAAATACACTTATTTTCTATAAAAAAAAATAACAATAAAAAAACCCTTAAACATGACATATAAAGTCCGTATTGTGTTTTAGCTCAATAGGATGCGCTTTACATGCAAAAGTAGAAGATAAAGGCTAATTACCCAGTGGTGGAGCTAGTGCACTTACACCACCAAAGAGGGGAAAAAAGTGAAGTTAAGTCTATAACATATATAAAAGTCTGTAGGGGATTTTACTGTTCTTTTTACAGTAGTGCGGTGTGATTGGCCCACGTCAGCGAATGTACAGTGTATGTACAGCAAGGTCAGAAATTTGATTAATGGGCACGGTTAGTGGAAAATGGAAAAAAAGGAAACAAAAAAACCCTTCAACTCCTTTCTTCTTCTCTAACACGCTTCCCCTTCAATTCCTTTCTTCTTCACTGACCTTCCAAACGCTTCCCCTTCAACTTCTTTCTCCTTCTCTGATCTCTCAATTTTTTTGCGACCCTTGCATGTCTAAAACTCCTTTCTTCTTCTTTGACACGCTTCCCCTTCAATTTTGTGACCCTTGCATGTCTAAAACTCCTTTCTTCTTCTTTGACACGCTTCCCCTTCAATTCCTTTCTTCTTCTTTGACCTTCCAAACGCTTCCCCTTCAACTCCTTTCTTCTTCTCTGACCTCTCAATTTTTTTGCGACCCTTGCATGTCTAAAATTCAGTTTTCTACCATTTCTTTGCGACCCTTACACGGTTAAGAAGAATTTGTTATTGGGGTAGATTTTAAGTGCTTCATTGGTGGCCAAGGCAGTGCTTAATTGGTTTGTTGATCTATTCAGTTTTTTCATCTCGCAAGGGTAATTAGAGTTATGATTATGGTTTTTGGTGTTCATCAGTCTTGGGTTAGTATGGGGGTTTCGGATTTTTTAAGTTTTTATTTTTTAGGGTTTTAATTTTGTTGAGGATTTTGGTTTTGATTTCCTAGGATTTTAATTTTGTTTAGGGTTTCAAATTTGATTAGTTGATATTTGCACGTTTGATGATTGTTTAAAGACTTAATTTTTAAGATTATTTTAGTACGGACATGATTAAGGTTTTGGTATTTTAATTTTCTTTGTTCGTTATGTTTTTGGAGGGGAAGAGGATAGGGAGTTAGAGTCAAGTGGGAGGTTGATATAGATGTATGATGGGAGGAAGTGGAGGCGTGGTGGGAATTAGGCGGTTAATGGGGTGTGGTTGCGAAGAGGTGGTGGAGGAGGTGGGTCGATAGCGGTTCAGTTTCTTTTGTCTCTTTTCTGCCATTATCGACTAGCAGCAACTTCGATGTTGTCGCTTTGAAGTGGTTTTTATGTCTATAACTAACATAGCTCCTCTATCTCTTTCGCACCTTATCATCTACATGAAAAGAAAGGTAATTCGGGTGTTTTTTTTACCGCAAAACAGTGGTGCACTGTTGTTTGGTAAGCCAAGGCATGGCTTGCTTCTTAAAATCAGCAAAGCATGAAATTTGGTGGTAAAAAACCCGCCAAACATGCTATAGCATTGTTTTTAAAAACGACATTTGAGGAATGGTGCTTTATGTTAATTTAAAATTGTTGTTAATGAGATTTTGGGATGTACTAATAGATTTTATAAGCGCTTTTTTCCCTATTGTTTGGAGAAGGCAATACCTCCTAGGATAGGTTGTGCTGCATTCTTTGGTGTTTTTACCATTGTTATATGTTGCATCTATTATTATATATATATCATAATATCATATCATTTCACACTTGCGAAGAGTAGACTCCATCCTCCTACTCCCAAAAAAAAGGCAACAACAATCTATTAGATTAGTACAATTGTAGTCGTAACTGAACCCTAAACACCCAAATTAGACGTTTCAAATTTCATTTACGCTTTGTCCATCAGAAATCAGAATAGTTGGTTGCAAGGGAACCGTGCAACAATAGTTAAGCTCAACTTTGATGCAAGAAGATTAGCATCTTACAGTTGAATTTAATGTGAGAAGATTAGCATCGTACAGTTGTTATTTTGACATCTAGGAAAAAAAACAGTGGAATTTATTTATTTAGTAGCAAATCAACAACTATTATTGAATTTAATGTTTTGCAATTTATTTCTTTGAATTGGGTTTGAACAAGATTGGAACTTTTAAGTGTATTGCATTTTATTATAAATTGATTGTGTTATTGTTGATCTTTATAATGTCTTTACTCAATCTGCATTAACCTCCATCAGCCTCAAAGAAGTTGCTAGAGTCGGCCTCAAAGAATGACTGTCTAATCAAAAGGGAGCCCATGCATATAACAACCAAAAGTAAAGAATGAAAGAATAGCTCACCGCACAATACCCAAACCAAGACAAAGGATAGGAAAAAAAGGTGTACTTATTGATAGCCCCCCGCCTTAATATGGTATTAAGTACCCTTAACACATCCTGAATGTCATTTGTGCTTTGTCCATCAGAAATCAGAGCAGTTGGTTGCTTGGGAATCGTGCACCAATAGGTAAGCTCGACTTAAAAAAACCTTTGTACCAAAGAATGCTTAGATTCCTTTGTAGGCTCATTAGGGTTGATAGCACTACCATATGAGTAAACATTACTATTAGGGCTTATTTTCTCGAACTCTTACTTTTGGGTGACACCAAAGAAACAAGAAGTTAACTCAGTCCATTGACTCTTCATACACTACAATAAACTCAAAAAATTCTTGCGATAGAGGACCAACAGTATCAATATTGTCCTTTCCGTCGAATGCAAATCTTCTCGCATTTAATTTAGATGAGTAGGTCAAGAATAGCTTATCAATAATTTTTCTTCCGGTAGAATTGCTTTCAATTGATGAATCCTCAACAGGTATCTTAACTTGCAAAGACCAGGCAAGACTCTAACATTTTGTAGCATATCAAACTTGCTGATGTGATTGTGGAGCTCAAGTAGCACATTACAGCATACTAATAAAAGGTCCCGTCTAAAGATTCAACTGGAACTGTCAAATGGTTCACGAGCACAGATATGCGACGACCAATGCTCCTAAAACCTAGTCTGCAAATCAGACATATAGAAAAAACAATGGAAACCTTAGCTTTGGGAAAAAAAAACATTAAAAGTTTCCATCAATGCGAGAAGATTTGCATTCGATTTATGTATTTGCAAAACTTGGTCTGCAAATTAGACAGAGAGAGAAAATAACGGAAACCCTAGCTTTGTCAAAAAATCCATTAAAGGTTTCCATTAATGCGTAAAGATTTACGGACCAGGTTTTAGGAGCATTAGTCGTCGCAGATATGTGCTTTTGAACTATTTGAAAGTTTCTGTTGAATCTTTAGACGGGACCTTTTATCAGTATGCTGTAATATGCTACTTGAACTCTACTATCTCACTATCTCATCAGCAAGTTTGATATGCTGCGAAATGTTGTAGCCTTAACTGGTGTTTGCAAGTTAAGATAGTTGCTGAGGATTCATCAATTGCAAGCAATTGCAAGAAAATTATTGATAAGTTATTCTTGATTTACTCATCTACATTAAATGCGAGAAGATTTGCATTCGACGGAAAGGACAATACTTATATTGTTAGTCCTATGTCGCAAGATTTTTTTGAGTTTATTGTAGTTTGTGAAGAGTCATTTGGACTGAGGTAACCTCTTGCTTCTTTAGTTTCATCTAGAAGTATGATTTCGAGAAAATAGACCCTGATAGTAATGTTTGCTCATATGGTAGTGCTACCAACCCTGATGAGCCTACAAAGGAATCTACGGATTCTTTGGTGCAAAGGTTTTTTAAAGTCGAGCTTAGCTATTGTTGCACGATTCCCTTGCAACCAGCTGCTCTGCTTTCTGATGGACAAAGCACAAATAACATTCAGGATGTGTTAAAGGTACTTAATACCATATTAAGGCAGCGGGGTATCAATAAGTACACCTTTTCTCCCTATCCTTTGTCTTTTGTTGGGTATGAAATTAAAACAGTAAGATGTCAAACAAATGTTCAAGCATATGAAATAAATTTGTTATATAATGATTCTTGAAGTGTGCTCCAAGCATTGTAAGAGTAGTATGCTTTTATTTTATTAAACAAAAGTGCTTTCGCAAATGATTTTCTAAATAATGTTATAGAATGAAGTATAATGCTCCATGAACTATTGAGAAGTGCTCTTGATTAGTATGACTCATTAGCTTTTACATGTCATGATTAATAAATTTTGACATTTTTAAGAATGATAGGTTCCTAATTTAATAATCAAAAGTGATAGTGCTCTTGATTAGTTTATTATAAGAGTAATGGGCTCTTAATTAATAACCAAAAAGTAAAAATGCTCTTGATTAATTTATTTTGATTATAAGAGTAATGAGCTCTTAATTTATAACCAAAAATGGAAATGTTCTTAATATTTATGAAGCAATGTGCTCCAAGAATAAGAAATCAATTATCCCATTATTTAGTATGATAAAACAAAAATGCTCTTAATATTACCTCAAATGACATAGCGTAAGAAAATTAGTAGCGTTGCTGCTGTAGCATGACAAACTTTGTTGCGCTACGCTATGGAGCGCTGCATAATTTGTTGCGCTTGTTAAGTAGCGTTGAAAATGTTGTGGCGCTCCTCATTTAATGCTACAAAGTCTATAGTATGCTTTTATTTTATTAAACAAAAGTGCTTTGGCAAATAATTTTCTAAATAATGTTATAGAATGAAGTATAATGCTCCATGAGCTATTGAGAAGTGCTCTTGATTAGTATGACTCGTTAGCTTTTACATGTCATGTTTAATATATTTTGACATGTTTAAGAGTTGTAGGTTCCTAATTTAATAATCAAAAGCGATAGTGCTCTTAATTAGTTTATTATAAGAGTAATGGGCTCTTAATTAATAATCAAAAAGTGAAAATGCTCTTGATTAATTTATTTTACTTATAAGAGAATTGAGCTCTTAATTTATAACCAAAAATGGAAATGCTCTTAATATTTACGATGCAACGTGCTCCAAGAATAAGAAATCAATTATCCCATTATTAAGTATGATAAAGCTAAAAATGCTCTTAATTTTACCTCAAATGACATAGCGCAAGAAAATTAGTAGCGTTGTTGCTGTAGCGTGACAAACTTTGTTACGCTACGCTATGGAGCGCTGCATAATTTGTTGCGCTTGTTATGTAGTGCTGAAAATGTTGTGGCGCTCCTCATTTAGCGCTACAAAGTCTGTGATGCTACGCTTTTTTTAATTTCCTGGCTCTCTTTTTGTTTTTTTTCTTTGTAAAAGTTTTTCAAGTTTAACTTCATTAATTGTTCTTGTATTTGATTAGACGTTGGGCCTTTTATTTTTGACTTATAACTAATGAGCTATATTTTGAGACCGAGGATTCGATTAGGGGAAATATGGATATATTCTGTGGAGGGTTGTCCGACTTACTCCCAAAAAATAATCGCCAAAATGAAGTTTCAAGTAAGACAACTTCCATGTTTTTTTTTTTCATAAATGGGCAACAAGCAAATGTCATAAGCTTAATGAAATTTTGATGCAAGTGGCTTCATAACTAATTTTGAAAAGAATGTAGCCACTAGGGTGTATAAGGGGGTGTAAGTATGGAGACTTGTAGCAACAAGAAAGGTCACAAATGTGCATGCAAAGCTAGCTAGAAGAGTGTACACAAGCTAGTTATAATGTAAGTATGCTCAAATTAGCTACAAATAAGCACGAGGAAACAACCAAAAATATGCACAAATGAGCATAGCATGAGTTAGTAGGAAACAAGGGATGGGGGTACCTCAACTTTCCCTAAATCGATTATTTTTTTTATTTTATTTTTTTGAAAAAAAAATGATTATTTGTTTTTGTACAAGGAGAACGAGAAAGAAAGTATAGTAGAAGTTAAGGATCCAAAATAGATTACAGTTGTTATATAATGTGCTTGACAACGCTTATAATTCAAAGGGGAGTAATTTTAGCTTGCTCATTTGATGAGCCATCATCTTATACTTTCGTGATTGTCTTGTTTGAGAATTTTGTTTCAAATTCAACTATTGGCTACTAGTAATGTGAATCTCTTTAGAGAAATAAGAGATCAATATTATATATGCTTGCTCAAGTTTTGAAGTATTGAAGATGATAATGCTTGAAGTGGACGAGTTGCCAAGTTTATGAAGACCAAAACTAGAAGAGATAGGAAAGATTTTGGTGATGAGAGGATGATATGGAGTCAAAGTGATGCGTAATGATGCTATGGATAAGCATAAGATAGCTATGAAAATTCATTCTTTTAAGAGAAAATGAAGAAGTTGGATGATTTTGCGGAATAAAAAGGAACGAGTAAATGAAGTATGTGAGTGTTTGAGTTAAAAGATGACACTAAAAGAGTTGATGATAATGAGCATGAGAAAGGAAATAATCTTGATGAAGAAGAGTATGTGTGAAAAAAAAAGGAAAGAAGGATGATATGTGTAGAAGAAAATGACGTGCTGCTTTATGTGACATTAAGGCAATTTTCTTTTAAGGACGGTTGTGCGTCCTAAAATAAAACAGTATCCAAGACCTTAGGCGGGTCTTGTGTTCAAAGGACCTCCTTTTTTTATGGGCCCTTAATATTTTACTCATGTTACATGTCCTTAAGATGTAGGACTATTAAGACCGCACCTTATGAATGGTTGCATACTTATCCAATTCGAGTTGGAATCAGGTCTTATGCGAAGCTCTTGCTTCTGAGTTATTAATATGTTAAAGGTAAAGACACAAGTTTTTTGCATTTTTGTTACACCTCAAGGAGGGCTTTTTTAGGGTTGTATCGTGGCTAAGCTTAGGATGTAAGAAAGAAATGGAAAAGAAGGCTCAAATACCTATAATCAACCCAAACTATGCTACAAACTTAGTCTTACAATTGAGCAACTTTACTTAAAACTTTACTTTTTGAAAACTTTTCATGCATTTCCATTTGCTTGAATTGAAATTCAAAGCTACTTTAACATTATTTGCTTTATGGAGTTGCATTTTAATTTATGTCCTCGTAGCATTCCCATCCCCATGCTAAGTTTGATGTAGGTTAAAAGAAACAAGCTATGTGTTTAGGCACAAACGAGCTACCAAGAAAGTGGATCATAATGTAGGTTATTCAAGATAAGGGAGACATTTTTAGGGTTTCAAAGGTGCCTCTGATGTTGGTGTATTGCATTTTTAAATAAACACTAAGTGGACTTGAAGTGAGCCTCCAATTTTTGAGACTTAAATTGAGCCTCAATTAAACTTTTAGGCTCGTGATGACTGGGCCTATGGTTAATAAAGTAAAGTTTGTTGCCCAAAAGAGAATTTATTTGAACCACTTTGCTTTAATAACTTAATTAAGGAATTGACCCATTTAATTTAAAGGATGTAAAATATAGAGTAAGTTGTTCAAGGTGTGGACGCGTCAAATTGAGTATGCATTTCATATGAACAACGTAGTCTATATTATGCCAATTATGCTTTAACTTGTTCTTCATTACCATGTTGATTAACTCAACTTGATGAGTTCATTCACTTGTAATTGTTTAAGCAAGACATGATGAGTAGAGAGAGAATGTACAATTTGAAGATGAAATGAATTTTATTTTATTGATAGTTGAAATTAGTACATAAATGATACTTGGCAGCCTAAGTATCAAACTCTAGCTACCATGAAAGAAGAAGAAAAGAAAAGAGAGAAATTAAACTAGGGAAGTGAATCGAGTTCTAGTTTTGGTCCAAATCATGTTTCTTGTATGTATGCGTCTACATTGTCTTGAATAATGTTCTTCGGATTTTCTTGAGCTTGTATTCTAAATCATACATTTAGGAGTAGGTTGAACCATGGGCTCATAATTTAAACACGTAGAATGATGTGTTTGATGCAAAGGTGGGATGGAGTATTTAGAAAAAGTAGCCAATATAGCACATATTATCACTTTCTAAAGCAAACAAATTTTCTTTTGTTTACATTAGGCATTTTTTCATCATTTTGTATGCCAATGATATGTAGCAACTCATGCAATTTCATATTATAATGATTGCACTTAAAAGAATGTGTCCATTTAGTATGTGTTAGTAGATAAAATGTTGAAAAAACCAAAGTGGATTTTTTAATTGAACCATAACGGGCTCTAAAATAACTTAAAACCCTTTTAGTTGGGGTTAATTATAGTTTAATTGTGTATAAGTAATTTCAAATAAATATTACATATTCATCAAAATTATTCAAATACATGACTTTTTAGCGCAAAAAAAAAAAAAGTTCTAGCGCTAGTTTTGTAGCGTGACAAAAGAAGTAGTGCTAGCAAGGTAGCGTTATTAAACTTGTGAAGCTAACAGTGTAGCGCAATTAGAAGAGTTGCGTTGTTTTTGTAGCGTTGTAGAGTTAGTTACGCTGCAAGTTTCCATTGATTTTTGCTAAGTTATCATTAAATTTGTATTTAATGGGTTTGGATTCATGTCCATGTTGCCCACATATACGTTATTAGGCCTAAATGGGCCTATTATTAGACTGAACTATTGAAAGATTGTTGATGATGTTATTTGTATATGAGTCATTAAAAACATTGATCAAAATCGTGTATTGTTAAGCAATTAGTAAACTTCATATTATCATTATTGGATCCTTAAAAAGAGATGATGAGGGAAGACAAGAAAAGATAGAAGAAAAAAGAAACAAGACTCAACACTTACAGTTATAACAATCAAGGTTAATTGATGGGAAGCTCATAGGAAAAATAAAAATTAATAAAATAAAAAATTATAAATATCATGATTAACCTTGATGGATTTTTTTTTTCTTGATATTTTTTATAAAAAAAAAAAAAAAAAAAATAAATCCAAAGTGTTTGATTTTTTGAAAATAATACAAGGGAAAGTGAGATAGTTAGATTTATTAGAAATTTGGAATTAAACTAATAAAATTCTAAATGAAAGGAATTATTTAGTAAACTTCCAAAAGATTCGAATTATATAAAAATCTCAAAGAGGTAAAGTACTTTTGAAATCTTTAATATTATTTGAATTTTCTAATAAATGTTAAGTGTATAAGTTAGTTTCTATTTAATCAAATATAATTTTCTAATAAATGTTAAGTGTATAAGTTAGTTTCTATTTAATCGAAGATCCTATTAATCAAATCCTAAGAAGATCAAGGATTTCATTAATAATATCTTTTGCAATGTTTTATTAACTAAATCAAATATATTGGTGTATAAAAAATTCTTCCAAGTAACCAAATGATATCAAAGAATATAATTTAAAATTGTGGAAAATAATTTTTGTAATCATTTAATTTAGTTAGCTAATAAAATATTGTGATTGAAAAGATTTGAAAATCTCAGTAAATCTAAATATGTACAAAATATAAAAAAGCAAAACAAGCAACTAAACAAAACAAAAAGGAAGCAATAATTACAAAATAATGCAGTCAAACTACGGTCAGTGATAGTCGGTCAAAAAGGTCCTACATCTAAGGAGTGCGCTCAAACACTTTGCGGTATAATAACCGTTAGATATGAAGTTTCTCCCATCTAAGTACCATGGGGGGCTTAGAAATTGATGTAGTTGGGATAAGGTTCTATCTTGCTCGGTTGCTTAGACCATGAGCCACACCAAGTCAATAGTTCCTCCCCGAAATGTAGAAGTATTGCGGTAATCCTAAGGCATGTTTCAAACACATGGAGGCCAAATGTATGTTACATGTATGCAATATGACTAAAAAAAATGCAAATGTTCTAAATATAACAAGTGTATAATTTGAGAGAAAATTTTCAAATCTCACCCTCTTTAGTCTCCGGTGTAGTAGCCACTATAGGGACCCCGGATTTATGGGTCCCAAATTTTTTGGTCACCTTCCCCAAACCGTCCATAGGTCGGGTTAGACATAAAAAACCACCTTAAGGAAAGGTGAAATTGACTTTTTTAGAAGTATTTTGCAAAAAAA
>PYUH01000533.1:244392-261112 GCA_016808085.1 Suaeda aralocaspica
AAAAAAAAAAAAAAAAAAAAAAAAAAAAAAAAAAGCAGGACCGTAGGAATTTCAGTCGTGCTAGAGTGGTAGCGTGACAAAGTTTGTCATGCTGACTGTGCAGTGCTACAAAGTTTGTCACGCTGCAGGTGTAGCGCAGCAAACTTTGTGACGCTGCGACGTTAGCGTGACAAAGTTTGTCGCACTACGCTATTTTAGTGTTTTTTTTATTTTTAATTATCTTTTTTCGAGTGAGATAATATCAACGAATACGGATGATGCTAGCTAGTAAGGAGTCGCCAATGAGTTTTAAGAATCAAACTCATAAACCGCATATTTTGATTGATTACAAGTGGGACACGAATACGGAACAATAATCTAAATTGCACGAATAACTCTTTCGATCCCATGGGAATGACTCCAAGTTATGATCTTACGAACCAAAGGTTGGATTCAGGGTTAAAGGTACTAATATGGCAGAGTGCATCATATTAGCCCGTAGGCGGCCATTGCTACTTTTCTCTCAATTATACACAAGTTATACAAAGAACCAAGTAATCGATTTACAACCTAATACAAAATTACTATTATTAAGCTGAAATCAAATAAAACTAATTAATTTATTCAAATCATTGTTAAGATTAATTCAAGGTTCCTAACATGATACAATTTCTCCAAAACAATTATCTTGATTTAATGTGATAAATTAATTCAACTTAAGCCCTTTAACAAAAACAAAATGATAAAAGCGGTAAATTATTCGGAAAACCAACAACAACAAATCCACAAGTTTGATTTTTAAGGCTCTCAGAAAATGTACCACTTCTCGTATGAAGATTGGAGTCGTCGAGTGTTAATTTGAACAGAGTCGAATTATTGTTTTAATATTATCAAAATTTGTAGCAACTTTTTAAATAAAATAAATAGTAAAACAGTAATAATTAACTATTCATAAGAATGAAGATGATAGAAAAGTAATATTTCTGATTATGTTAGTGTAAGGGAGAAAGTGAGTAAAAAAAGTTGTTGAGAAATGAAGAAAATGAAGATTTTTATAGCAGCGTGGAAACCCTAACTGCGCTGGCGTGCTAGCGTGGTACGCCGAATCGCGCTGGCCCAGAAGCGCGAGAAACCCTACAACACTACTAGGGTAGCGTTGTTAACTTAGTCACGTTGAGCTGTCTTCGTGACTAAATTAACTACGCTGCGTTTTTGAAAGATTTATTTTTTATTTTATTTTATTTTTATTTTTATTTTTTTATTATTATCATTTATCGTCATTATTATTGTTATTATTTATTTTAAAATAGTGTTGGGATAATTAAAAAAAGTCGTTAAAGCCTTTTATAATATCCGAAACTTATTTTTTTATGCCCAAGTATACTCGATTATCCAATCTTCTAAAGATTTGAGTTTTTTTAATCATCACAAAGTCCTACCGCTGGACATGGAAACTAAATTAGGTGTCTACACCAGCGACCGTGGAATCCAGTAGATGATCTGTCAATCACCTCATTAATGCCTGCCCAAAGAAAACCAATAGGTTTAGATAACCATTCATTACATTGTGCCATTGTGGTGTAGAACATGAAGGCACTTATAGAGTGCTATATATTTACCAACATTGTTGTATTGTACATTCAGAATCTACTCTAGTTGCCTTTGAGTGTTGTAGCTGAATAGAAGATTTGGCTTCTTGTTGATGACGTAAGCCATCTAAATTTGCCGAGTCATTGTTTTCTTCCTGAAGCTAGCACAGTATAATTAATACAAAAGCCTATATAATAGCTCACTACTCTCTGACAGTTAGGCTAATTAGAAATGGTACATAGTCAGAGATAAGTTAGCTTAAAAGAGAGCTTTGTGACTTTGCCTACATCTGATCAAGATGACATACATATGGATGAACCGTTGAAACCAACAATCAACGGGTAAAAAATTAACAAATTAAACTCGAATCGAAGCATTCACAAGTGTAAGTGGATAGCAATGCTCAGGTTTTGTCTAAGAAACATCATATAAAGCGCATTAAGCATCTGGTTGTGGAACAGTTCACAAGCATGGCATTACCATAATGAAAATGAAATCTACGAGAAACGGGAATGGCAAGTCTTACATAATATTCTTGTAAATAAGTGAAGAAACTAAATAAAAAATATATATATATATATGTACCCAAATAATGCCTAAATATTGTAGCAACACCAAAAAAATAAATACCCATTAACTGAAGGATTGGTCTTCAATGCGGCCCGCCACACGGTTTGTTTGTGTGCGGCAGCCCAATTTTAATAGAAGCCCAATTTTAAGAAAAGGGCCTCTTAACTGACGGCGTTAAGTGTCAGTTTTTTTTTCTGTTTTCTCATTTACTGTTTAAATTTTCATTTCTCTTCTGATTTCCTTATTTTGTAACCGCCATTTCTTTCTCTTTCATTTTTCTTTTCTCTCTCTTCCAAATTCTCTGTAAAATACATAATTGTTCTTCTTTACTGCGTGATTTTGGCCTTTCATCTTCAAGATTTTGGTGTTGAAGTTCAGAATTCTGAATTTTTACTTAGAAATGACTAGACGTAAGGTTGTTGTTAAAGGCAGTGGTAGGCGTCATAGTTCTGTTCGTATCATAGATGATAATGCAAGTAAGTAACTACATTTGTGAATTTTAAGTTTTAGTTTTTGATTTTGTGTTGTTCGTCTTTGATTTCTTGTTTTTTAGTTTGAAATTCATGTTTTAGGTCTTTTGGTTTGATGTTATTTTGTATTTGTAGTTGTTAATATGTGTAGTATATGTTAGTTTTGGTTGATCTTTGTTTTGTATTTGTGTAATTGTTGTTTTGTTTAATTTTTGTTTGAATTTTTAATGTGTAACCCTAATTTCAGTTTCAGTTGTTAATTTGTGGAATTCATGCAATTTTGTGCTGTTTGATGCTTATATAGTTAGTTGAGCATTGCTATTTGTGCTATTTCAAGTATTTGATGCAATTTTTGTTATTTTTTTGCTTTTAGTAAGCGTAATTTCGGTTTGGAGGAACTTTTGTTTGAAGAATTTTAGTAACTGTAACACAATGCTAGATGTTGTTATTTTTTTTGATTTTTTGTTTAGTAATGTTAATGTTAGGTGTGATGAAGTGTGATTTGCAGAATTTTTTTTTGATTTTAATTATTTTAACAAGTTTGTTTCAAATATGCAGTTTTCTTGATTGTTTGAATGTTGTTTAGTGATTTAGTGTATAAAATGTTGATTACATGATGCATGTGTTTCAGAGGATAAGGATGAAGGTTGTGGTGATGAGCAAGTAGGTATTGAAGCAGTAGGTGGTTATTATTCTGATGAGACACTTGATGATCTTAATTTTGAGAAAAAAGTTTCTCAAGATGAATCTTCTACTTTTAATGATGAATTTGATGATGATGTCCTGCTGTCTGATATGATTCCTAAGTCTAGAAGGTCTGTGAAGAAAAGTGTTCGTAGTTCTGCAGAGGACTCTGCAACATTAAGAAAAGAAGTAGAGTTACCTAAGGATGATGTGATTGTTTCTCGCAATAAACGACGTGGTGATTCAAAGATTGAAGACATTGAAGGTCGTTCAAAAAAAAAGGGAAAGGTTGCTGATGACAGTGCTGCTGTTGTTGGTAGTTCTCATGAAGATAGTATTGATGTTACAAAAGAAGACATAACTCAGTATGTACTTCTTCTTTAGACTTTTGTTAAAGTTATTTTGGTTGTGGTTTTTATTTGTAATAGTTACTATGTTGTTTTTTAGGGGTTACTAGATCTACTATGTTTAACTATGTTGTTTTTTCTATGGGTTACTGGATTCTGTTATAGGGGTTACTATGTTTTTTGTTTGGGTTACTAGATTCTTTTTTAGGAGTTACTATGTTTTGTTGTTTGGGTTATCAGATTTTTTTATAGGGGTTACCATATTTCTTGTACTGGGGTTACTATGTTTTTTGTTTGGGTTACTGGATTCTGTTATAGGGGTTACTAGGTTTTTTGTTTGGGTTACTAGATTCTTTTATAGGGGTTACTATGTTTTTTGTTTGGGTTACTAGATTCTTTTATAGGAGTTACTATGTTTTGTTGTTTGGGTTATCAGATTTTTTTATAGGGGTTACCATATTTCTTGTACTGGGGTTACTATGTTTTTTGTTTGGGTTACTGGATTCTGTTATAGGGGTTACTAGCATTCTGTTATAGAGGTTACTAGCATTCTGTTATATGGGTTACTATCTTTATTGTACTGGGGTTACTATGTTTTTTGTTTGGTTATTAGATTCTTTTATAGGGGTTGCTAGCTTTCTTATAATGAGGTTACTATGTTTTTGTTTGTGTTTTGTTTTTGCAGTGACAAAGGTCCGAATTTGATATCACGATGCAGAACATTTGGGGTACTGAGTTTATGCAACGAGCTTTCTGAAAAACAGAAAAAGGCTGTTAAGGAGATTGGTTTTGGCAGTGTCTTTGACATTAAGTTGTCTGAGTTTCCTCGGGAGATGATGCGTTGGTTGTGTTCAAAATTTGTGTGTGAGTCGAGGTACTTCTCTGTTTCTGATGGAAAGGGGTTCAATGTAAAACCAGAAGATTTTCATGATGTTTTTGGTATACCTATTAAGGGGGATGATGTTCCGGTCATTAGTGGTCATACTGAAAAACACATCAAAGTGCGTTGGAGGAATCTTTATAAGTGCAAAGAAACCATCGGTGTTTCATTGTTATACAACAAGATGGTGAATGATAAGCAAATGAAGAGAGGAAATGATGAGTTTAAAAGATCATTTGTGATGTATGCAATGAGTACTCTTTATGCACCCACTCCTAATAGAATTGCTGATTTCAAGATTGTTAAGGCATTGGAGGATGTTGATCAGATTGCAAATTATAATTGGTGCAAGTATTGTTTGGATAACCTAGCTGCAAACTTGAATTCCTATTCTTCTAGTTCAAAGTATGTGGGTGGTTGTTTGTTGTTGTTACAGTTATGTTATTTTCATAGGCTTGATAGAGGAGATGCTTTACCTAGGAGTTTACCTCTGATTCAACATTGGACTGATGAAAAGTTTAGGGAGAGGTTGCAAGCTGAAAGTGGAAAATGGGGTGTTGGTGAGTTGGACAATGATCATTTTCCTATTACTTGTGTTGACAATGAGCTCTTGGTGGAGAGTGAGGAAGATGATGAAAATTTGAATGTTGATGCAGTGAAAGAGGATGTAACTGTGCATGATGAGAAAGAAGTTGAAATTGTGCATGATGAGCAAGTGGTAGAAGTTGTTCAGAGTAAGGAAGATGTTGAAGCTGTTGATAGTGAAGGTGTTGATAGTGAAGGTGTTGATAATGAGAAAGATGAAGAGAATGTTGTAGGTGTGGAACAGAATGTTGGAGTTGAGTATGAATGTGATGATGAGATGAAAGGAGAAGATGATGATGGAGATGAAGAACAAGAGTTGGTTGATGAAGATAAGTTTGGTGTTGAAGATCAGCAACAAAAAGAAACATTTGAGGAGCAAGTTTTTGTTGATACAGAATCTCAGTCAATACATATTGAAGATATTCATTTATCTAGTGAAGCGGGTACATTTGTTGATTCTTTTCAACAAGTTGAGAATCTCTCTCAAGTACATCCTCCTGTTGATCCAGTTGAGAATGTGAGTAAGGAGGATGACGAAAATGTACATGGGATTGAGTGCTCTAATGTTGCTGTTAACAATGATCGTGTTGTTACTTTCAAGCTTCCTCCTGATCTTCTTACTGATGCAGAAATCAAAGAAGCTGCAAAAAGTGTGAGTGTCTTTAACTGCTCTTTGTGTTCATTTAAAAGGGTTACTTGATTTATTTAAGGGGTTACTAGAATTTTTCATGGGGTTACTAATTTTTTCATGGGGTTACTGAATTTTTCATGGGGTTACTGAATTTTTGCTGGGGTTACTGGTTTTGTTAAAGGAGTTACTAGAGTTTCAAAAGGGGTTACTGGTTTTGTGTGCTTTTATAGTGTTTTTGATTGTTTTAAAAGGGTTACTAGAGTTTTTAACTGGTCTTTGTGTTCATTGTAAATGATTTATTTATGGGGTTACTAGAATTTTTGATGGGGTTACTGATTTTTTTATGTGGTTACTGAATTTTTGCTGGGGTTACTGGTTTTGTTAAAGGAGTTACTAGAGTTTCAAAAGGGGTTATTTTTATAGTGTTTTTGCTTGTTTTAAAAGGGTTACTAGAGTTTTTAACTGGTCTTTGTGTTCATTGTTACTGATTTATTTATGGGGTTACTAGAATTTTTCATGGGGTTACTGATTTTTTCATGGGGTTACTGAATTTTTGCTGGGGTTACTGGTTTTGTTAAAGGAGTTACTAGAGTTTCAAAAGGGGTTACTGGTTTTGTGTGCTTTTATAGTGTTTTTGATTGTTTTAAAAGGGTTACTAGAGTTTTTAACTGGTCTTTGTGTTCATTGTAAATGATTTATTTATGGGGTTACTAGAATTTTTGATGGGGTTACTGATTTTTTTATGTGGTTACTGAATTTTTGCTGGGGTTACTGGTTTTGTTAAAGGAGTTACTAGAGTTTCAAAAGGGGTTATTTTTATAGTGTTTTTGCTTGTTTTAAAAGGGTTACTAGAGTTTTTAACTGGTCTTTGTGTTCATTGTTACTGATTTATTTATGGGGTTACTAGAATTTTTCATGGGGTTACTGACTTTTTATGGATGTTACTAAATTGTGTTTATTTCTTAATAAGTTTTTGTTTATTATAATTTTTCAGAATGCTGAAGAATTGTATCTCTTATTACAAAGGGATGCAAAGCTTTTTTCTCTCCGTTCTAGTGAACATATTCAAAATATAATCAATTTGTCGAAGAGTTCAAAGGATAATTCTGATCAGGAATCAAATGTTGCTTTTGTAGCAAGGCAATCTGTTGGTGATGATAAACAGAGTACTCCTCATTTGTCTTCATATTCTTCTTGCTTTGATGATCCTGAATTTTGGAAGACAATTGATCTTGCTAGTGGTAAGGTTGAAAAGATGAATGATATGGTAGAAAAAATGCCTGATTTCCATATTTTTTCTCAATCCACTTACAAACTTACCTCTAGTCCAATAAAAGACTCTTCAGTTCAAGAACTTTTTGACAAAACTCATCTACAACCGATTCCTACAGTTGATGGATTAGATCAGATAGATTACAGTTCTGCTTTGAATTCAGTGCTGAAAGATCTTGAGATTGAGCATTTGGAAGCTGATATGTCAGTGTGTGGGAGAGAATCAATCAAGCAGAATGAAGGAAGTAGAAATGAAGTGAATGAATTGAAAAATTCTGCAACTAATGAAGATCATGTTCATTTGACAATAAGCACACCTGCTGAAGATTTGAATAAGAAAGATAACAACAATTCTGAGATTGAAGTTGACATTGGCAAGGAAGTGCAAACTCAAGTTTTGTCTGAAGAGAATCGTAACACTCAAGTTTTACTGAGTGAGGAAGCTGTAGGCAGTGATCCTGAAGAAGCTAGTGAAAATCGTACAGTTGTTATTTCATCTGTTGAAGACACTCAAAAGCAGTCTTCTGAGGTTTTAGAGTCTGACAAAACAATAGATGATCTTTCAACTGAAGAGAAAAGAAAGAAGTTGAAAGGAGTTTTCAATACAAGTGAGTTCAGTAGTGATAATCCTTTTTTGCAAAACACTGGTAAGCAAACTGCCATTGTTGAGAAATCTTCTTATTCAAAAAGAAAATCAGTTGATAAAAACTTGCCATCAGATATTGGTCGAAAGCGTAGTAACAAGAGAAGGACTGTATTACAAAGTTTTGTATGTGGTTATTCTGAGTCAGAGTCTACGGAGATTCTTGAAAAAAAGTTTGGCATTGTTTCAGGTGGAGATGTAATTATTAAGCCTCCAAATTTTTATAAAGAAAGTGATGATGTTGTTGCTGAAAGTACTGAATCTTCTTCAAGTACAAAGCAAGGTATGTTTTGTTGATATATAATATTAAATTTGTTTATACATTTTTTTTTCTTGATACCATTTTAACTTAGTTTATATATTCTTTCTTTTTTCAAGGTGGTGAGTCAAATAATAAATGTGATTACGATGGAAACTCATTTTGTGATCCGTTCATTGCCATTAATATTGCTGATTTTGGTGTTTCTGGAGGAAATTCACTTCCTTTAGTCTCAAAGACAATGAGGAGCAACAAAAAAATTATGTCTGGCATGAAGACTTTGAGAAATCAGCTGGCAGATTTTTGTTTTGTAAATGATGATAATGTGTTTGATCTAGCGTATGTGTTATTTTAATGAGTTTTTGATTGTTAATTTTATTTTATTGTTATATTAATTTTTGCTTAATTTTTCTTTTGTTTTGTTTTTAATTTTCAGAGAACAAATTGTTTATTTCAATGAGATCTACAGCCTTTCAAGAACAGATTTGCTGACTCTAAGGCCTTTTGAAATGATTTCAAGTCCTGTAATTGATTGTTTCATGATTTTGCTGAACCATTATGAACATAGTCTTGGTGACAATGATTTGCCTCGATATTTCTTTGGACTATCATACATGGTTAGTCATTATAGTTTTAATCATATTTTTATTCTTTTATATATGTCCTTTTCTTTAATTCAACTTTTTCATTAATACTGATTTTTTTTTCTTTTAGCAATCATTATTATTTTCAATTGTGTATGATGATTCACTTGGTGAGAGCTGTGAAGCTGATGTTTATGGTGCTTGGAATACTTGGGTTGAAAGTCAAGTTGTTAGCTGTCCAATTCAAGATGCTATGATGGTATTATTTTTATTGATTCTTTTAATGGTTTTATTGAAGTTTTGAAATGGGTTACTGTGTTCTTTAATCTTGTAAATGGTTATTATGTTGTGTTTTATTAGATTTGATAAAGGGGTTAC
The DNA here is from genome assembly GCA_016808085.1 of Suaeda aralocaspica. NCBI lineage: Eukaryota > Viridiplantae > Streptophyta > Magnoliopsida > Caryophyllales > Amaranthaceae > Suaeda > Suaeda aralocaspica. The sequence goes on from PYUH01000533.1 coordinate 253,265, forward strand.
TGTGTTCTTTTACAGGGGTTACTAGATTTTTTTAAAGGAGTTACTAGAGTTTATAAATGGTTACTAAATTCTTTCAAAGGAGTTACTAGATTTTTGGAATGGGTTACTCTGTTCTTTCATAGGGGTTACTGGATTTTAAAGTGGGTACAAGAGTTTTTAAAGAGGTTACTTGAATCTTGTAAATGGTTATTATGTTGTGTTTTATTAGATTTGATAAAGAGGTTACTGTGTTCTTTTACTGGGGTTACTGGATTTTTGTAAAGGAGTTACTAGAGTTTTCAAGTGGTGTTTGTGTTTATGGGTTGATTTATTTAAGGGGTTACTAGAATAGATAAAGGTTTTATTTGGATTGTTGTTTATGTAACCTGTTTAATTGTGGCATTTTTATTTTTTTGTTGCAGTTTGTTGTTCCTTTTCTGATGAATGAGCATTATTCATGTGTCGTGTTCAATTTTAGTGATTGTACAATCGATTATCTTGATAATAGATTGTACTATTATAGAGATGAGAACAACAATAAAGTTCAAGGTTTTAATGTTGACTCTACAAACATCTATCTCGCTGTTTCTTACTTGGTAAGTGTTTTTGATATTTTTTTTTTGTTTTGTATTTCTTGCCTATATTTTTTTTGTATATTTTTATTCATTTATTTTAAAATTTAAATTTTCAGAGATCATACATGGCTAATTTCTTGAAGATGAAAAAATTTGAACAATTTGTTGAAGTTGAAAGTTTTCCAATTAGACAAATTATGTTTGATTGGCAAGGAAACACTCCTAATCTGGATTGCGGTGTATTTTTACTATACCATTGCTGTATGTATAGAGGAGAAAGCTTTAAAGCTGCTGGTTTGTCAAAGGTTAGTTTATTTTTAAATTACAAACTTTTGTATTTGTTTTTCTTGTATTTTGTTAATGTTAATTCCTTGTTTTTGTTTGTATTTTGGTGAAAGGCATTGAGTCGCCGTGTTTACCGAGCAGAAATTTGTGCTTCTCTAGTTTTGGCTGATTTGAATGTGTTGAGGCCAAGTGTGCTAAAAGATCTAGAGGAGTTCAACAAGAATCGTAGACGGATTTTGTTCAATGTTTTACAGAATGAAGGGAAGTAGCTTGCTATTCATAGGTATGGTTCTTATTCTTGTTAAATTAAGGAGTTACTATGGTTTAAATGGGTTACTGGAATTTTAATTGTTGTTGTTGAAGGGGTTACTAGTTTTTTTATATTGGGGTTACTGGAATTTTAATTGTTGTTGTTGAAGGGGTTACTAGTTTTTTTATATTGGGGTTACTGGAATTTTAATTGTTGTTGTTGAAGGGGTTACTAGTTTTTTTATATTGGGGTTACTGGAATTTTAATTGTTGTTGTTGAAGGGGTTACTAGTTTTTTTATATTGGGGTTACTGGAATTTTAATTGTTGTTGTTGAAGGGGTTACTAGTTTTTTTATATTGGGGTTACTGGAATTTTAATTGTTGTTGTTGAAGGGGTTACTAGTTTTTTTATATTGGGGTTACTGGAATTTTAATTGTTGTTGTTGAAGGGGTTACTAGTTTTTTTATATTGGGGTTACTGGAATTTTAATTGTTGTTGTTGAAGGGGTTACTAGTTTTTTTATATTGGGGTTACTAGACTTTTTATAAAGGGTTAAAGAAGTGTTGTTGTTGAAGGGGGTTACTAGTTGTTGAAGGGGTTACTAGTTGTTTATAGTGGGGTTACTAGACTTTTTATAATGGGGTTACTAAAGTTTTTCAATGGGGATACTAGAGTTTTTGTAAATTTATTAAGTAATCTAATTATAACCTTGATTTTATAATATATAAAGAATATAATTTCATAAGCAAACAAGTAAATATAAATTTATTACAATGATAAAGTAAAATTAAAAAACATATCAAAACAGTTTTTCTTTTAGAATTGGTGTTACAGTTCCAAATTCCCTTGTGTCACCTTTTGCTATCATTGCTTTCGTCTTCTTGATGTTTGGTTGTTTAGGCTTTTCATGATGACTTTTAATTCTCTTTTTTCTGCCTTTAGTTTTTGCGTTATTTGGGTCATCAACCACTGGAACTGTTGAAGTTGAGTCTTGATGTTGTTGTTGTGCTTCTGTTTGTTCTGCTTGTTTCTCTTTGTTCTTCTTGTCTGCTATCAATTGATCCATTTCCTGCACAATGCATTGTAGTCTTTCTTCATACAACTTTCTGCATTCATCATACTCTTGACTTTTAAGTATTAAGTTATATGATTTTCTGGCCATTTCTGCACGCCAGGGAATGAATTTTTCTTGCTGTTTCTCAGTTTCTGTTTGCTCTTCATCCTTTCTTTTCCAAAGTTCACTCTTTGCTCCCTTTGTCCACCTTTTGCAAATGTATCTTTCTGGGATCCTTGATATTGAATGTTGTATTAGTATTCTCAAACAGTGGTAACATAACCAACCAACCTCTTCAAAGTTTTTGCAACTGCATTCCACTGTTGTATGTGAACTGTTGAAATTCACTAAGTGTTTTGATGTTTCATCATCTTCAAGATACACCTCATACATGTGAAGAGGACCCACTTGATCTTTTAAAATAGTTAAACAATTGATAGCATATTTGAACTCAGTTTCGAAGTCTGTAAAAAGTTTTAGAGTGTAGACTTCAGAAGCATGCTTTATTAAACCTTTCATTGGAAGATGAGAATCAGGTGTGGAGTTAGAGCATTTGAAATCTTCATCAGATTCACTTCTTCTCCATCGTTCTACAGTTTGTTTGAATATCTTGAAAAAGTCTGTCAAGCTTGTGTTACTATTTGCTCCAAAACCTAGTGCATTATTAGTACTCTCACTTCTTTGTGAAGATAGAATACCAGCAGAAAAGAAGTCCTTGCTTAATGCTGTACACCATCTTTCTCTTAGAGCATAGAGTCTATTGAACCATCTGTTGTTTTGAAGCTTGTATTTGATAATCATTTCTTTCCAGCACTTTTCAAAGTCATCTTTAGACACACAACCTGTCAAACACTTGTTGAACGCTTGGTGAAAAGTTTTATCTTTTTTCAAAACTCCAAATCTCTCTACTGCATTTTTCATTAAATGCCAAAGACATAGTCTATGCCTTGAATTTGGAAAAACCTGATAAATTTATTGGAATAGTTAGTATTTTGTAATTATTCAAAGATGATATTTATTTTTTTAGTTTATGAAATTACCTTATCTATTGCTTTAGCCATTGCCAAATCTTGGTCTGTAAAAATTGAAGTTGGTTGTACACCTGCCATTGATTTCTTGAATGTCTCTAGAAGCCATTCAAATGTTGTAGTTGTTTCATCAGCAATAAATGCACATCCAAACATGACATTTTGCCAGTGATTGTTGATTCCAACAATTGGAGCACAAATTAGGTTGTATTTATTAGTTCTGAATGTTGTGTCAAATACAACCACATCTCCATATACTGAATAATCCTCCATCATCTCTGAGTCTCTCCAAAATATTGCTGTCAATTTGTTTCCTTTATCTTCTCCTCCTATTTTAAATCTGAAAAAGAATCCTGGATCAACTGCTTGCTTTTGGTACAAGGTATCAATAACATTTTGTGCATCTCCTCCTTCTATTTCTTTCATTTTCTTTCTAGCAATATAATTCAAATGATCTTTCAGTGTGTGTCCAACTGAGTCAATTCCTCCAGCTTCATAAGCCATTAGGTTAAAAGCTTGAGTTGCTCTTAATCCACTTTCTAACATAATGTCAATTGCATTAGCCTTCTCTTTTGTTATTTTCCTCTCAGATCTATGAAGATGTTGCCAAGCTTTTCTTGTTAATTGATGATTATGAGCCATGACATGTTCATCAACCTCAAACAGTCCTTCATTGTTTAATTTAGCCCTTAAATATGCCTTGCATCCTGTTCTTGTTATTGCTACTTGCTTGCGTTTTCTTGTTTTCTTTTCTGTAGTTGAAGTGGCAGGAGATTTTTTTGGTTTTGGAACACATCTGAATCCTTCTTTTGAGCAGCAAAATTGTTTAGCTATTAAGATTTGTGGAATTTTTCCTTGTGTGTATCTTGATGTAGATATTCTTACACTAAACCCTATTGCATTTGCATGTTTCTTGTAAGCTTCATATATTTCTTCCCATGTTGCAGCTTTAAATCCTATTAGATTTCCTTTGAATTCTTCATATTCTTCCTCTTGTTGTTTTCTTGATTGTTCATCCAAATTTTCTGAAATATCAAAGAAAAACAATTTCAGTGATAGCAAATCAGTAACCCCATAAATCAGTAACCCCATAAAAAAATTAGTAACCCCATAAAAAAAATCAGTAACCCCATCAAAAATTCTAGTAACCCCATAAAAAAAATCAGTAACCCCATCAAAAATTCTAGTAACCACATAAAAAAATCAGTAACCCCATCAAAAATTCTAGTAACCCCATAAATAAATCATTTACAATGAACACAAAGACCAGTTCAAAACTCTAGTAACCCTTTAAAAACAATCAAAAACACTATAAAAGCACACAATAACCCCTTTTGAAACTCTAGTAACCCCATAAAAAAATCAGTAACCCCATAAAAAAAATCAGTAACCCCATCAAAAATTCTAGTAACCACATAAAAAAATCAGTAACCCCATCAAAAATTCTAGTAACCCCATAAATAAATCATTTACAATGAACACAAAGACCAGTTAAAAACTCTAGTAACCCTTTAAAAACAATCAAAAACACTATAAAAGCACACAATAACCCCTTTTGAAACTCTAGTAACCCCATAAAAAAATCAGTAACCCCATAAAAAAAATCAGTAACCCCATCAAAAATTCTAGTAACCACATAAAAAAATCAGTAACCCCATCAAAAATTCTAGTAACCCCATAAATAAATCATTTACAATGAACACAAAGACCAGTTAAAAACTCTAGTAACCCTTTTAAAACAATCAAAAACACTATAAAAGCACACAATAACCCCTTTTGAAACTCTAGTAACCCCATAAAAAAATCAGTAACCCCATAAAAAAAATCAGTAACCCCATCAAAAATTCTAGTAACCACATAAAAAAATCAGTAACCCCATCAAAAATTCTAGTAACCCCATAAATAAATCATTTACAATGAACACAAAGACCAGTTAAAAACTCTAGTAACCCTTTTAAAACAATCAAAAACACTATAAAAGCACACAATAACCCCTTTTGAAACTCTAGTAACTCCTTTAACAAAACCAACAAGAAAATTTCAGTGATAGCAATTTCAGTGTAGGGGTTACTGGTTTGTTCTTGAAGTGTTGTGGGCTAAATAACTGTTTTTATAAATTTTATTTAAATTTTCATGTTCTTACTATAGTGTTTCCTAGGGGTTACTTAATTTTTGTTAATTTTTTAGGGGGTTACTGAATTTTGTTAATTTTTTAGGGGGTTACTGAATTTTGTTTATAAGTAACTTAAATTTCCAGTGGCATACTATAGTGGTTACTAGGGGTTACTGAATTTTATTTCTTTTTATAATGGTTAATTATTTTTTTTATTGGGTTAGTAGTGTTTTCTAGGGGTTACTTAATTTTTTTTATTGGATTTCTTAAATTTTATGGGGTTCCTAAATTTAGTGTTTTCTGAAATCGTGTTACTAATTTACTGAAATGTATGTGTACTTCACTGTTTTTCATGGGTTATTATATTTTTTTATGGGGGTTACTAAATTTTTTTTAAAATTCATAGCTTAAATAATAAGATTAAGGTGATATTGTTATAGCAGTTCATACCTTGTGTTTTAACGTTCTGATTAATTTCTTGAATGTCACAGTTTTCTGGAGGAGTCAAATCTAGCTGCATCATGGATTCTTCAATTTCATTTACAGATTCTTGAGATTGGTTTAGAACTTCATAATTGATTGTTGATTCATCTTCTATTGTTTGTTGACAATTTGGGAAGTTTTCTGATGTATTAGACATTATTTTCTGAATACTGATGTTGAATGTGAATATTAGTTAGTTTTTGTGAATTAATTGTATATTAATTCCAGAATTTTAGTTGAGAAATTCCAGAATTGTTAGACAGAATTGTTGAATGAATGTTGAGGATGAAAAAGAAAGGAGAGAGATGACTGAAAAGCGGCGTTTTTATCGAGGAAAGAGAAAATTTAGGTTTTTGTGCTGTTTGTGTTTGTGTTTCACGCGTGCTGTTTTGCGTGTTTTGCTTTTTTTTTTTTCTGACGCCGTCAGACAAGTATTTGTCTGTTTGTGCCGCATGAATTCATTTCTGTGCGGCACGGTGTACAGAAAAGGCGCTCTTAACTGAAAAGATTCAATTACTTATAAACAAAATCATGTCACGAATCTACCCCAAAATAACATCCAACAAAATCATATGTCACGAATCTACCCCAAATAACATCCAACAAGCTTCAGACAAGCATAATCTTTAGGACTTTGGGTTAAATTCAGCAGGTCTAAAGAAAATTCTAGCATGTTTTCATTGAAAAGGAAATTTTTAATTGTGTAGTGAAAATAATCTCATCCAAGGGCCCAAACTGTATTCTTCAGCAACATGTATGCATACTTGCATAGTAGTAAGGATACTGCCCTGCAAAAGGATGACACGCTTAAGCATTCACAAACAGCCAAGCTTCTTCTATTTGGTATTACCCCCATATTATATCTGCAATAAACATTCCACGACATGAGAGACATATTGATGAACAATGCAATTCAATTAACATCACAAGAAAAGACGATACATTGTCTCAACCTCATATTTCACAAGAACAAGCTCTATCAACATAGAGAGTGTTCCATTTCCTTCATATATCCAGATAGACTACCAAATTTTACACCCAAGACATAAAAAATTACATGGTAAATACTGTGAGCTATAACATAGTCATTGCCTTCACACAATCAAGAGAAAACTAATAGAATTATTCTTCCTGTTAACACAAGTGCAATACAAGAAGGCATTCAAGGACCAAACATAACTCAAATTTGATAAACAATATTCACCAAAGGATCACTAAAGTATAATGCAATAGTGGAAAATTTAAAATTTCGGATTCATTTCCACGCCCGCATAGTATACAAGAGTACAAAACCAATAAAAATTAGTATATTAATAAGTATTTCTCCGTACACAGAATCTAAGAACCAAAGTCTGCTAGATGTCCCAAGGAAGAAAGAATCAAGTTAGCTAGCTGGAAAATGAAGGCAGTATGTCTTCATTGCATTGATTCGAAAATAAAATAACATGAAACTTTGCAAGTAAGCACCCTAAGAACCACAAGAAACCTACAGACTATGAAACGAAGCAAGCAAGCAAGCAAGCAAAAAATTCCCATATATGACAATTAGTATGGCTGCTAATAAAGATCAAGTGACAACAAACTGAAGTATTATGACATAACCTGACCTTAGCACCTAGCCAGGTCACCTTTCAGCAGGTGTGCAAAGAGGGAGACAGCAGGGTTCATCTTTCGGCAGAGACGTAACTGGGCTTATACTTAATATATGGACAGAAACCTGCTTCTTATCAAGCTACTACGGCAATAAAATGAAAACATAATTATTGGCCGCAGCAAGTATCAATACCCAATTGATAAATAACTTACTAATCAGAAACTGCGGCGCGACTAACTCCAAAATACAGAACAATCCCCCAAGCATCAAATAACATCCAAAGACAAGTAATCACTAGCAAAGTCATTACAAAATATTTCCATTTCACCAAAAGCAAAAATAAACCAAAGAGTTCCTCCTCAATCATTATAACCCCATCAACAAGATAAACAATTAATTGAGAACCCATTCAATTCAATGGATATATAATTCATTGATCCCAATATCAAAATTGCACCAAAAATCAAAGAAACTAACATTCAATTC
>PYUH01000533.1:261137-418084 GCA_016808085.1 Suaeda aralocaspica
ATTCATCACCATGTAACCCCCCCCCCCCCCCCTCACAAAAAAAAAAATTATTATTATTATTATTATTATTATTAAATTACAAAAAATTGAAAAACTCCCAATTTCTCCAAAAATTATCGGTCATCTCAATTCGAGAAGGGTCTCTAGGATCCATTTGCTTCAATATGTTAACCAATTTCTGCACCTTCATCTTAAACTATTATACTATTTTCCAACACCCAAAATTAAATTAGATAAAATCAGCAAAAATTAACAACAACATCAAGATCCAATTATCGCAATTACATATATATATCATGGAAATTTCATATATAAAGAAAATTTATAATGAAATGCTAAATTAACCTCTTTGCTCATTTTACTAATGATTTGATACAAAATATTATAAATTTTCTAAATTATTGAAGTTAGCGTACCTCGATGAAATTCGGTTTATTTTACAGAGGGGAAATCAAGAGGAAGAAGCGAAGATGGTATGTTTTGGTGAAATGAAGGGGAGCAACTAACAGTGTTAGCTTTCTTTTAAACATTTCCAACTTAAGTACCTAGTTTTTATTTTCCGAGCTGTTTACCTTCATTACCTCATCTTCTTCGAATCTTCGATTTGTTCAAAACCATCACCACCAAACACACATCAAAAACCCTAACCACCGAAAAACCTAGTTTGGAACTTCAATTACCCAAAAATCTAATTGTGACCACCTTAGATACACAATTCATCACCCTAGAAACCCGAAAACCCTAGTTTCGAATTGGTGATAGTGATAGTGGTGAGAATAATGGTGGTAGAGTGATAGTGGTGCTGTGAGAAGGATATTGGTGGGAGTGATGGTGGTTGGAAGATGCGCGAGTGATACAAGAGAGGGAGAGAAACTAAAAACCGATTGAAAAATACCAATTGAAATACAAATTAAAATACCAATTAAAATTAAAATTATTATCTGGTGATATCACAAAGGTGCATACATAATTACATATAATGACTACATTTAAACTACCTTGTAGCATCTAGACACCACAACTCTTTCACATACCCAATTTAAGTCACGAAGTCACATAGGTAAAATAGAAATCACAAGATCAGGAGATGCAATGAAATTCTATCTGATATCCCTCGCCTAGTTACCTCCATAGTCTTGCAATTTCATCATCATCAAGATGAATAACAATAATCAGCACCAACTAAGAGGAACGAAATGCTTTGTTTCACTTTCCACCAGGTACTAAACACACAACAGTTACAATACACATAATCACGGACACTCATCAAAGACAACGACCTTCACAAATCGATAACTACATTAAAGATAACTAGTAAATTGACCCATATTCCACATCAAAAACACACCAGCGAATTCGATTCAATGAACACCAGCATGCCCTCACCAGGCCACACCTATTTCTCACAAATCAATAGACATAGAATCAATAAATTCTACCCCCCCCCCCCCCCTCCAAAAAAAAAAAAATTATTATTATTATTATTATTATTATTAAATTACAAAAAATTAAGAAAAAAACTCACAATTTCTCCAAAAGATTATCGGTCATCTCAATTCGAGAAGGGTCTCTAGGATCCATTTGCTTCAATATGTTAACCAATTTCTGCACCATTCTACATAAACTATTATACCTATTTTCCAACACCCAAAATTAAATTAGATAAAATCAGCAAAAATTAACAACAACATCAAGATCCAATTTATCGCAATATACATATATATATTCATGGAAATTTCATATATAAAAGAAATTTATAATGAAATGCTAAATTAACCTCTTTGCTCATTTTACATATGATTTGATACAAAATATTATAAATTTTCTAAATTATTGAAGGTAGCGTACCTCGATGAAATTCGGTTTATTTTACAGAGGGGAAATCAAGAGGAAGAAGCGAAGATGGTATGTTTTGGTGAAATGAAGGGGAGACAACTAACAGTGTTAGCTTTCTTTTAAACATTTCCAACATTAAGTAATCTAGTTTTTATTTTCCGAGCTGTTTACCTTCATTACCTCATCTTCTTCGAATCTTCGATTTGTTCAAAACCATCACCACCAAACACACATCAAAAACCCTAACCACCGAAAAACCTAGTTTGGAACTTCAATTACCCAAAAATCTAACTTGTGACCACCTTAGATACACAATTCATCAACCCTAGAAACCCGAAAACCCTAGTTTCGAATTGGTGATAGTGATAGTGGTGAGAATAATGGTGGTGAGAGTGATAGTGGTGCTGTGAGAAGGGATATTGGTGGGAGTGATGGTGGTTGGAAGATGCGCGAGTGATACAGAGAGAGGGAGGAGAAACTATAAAACCGATTGAAAAATACCAATTGAAATACAAATTAAAATACCAATTAAAATTAAAATTATCTGGTGATATTCACAAAGGTGCATACATAATTACATATAACATGACTACATTTAAACTACCCTTGTAGCATCCTAGACACCACAACTCTTTCACATACCCAATTTTAAGTCACGAAGTCCACATAGGTAAGAATAGAAATCACAAGATCAGGAGATGCAATGAAATTCTATCTGATATCCCTCGCCTAGTTACCTCCATAGTCTTTGCAATTTCATCATCATCAAGATGAATAACAATAATCAGCACCAACTAAGAGGAACGAAATGCTTTGTTTCACTTTCCACCAGGTACTAAACACAACAGTTACAATACACATAATCACGGACACTCATCGAAAGACAACGACCTTCACAAATCGATAACTACATTAAAGATAACTAGTAAATTGACCCATATTCCACATCAAAAACAAACACAGCGAATTCGATTCAATGAACACCAGCATGACCTCAACACAGGCCACACCTATTTCTCACAAATCAATAGACATAGAATCAATAAATTCTCAATAACACAACCAAATTAGGTAACTCTTCTGCTAAATTTCTGTAGACTACTTACAATCAAGCATTTTATAACAGAAATTTAAATACATATTGAAAGAAGAAGAAGACACCTGCCCCTCATTAATCTTGCTCCTACGACGCTGTTCAGTTACTGAGTGCTTTGAACGCATTGAACTTGCTTTATCATTGTTCTTTGCATCTAAAAACACCAAATTACAAATGAAATTAAGACAAAAATACCCAAATTAAACCAAAAATTCCTCAAATAATTCAACCAATTTACTGAAATACAGTTGCTTTATCATTGTTCTTTGCTGAAATACGCTGCTATGTTCGAATCACGAGTTTACCGAAATACAGTTTGAAATACAAATTAAAATACCAATTGAAATTAAAATACCATTTACTAAAGAAATTGAATTACCGCAGCCAAACAGTTCGAATCTGAACCCTAGCTTCGAGATTGGGGATATTCGAATTGTCGTGAAGTGATATTTGAATCTAGGGATATTCGAATTGTGTGTTATGTTGCTGGCGTAGTTGGTGATTGCGGTGATTGTTAGTGAGCGAGAAAATAGCTGAGAGTTGACAGAGAAAATGAGAGGTTGAGAGTTGAGAGGAAGAGATAAGATTATCCTTTTGCACTATTTTATTTTATTATTATTCTATTGTTGTGTGTATGCATTGTATACAATTTGTATGAATAAAATTAATGATGTTCTTGTCTATGATTTTCACCAATATAATAATATAATTTCTTCATCTTTATCACATATTTAAAGTTTTCCAAGGGCGATAATTGTATATTCTTATACAGCTTAATTAAAGTTTCTAATTTACAATAAGTATTTTGATTATTATAGTTAAGAAAGGAGTTGACAAACAATCATAATTTGTATTATAACAATTTTAGTAATTGATTGTATGTGATAGTATATGTTTTTGGTGTGATTGTATTCAACTATACCTACATGAAATAGGATTCAAATGATGAGCAAATTGAACATGAGATACTTGTATGTATGAGCATGAAGTCCCTTAGTTTTTATGAAGAATGCCGGTACATATGAAAAGGGTGTTCCTTAAATTTACAAAGGTTATTAATACATCCTCAAGAATAATATGAAGATATCTACGTGACATATTTTTTTGCAGTTTCTACACTATGCTTAGATTTGAGTAAGTTGATATGCAATCCTTGGGTAGATATTCAAGATAACAAACTATAAGTGAGTATTGATGATGCATATATAACTAGATTTACTCATTTCCCATGAGTAAATGAGGAAATGTATAATTGAAAGAATAATAATCATGTTTCCTTTATTGTTTATAATTCATGCAAAGTTTTAAAAGAATTGCAAACACGAATACATAATATTTATTTTATTAGCAAGGAATAATTGTATGAGTTTAAGAAATCGAGTATAATATTGTGTGAAACTTGATTAAAGAATATATTCATTATGCCCATATTTTTTGGAAATATCATTTTAAAGATTTATATATATGGGCAATAAAAAAGGATATGAGTTTTATGAATAATTTACTTTACATGATACATGACATTGCCTAAAGAATTCATGGCTTAAGAAGAATATGAGATTAAATGTTGTTGGACTAATTTCATGCCCCATATGCAAGGTTTAGGGGGAGATAGTATTTTTATTCCATGAGTTATAAAATACATTGATGGTCAGCTTGGTACATATAATGATCTATTTAATAAAGATGGCAACAAGATAGTTAAATGTTTAGAATAATGATACCATTTTGAAGATGGATGTGAATGATTTAGAATGTCATTGATTATAAATCAATTATCAGTGCCCTAATTAAAATTAATGTTGTCGCAGAAGGACAACACAAGTTGCTCACGAACATAGATTAAGCCTGAAACGTGGTAGACTATTGAGTTATGAACATAATTATCGTTGAATATGAATGAAAATGATACGTTATGATGAATTTTCATTAGAATATATTTATGTTTAGTAAAACTGATATGTGCCAAGATTATATAAAATACTCTAGAAGAGTATAATATGTCCAACTTAATTAACATGTATCATGATAATAATAATCAATGCTCTAGCAGAGTATGAATAATGATTGTTGCATAAAGTATTAGTCTTGCCAAGTATAGAAAGAAACACTTGATAGTGTTCTTATATCACATCATATTAATCATCATGGCCATGCATGGAGTAGGCATAATAAAGTGATCACTATTGTTTGAAAACTGACCAGAATTTAGAAAGTGATTGGATGTGATAATTCAATTAGGCCATCCGGGTTTAATGTATAGTATAATCACCCGTAAGGGAAACCTGAAGTTTCAATTTGATATGAAATAATGTACTGACGCTCTCTCATGTTAGATATGTGAAATGTTTTGAATGGCAAGACATAATTAACGAACATTGAAATTGAGCTTTATTTGGATTGTGATTTTTAAGAAAATTTCAAGAAAAAGAAAAAGTTATTTTTGAACAACTTTGGATATACATATGTAATGAGTGACCAGAAGTTCACCAAAATAGCTTATATGTTGTTCTATATTATGTGACTAAAGGCTTACCAAACCACCTTGTATGTTAACACATTGAGTAAGTTAAAACTCATTATCAAAGTCATTGGCAATCCAAAAGATCACAATTGAGTGGAGTTACATGCGTATAAGCTAAGTCATGATTATATTTATATAACAATCATTTTTTTATTGGGGCTGTTGAATGTCAGCACACAAGAATAAACCAACAAATGCACAATAATTGTCTCCCCATTGTCATTAATCTCTAGAAGAGAACAGTTTATGATGAATTTATAAACAAATGTGTGATGTGCATCATAAGTTAGAGAAGAGATGGTTTTCATCGATTAATATCGTTCTCCAGAAGAGACAAATATTTTGTTGAATATATCTCTTCTAAACGATGAAATTTGTTAATAAATCTTTTATTAGATGAAATATTTTTGCACATGAAATTATACACTAAGTTGGTTAAGAATATGATGCCCCTATATTTGAAAATTTTACCAACTTAGGGGGAGAAGAATTGGGATAAGTTGGCAAAATTACTAAATTATAAAGTGATGATCCCTATAATGACTATTTGAGATATTATTGCCAACTTTTGTCTATATACTTTAAAGGTATGTTGCACATCTATGGTTTGATTTGTATTCAGTTATGTCTCATGTTACATGGCATTGAAGATACATTTTGGCCATATTATGTATATACAGTACATTGAGATAAATCTTGCCAATAATACTTGAATCACTACACCTGAAGTGTAGGTTGTATGATCGGTTCCAAAATAAATATGTAAAATATGGCAAGAAAGTGCAGTTGACACTATTGAAAGTGTAACGGTATATTAATGCCATAATGTTTGCCCCGGAAGTGGTATAGATATCTGAATTATAACAGATGGCCTATGATTTAAGAACTTAGATGTTATAATCGACTAATGGTACCAATGGGAAATGTATTCAGATATCATTGTAAAATAGCATGCAAATTACATCTTGAAAAATGTGATACCGGTATATGATGGAACCGAGGATTATATGCATATGCAAAAGTAGTGGATTTGAAAATAGGGATCTGAAATAAAAGTCCACTTTTATGTCGACATATTGAGAATGATCAAAGCTTATCATGGACTTGAAGTCCAACTAAAGGTGAATAATGATGATCATCAAGGACCAAAAGTCCGATCATCAAGGACCAGAAGTCCAGCAATGGATTTTTGAAATCCACACTGTACAGCGTCTTGCATTTTTGAGTTTTACATTCATGTGCATGTGTGAGTAATAGATAAATGCATTATTCATTGCATGTATAGATAGTAGTTAGATGCGTCAGTCATCATATACATATTTTATGTTCAATATCTTGTTAGTATACATTTTACATCTTATCATTTACATGTATTAATTTTATACAATAATTGTGATATACATAAAATTTTGTCCATTATATAGTAAGTTGTGTTTACAATAGTATGAAGATTTATATTAAAAAAAAAATTATACTCCATGAGAATTTTGTGATGAAATTATACAGATGAAGGTGTTTTAATACATGTTGTGAATTATGCATAAAAGTTTCAGAAGAACTTGTACAAGACATATTCAAATATCTAGTGCTTCAAGTTCTATACAAAGTATTTTGAACACCTCAATGGATATGGTGATATTATTATCAAACTCCTGAAGAGTTTAAGACTAAATAACAACACTCAACCTGAAGTTTAGTATGTGAGTGCTAATCAGAATCTTATGTTCCATTCAGAACTTGACATTATAAGGATAATCCTTTTATGATCCAGAAGAACCATAAACAAATAAGAATTACTTAACTGTAATTACTAATTTACATAAGATTAGACAATGATGTTGATAATATCACAAGTTGCCATAAATTATGATCAATATGTAATTATCAACAGCTACTTTATATAGCTTCTAGAAGAAGGTATAAGTTTAATATTTATGGCAACTTGACAAATATGTAGTAATGATAAACACAATGTAAGTATTATTTTCAAGAGTACGGAGGAATGAATATATCTTATGTTGAAGATTGAAGTCTAATCAGGAAGGATCAACTACAAAGGAGTTGAATTTTATTCCTGCGAGGCTACAACCAAAGACGTTAGGTTCATTATTTTAAAAGATCTCAAGTTATGCATTCATTAGGGGTAGAAAATACGCGTTGCACTCTTTTTCCCTTAATCATGGTTTTGTCCCATATTGGGTTTTCCAGGTAAGGTTTTTAATGAGGCAACATATTAAAGCGTATTACGAAAGTGATGTACTCTTTTTCCTTCACTAGGTTTTTTGTTCCCACAGGGTTTTTCTTAGTTGAAGTTTTTAACGAGGCACACTATTCGATAATGGTCATCCAAGGGGAGTGTTATATAATATATATATATATATATATATATATATATATATTAAGGTGTTTGCCCATTATACTTATTATTGTATAATCTAGAATATTCTATATACTAGGGTTTACTGTACAAGAAACCCTACCCACTTTGTATATATATATATATATATATATATATATATATATATATATATGGTATTATAGTTGAAGGAGAACATACACATCTATTCTCCTAATACTCTCTACAAAGACTGTATTTTCCATAACAATTTTATTATTATTAATTTGATAATATCTAAGAAATCACTGTGATATGTATAAATATTAAATCACATGGCATTTACGTAAATAATTAGAAAACTTTATTACTATGCTACCCCTTGAAATTCATATAAAAACACGATCTCACCCCAAAACTTTTAACATATTACCTCAAAATGCCATTGTGATTTGCAATTTTGTATATCACTGTGATTGTAATAGGCCGGTATTGATTGTATCGTTTTTCTATTCAAACGAAAGTAATAGGCCGGTATTCATGGAAGCCGTACAAAAATTAAGCGGTTCATTAGTATCGTTTTGGCAAACAAATGATACTAATAGCAGTTATTAGTATCGTTTTTACATAAAAGGATACTAAAGGAGCGTTACTAATGGTCATTTTTCTACTAGTGTCATCGATATCAAAATCACCATCACCTTCATCATAGAGTTAATAATAAATATTATTATTACTTTTACATAAAAAGTGTTACATATGTTGATCGAAAAATATTACATTATATTAAATATGGTGTTACTTTAGCACTAGTTTAGTGTTACATAAAATTATAAATATGATACATAATGTTTATGAAAGTGTTACTAAGGTAAACGATATGATACTTAAGGTATAAAAAGTGTTACTTAATGTATTCAATGTAACACTTTCAAAATATTACAACATATTTCAAAAAGTGATACCAAAGTAGTTTTAAGCTACACTTTTCAAAGTGATAACATTGAACTTAAAAAGTGTTACCTTTGACAATAGGTATCACGAGCAGATGTTTCACTTGAAAAGTGTTACTCATTGTCTAAGGAAACACTTTTAATCCTTTATGTAACACTTTAAGGGTGCTATCTAATGTCATTTATGTTGTAGTGATTGATGAACCAATGAAGCCTCAAATTTTCATCAAGGATAAGGGTTCCTTTTGAAAGAAAAATAATGATGATAAACGTACTTGCTTCAAGTTTAAGGGAGAAGGCCATATTCAACGGGATTGCCCACATGATAGAGTTACTACAACTCTGTAGATACCTATATTTGGTCCCACCAAAGAGGCTAATAATTAATGTGTACCAAGTCGCAATAAGTCGAACTTTCGAAAATTGAATGCTTGAAATAACGAACAAAATAAATAAAAGATCACCGCACAAAATCGATGACATGTTCTGATAGTCGGGTTGCGCTTAAAGTTGTTTTCTTTAATTTCATATTTAATTGTTTCACTTTTTATTATTGTATTTTATTTTATTTTATAATTTTATTCTATATTTTAATTTAATTTAATTTATTTTGTTATTATATTGTTTTATTATTCTATTATTTTATTTCATTTTATTTTATTTTATGATTCTATTTCGTCGGAAATTAAGAAAATTAATGAAACGCGAAAACACGACCACGTACATCGAACCTTCTAGAAGATTCTAGGAGGATCATCACGGAATAAGGTAATTTTAGTTATATAGAAGTGAGTAAAGTGAAATCGAGAAGTGAATTTCGGATTATAGAAATGAATATCAAATTATAGACACGAATTTCAAGAAAAAAAAGAATTGAAAAGCTTCCATATATCGAGCGTCGAGCGCCAAAGGGCTCGAACAACACTTGGGCGCTGAAGACGAGCACCCAAGAGCCCAATGAATGCTCAAGCGCTTGTTGGGCGCCCATGCGCTCGGCGATGCCTTCCCGACCCCTATATATACTCACACCAACCGGCCAAGCATACTCACACTATGCAAACATACTAAAGACATCCAATGTCACTTTAAAAAACACGTGGGCACAGTCACGAAAGCCCCAGGTCCATAGTTTAGCGACTCCACTTGTAATATACCCTTAATTTTAAGGGAGAGTAGACGAAACTCAAAAAGTTTTTTAGTTTCATAATTATAATCTTGAATTTGTTTATTAGGCATAATGCATGCAATTCCCACGTGAAGGTAGTTGCTTTAAGATTCACGTCTCTTAAAGTATGTTCTATACTTGAGACAACCCCGAGGGACTTCTTTTAAGGATGGTTAGGTGAACTACCTATGACTTTTCTTTAATCGAAATCCATCCCCACCATGACGCCTCAATCACATGACCTATGTAGCTCATAATAAAGGTCCCACTTGGATCACCACTAAGTTTTGGTGTGGATAGTTGGACACACCTTTGTCGTCATGGTAACTTTTGGACATCTTAAGGTTTACTTGTAGTTGCTTCCATAGAACCTTGGCTGTTGTATATTCGTAGTACACTAGGAATATACAAGGGCTAAGCCGAATTATTGTAAGGATAAGTGTGACTGAAACCAAACTAATTCCTAGATAAAGACACACCACTAAGACTTAGATTGGGTTTCCTAAGAACACAAATCAACTTTTAGTCGCAAAAGGTGATAAGCAAAGGACGAGTTTTGATTTCTAATACAAGAAATCTTACGTTTCTAATCCAAGAAACAAATTAAACACAAAGAGTGATTTTGATTAAAACTTATATATCCTTCATTCATTCAAAAGGTATTTATAGGATTACAAAATACTCGTTGAGTAATAAGAATTTCAGAAAAATACGAACACAATAAACTCTACTAAATGCGCATTTGATCAAGTCTAAATGTCAATGTTAATGTCTTTTGAATTTCTTTGTCTTCTTTGAGTCTCCTTGAGCTGAAATGATCTTCAATGACAGCCTTAATGTCCCTTTTAATTTCTGGTCTCGACTCTATTTAGAACTCATTCAAATTCCAAAACAAGCTCAATTTACCCGTTGGAAAGGGCGTGTTTTCAGGTGGTTTTCTCTTGATCTGGGTAGCTTCTATTCTTGCTTTAATTAGCTTTTCTCTTGTTGATTATCGAACCCAATGTCTATCCTTGAATTCTACTGTAAATCCCATTTTAATAGTCCTTTTGAATTTGAGCTTCAATTGAGCAGATTCCCCTACAATGTCGCCATCCGGATTGCTGCTTGGTTGAATTCTAATTTATTTTCTAACTTAATAACTCTGACCCACTAAAATTCGATGCTAGTTGCCTCAACTAACTAAGAATTACACACATGCTGAAAATAATAACTAAAAACCATCACACATAAAGATTTACATCAAAACAAAAATACTAAGCTAAAAATGTGACAAGGAACAATTTGGACCGTCCCATAACTACCATGTCTTGTGAATGGCACATAAATTGGACCTTGTGCCACGTTCTTGATGAGTTGCTCATCCATGATCTTATTTCGAGGCTTGACTACATCATTCCCCTCCCCCTGAGAAGAGTTTTTTGTCCTCAAACTTGGTAGCTCTTCAAACTCATCATAATAAGCAGATAAATCTTCCACATTGAAAGTACTTGATACTCCATAGTCACCTGGAAATTCAACCTTCTAAGCATTATCATTCACCTTCTCAATGATCTCAAATGGACCATCACTTCTTGGACGAACTTTAGAACGCCTCTTGGTTGGAAAACGTTCCTTCCTCAAGTGAATTCATACTAAATCTCCAGGCTTAAAAAGAACTTCTTTGCATTTTTGATCCACATAAGCTTTCACCTTCGCATTTACTTGTACAATTTTGTTTCAAACTTGCTTATGGATGGACTTGATTGATTTTGCGCGTTCTTCTCCGTCATGGTTGTATTTGTGACCAAATAGAATTGGAGTGAGCTCAATAGGAGTACAAGGATTGAACCTATAAACAACTTCAAGTGGACTCATTCCCGTGGTCTTGCTTGGAACTCTATTGTAAGCAAACTCCGCATGTGGTAACATAGTTTCCCATTGTTTAGGACTTTTAGTTGCCAAAGACCTTAACAAAGTGCCCAAAGTTCTATTAGTAACTTCAGTTTCAGGGTGACTAGTAGTACTAAACTTCAACTGTGTGCCCATCTTCGTTCAAAGTATAAGCCAAAAATGACTTAAGAACTTGGTATCACGATCACTAACCATTGATTTAGGGACTCCATGCAACCTTTCAACTTCTTGAAAATATAAATTAGCAATATGAGAAGCATCATGAATAGTATGACAAGAAATAAAATGAGCCATTTTAGAAAAACGGTACACAACAACCATAATTGAATCATTATTTCGTTGTGTGAGAGGAAGTCCAAAAACAAAACCAAGACTAATATATTCCCATGGTGCTTGAGGAATGGGAAAAGGTAAGAGATAACCTTGTGGAAGTGTATGACTCTTAGCCTTTTAACAAACAATGCACCTTTTGATGATGAACTCAACATCTCTTGCTAACTTTGGCCAAAGTAAAAAATTCTTGCGCAAGTTGGATAGTCTTCTCAATACCAAAGTGACCCGCCATCCCACCTTCATGAAACTCCTTGATTAGTGATTCCCTTAAGCTATATTTAGGAACACATAAACAATTGGCTTTGAAAAGAAAACCATCTAAAATGTAATAATCTTTGAATGGTTGATTAGAACATCTTAGAAATAGTTCACCAAAATTCGTATCCCCTTTGTAGCTCTCTTTCACTTCTTCAGTCCCAATGACCCTTGCTTTGAATGAATTCAAAAGAATGTACCTTCTAGATAAAGCAACCGCAGCTTTGTTCATGTAACCCTTTTGATGTTTAATGACAAATTGTAAAGCTTGTAAATACTTTACCCATTTTGTATGGCGTGGGTGTAGCTTGTGTTGGCTTTGTAGGTACTTGAGGACCTCATGGTCAGAATGAAAAATAAACTCCTTAGCAATAAGATAGTGTCTCCAATGGTCTACTGCACGAACAAGAGCGAAGAATTCTTTGTCATAGGTTGAATACTTTCGTTGGGCTTCATTTAGCTTGTCACTAAAATAGGCTAGAGGACGCCCATATTGTGACAAAATATCACCAATTCCAGCTCCACTAGCATCACAATCGACCTCAAATGCTTCATTAAAATTATGTAAAGCAAGAATAGGAGCATTAGTTGTTTATTTACCTCATCAAAAGCCTCTTGTGCCTTATCATTCCATTCAAACCATGGATGCTTCCTGATTTCATTCATAGGAGCCATAAGACAAGTAAAGTTTTGCACAAATCTCCTTTAAAAAAAGATGCTAAACCATGAAAGCTTCTTACTTGTTGCATAGATTGTGGTGTTGGCCATTCTCTAATTCCTTCAACTTTCTTTTCATCTACCTCAATGCCTTGTAAAGATACTTTGAACCCCAAGAAGATAACTTGATTAGTGAAGAAATGACACTTTTCAAGATTATTTTACAATTTCTCTTTAGCAAGTGCTTCTAATATGAATTAGTCCAACTATGTAAACACAAGCAAAGTAATCAACTTCAAAGGTTTGATGGATGCTAACAAGAATAATGCAAACTTAGGTGAATTAGTAGCCTTTGGTGACACAAGGAAATTGGGCGCATCCAAGGCAAGCATTTATGTGTGTATGGTCACATGCAAGAGATGGGAGTAATAATAATAGTATTTTGTATAGTGTTTTTGCCTATGAGGTTTTTCCCATTGTAATTGTCAGGATTTTTCTCATTTTAGGCATAGGTGTTTTCATTTCTTGGTGTGTCTTGGTCATCATAATTATTCTAAAATGCATGGAGAATGGTTTCTTGAAGGTTTCTTGATTAAAAGATTGAATCTTGAAGCATTTCTTGAAGTTCTTGAAAATTGGCGCAAAAATTGACGAAGCACAATAACGGAAATTTTTGACGATTTCAAGGATCTTGGGCAACAACCAATTTTCGTGATTTTTAGTTGTAATTATGATGATTATCTTGTTAATTAGTTATTTAGTTTGTTTTTTAGGATATTCTGATGATTAGATAAGTTTGTTAGAGTTTGGTAGCAAGATAAGGTCAAGATGCAATGATGATGTGGCATTCTTATCTTGTGAGTCACATGTGTGTCATGTAATTTGAATTTATCCTTTTTTTTGCGTGTTTTTTGGTTGTTTTGAGTCCTAGGAAGTTGTTAGGATTTATTTTTAAGTTATTCTATTAATAGCTTTGAGATTTCTTTATAACAATATAGGTTAAATTGAGTAATAAAATCAACTTTGAAGTTGTACGCTTTTCTTATTGTTTCGTTCAAAACAATATACTTTATTTTGTGAATTGGTGCTAATTGATTTAGATTCATGTGAGAACAAAGGTGAGTTTGAGGGTGCTTAAGGCTTTAATCAAACTTAATTAGTTTGAAAATTCCCTAGTCTAAACTATTGGTGGATACTTTATAGAGTGGAAACTAGATCCTTTGATTGTGGGTGGCGTTTGTTGAAAATATTCACATCAACTTTTGGTGCTTTCATTTAGAGGTCTAACATTCTCAAGTACTTATCAAATATAAATCACTTTAACAATAAAATAATGGAAGGTGGTGATGAAGTTCCTACAAACTTCACTAGAGGACTTTTATTGCAACAAGCAAAGGAAGTTAGGATGCAAGGTGAAATTGACGAAATTAAGGCACGTTCGGATGAAGGGTTGAAAGTAGTTGCCTCTATTGGTAGCACGCCAACTAAAGGCAAAAGTAAAAATCAAGAATCCTCTGATTCAAAAGAAGAAAGCGTGACTGTTAGGAGTGTGAGAAAACCAAAAATCACAAGCGAAAGTTCAAGCAACGAAAGTGAAGATGAGCCTAGATAAAGGCACAAAAAGAAGGTGAAACCTAAGGATGGTGATCGAAATTTGAAACTAGAAACCCTTGAATTTGAAGGAAGCATGGATCCAAATAAATTTTTGGAGTGGATTCGTAGGGTAGAAAGGATTTTCACTTATAAGGAATATGATGATCATAAATCCTATAAAGTTGCTGAACTGAAACTCACCTCTTATGCGAGTTTATGGCTTGAAGGTCTACAGAAGAAACGTAAGAAGGATGGCAAATCTAAATTTTTTTCTTGGACCAAACTCAAAAGAGAGATGAGGAAACGTTTTGTGCCTCAAGATTTTGAGCAAGACAACTTCATTACGATGCATTCTTTGAGACAAAATCGAAAAACTGTAGAAGAATACATGGTGGAGTTTGAAAATCTTGTAATGGTTTGTGATTTGGAGGAAAAGGAGGATCACAATGTGGCTTGTTTTGTGGTTGGTTTAGATGAGAGTATTAAGGAGAATGTTGAATTACAGCCGTATTGGACATTTGAGGAGGTTTGGAAAGTTGCATCTAGAGTTGAAAGGCAGAATGCTCCAAAATCTAGAAGTTTTGTCAAAACCTTTGATCAGAAGCGTGGTTTGGTACCTACCAAATTAAATTTTGATAAAACATCCAAGGCACCGACCTTTTCTAAAGATAAGGGTTCCTCTTCCAGACCAATGGATCCAAAGACTTGCTTCAAGTGCAAGGGTTAAGGTCACTTTTAAAGGGATTGCCCACATGCTAGGGTGACAACCACCAGGGATTGGGGTGAGGAAGGAGACTTTGAAGAAGAGGATCAGGAAGATGTGGATGAAGGGGAAGAGGCACAATTTGATGGGGAAAATGTGGAAGAAATTATTCCTGAATCATAGGGAAAAAGTTTGGTTTTGAGAAGGGTGCTGCAATCTCAACCAATGCCACCAGCTGAATCCCAAAGGGAGAAAATATTCCTAACTAGTTGTAATGTGCAGGGAAGGTTATGTGATGTCATTATTGATAAAGGAAGCTGCACTAATGTGGTGTCTACATTACTAATCGATAAGTTAGACATCCATACACAACCCATCCACAGCCCTATAAACTTCATTGGCTCAGCAACACCAATGATGTGAAAGTGACTATACAGGCATTGATTGCATTCAAAATTAAGACTTATGAGGATCAAGTGCTTTGTGATGTATGTCCTATGGATGCGTGTCATATATTACTAGGGAGGCCCTGACAGTAGGATAGGTTTGTGAAGTTCAATGGGAGGACTAACATATACATTGTGTGCAAACATGCTAAGGAGAAGCCATATGCATTGAAACCTGTAATGACTTCTAAAACCAAATCAGGAATGGGGAATTCATAAGGAGCCTTATTTATTAGTGGAAAGGAGTTGGAGAAAGAAGTCAAGGAGAGTGGCGTGGATTTTGTGCTCGTGGCCAAGGAGGAAGAAGAAAAAACACACGCAATTCCACGTGCAGTGGCGCCATTATTGAATTAATTTGCAGATGTCTTTCCTGAGGAATTGCCTCCTAGATTACCTCCAATTAGGGGTGTTGAACATCAGTTTGATTTGATTCCTGGTGCACAAATTCTTAATAAGCCTGCATATAGATGCAATCTTGAAGAAACAAAAGAAATTCAAAGGCAAATTAAAGATTTGATGGAAAGGGGATATGTTAGGGAAAGTATGAGTCCTTGTGTAGTGCCACCATTGATAGTGCCAAAAAAGGATGGGACATGGAGGATGTGTATTGATTCACGTGTAGTAAACAATATAACCATCAAATATAGGTTCCCTATACCTAGATTGGATGATGTGTTGGATTAATTGTATGGGTCTCAAGTGTTTTCGAAGATTGACTTGCGAAGTGGCTATCACCAGATCAGAATGAAAGAAGGTGACGAGTGGAAGACTGGTTTCAAAACGAAATGGGGTCTATATGAATGGTTAGTCATGCCTTTTGGATTGACTAATGCACCTGGCACTTACATAAGATTGATGAATGAAGTACTGAAGCCCTTCATAGGAAAGTTTGTAGTGGTTTATTTAGATGACATCTTGGTTTACTTCACTTCTGTGAAGGATCATCTAAATCACTTGAGAAGTGTCTTTGATACATTAACGAAGCAGATATTGTATGCCAAACTAGAGAAGTGTTACTTTCTGGTGCCTAGTGTGACGTTTTTGGGATACATAGTTTCGAAAGATGGGGTTTCTGTTGATCCATCAAAGGTTGAAGCTATTAAATCCTAGCCTGTACCCAAAAGTGTTACAGATGTGCGTGCTTTCCATGGATTGGCGTCTTTCTATAAGAGATTTGTGAAGAAATTTTCATATGTGGTTGCTCCTATGACTGAAAGTATCAAGAAAGACAAGGGAAAGTTTGAATGGACCCCAGGGGCGCAAGAAGCATTCGATCTTATTAGAAATTATTGTGCAACACACCAATTCTAGCATTGCCAGACTTTTCTAAGCCTTTTGAGGTGGAGACTGACGCAAGTGGTGTAGGAATTGGAGTAGTTTTGGCTCAAGATAAGAGGCCAATTGCTTATTTTAGTGAGAAGTTGAATGGGGCGAAATTGAATTACTCTACTTATGATAAGGAATTTTATGCCATTGTTAGAGCTTTAGATCATTGGAGTCATTATGTAAGGTCCAATCACTTTATTCTACACTCAGATTATGAAGCTTTGAAACATATCAATGGTCAGCATTAGTTGAATCCTCGTCCTGCAAAGTGGGTAGAATTTTTACAATCTTTTCACTTTTCATCTAAGATAAAACTGGCAAGTCGAATGTTGTGCCAGATACTTTGTCAAGGAGATATGCTCTAATAGGTCTTGAATTTTCAGTTCCGTGGATTAGATCTTATCATTGAGTATTATGAAAAGGACGAAATTTTTGGACCTATATTGGCGTAGATGACGAAGGGGGTTTTGGGTTCTTATGTGCTGCATGATTGTTTTTTTTTTCAAAGGAAATCTTTTATGTATTCCTAAGTGCTCAATCAGAGAATTGCTAGTGAGAGAAGCTCATGGAGGAGGATTGGCAGGACACTTTGGAATTACGAAAACATTGACTATGTTACAGGAGCATTTTTACTGGCCTAAGATGATTGCAGATGTTGAAGCTATTATTTTTCAATGTGCTACTTGTCAGAAAACAAAAGCATCTTTTCATCAAGGTTTGTACAATCCATTGTCTGTTCCATAATTCCCTTGGGAGGATATATCTATGGATTTCATAGTTGGGTTGCCTAGAACAGCAAGAGGAAAATATTATATCATGGTAGTGGTTAATAGATTTTTGAAAATGGCGCACTTTGTTCCTTGTCATAAAACAGATGCTGCCATGAATGTAGCTGATCTTTACTTTCAGAATATCATAAAGCTACATGGAGTGTCGAATACAATAGCTAGTGACAGGGATACTAAGTTCATGAGTTACTTCTGGAAATCACTTTGGAGATTGATAGGGACGAAATTGCTATTCAGTACATCTTATCATCCATAGACTGATGGCCTGATAGAAGTTACTAATCGTACTTTGGGTGTTCTTTTAAGGGGTTTGGTGAGCAAGACACAAAAGGATTGGGATTTGAAGTTAGCTCCTGCAGAATTTGCTTACAACAGATCACCAACATATGCTACAAAACATTCACCCTTTGAAGTGGTATATGGTTTAAACCCAATGCTACCAATTGACTATATAAGTATTCCTAAAGGCGAACTAGTGAACACTGATGAATGAAGAATTTGCATGCAGAAGTTAGAGCCAGGATTGAAAAAGTGAATGATACCTACAAAGAACGTGCTAACAGGAACAAGACTCAGCATGTTTACAAGGAAGGTGACTTCGTGTGGCTACATTTGCGCAAGGAAAGGTTTCCTAACCATAGGAAAAAAAACCTCATGCCAAGGTGTGATGGACCTTTTAAGATCGTGAAAAAGGTAGGTGAAAACGCATATCAATTAAAATTTCCTAGTGAATATGGGTTCATGCCACTTCTAACATTGGTGATTTGGCTCCCTATGTTCCTGATAACCAACTTCGAGGTTTGAGGACAAACTCTTTTGAAGAAGAGGAGGATGATATGAATCAGTCCAACTATGTAAACACAAGCAAAGTAATCAACTTCAAAGGTTTGATGGATGTTAACAAGAATAAGGCATCCTTAGGTGAATTAGTAGCCTTTGGTGACACAAGGCAATTGGGGGCATCCAAGACAAGAATTTATGTGTGTATGGTCACATGCAAGAGATGGGAGTAATAATAATAGTATTTAGTATAGTGTTTTTGCCTATGAAGTTTTTCCCATTGTAGTTGCTAGGGGTTTTTCTCATTTTATGCATAGGTGTTTTCATTTCTTTGTGAGTCTTGGTCAACATAATTATCCTAAAATGCATGGAGAATGGTTTCTTGAAGGTTTCTTGATTAAAAGATTGAATCTTGAAGCATTTTTTGAAGTTCTTGAAAATTGGCGCAAAAATTGACAAAGCACAATGACGGAAATTTTCGACGATTTCAAGGATCTTGGGCAACAAGCAATTTTCGTGACTTTTAGTTGTAATTCTGATGATTATCTTGTTAATTAGTTATTTAGTTAGTTTGTTAGGATATTTTGTTGATTAGATAAGTTTGTTAGAGTTTGTTAGCAAGATAAGGTCAAGATGCAGTGATGACGTGGTATTCTTATCTTGTGAGTCATATGTGTGTCATGTAATTCGAATTTATCATTGTTTGTGCGTGTTTTTTGGTTGTTTTGAGTCCTAAGAATTTGTTAGGATTTAGTATTAAGTTATTCTATAAATAGGTTTGAGATTTCTTTGTAACAATATAGATTGGATTGAGTAATAAAATCAATTTTGAAGTTGTACGTTTTTCATATTGTTTCGTTCAAAACAATATACTTTATTTTGTTATTTGGTGCTAATTGCTTTAGATTCACGTGAGAACAAAGGTGATTTTGAGGGTTTTTAAGGCTTTAATCAAACACAATTTGTTCGAAATTCCCCTAGTCTAAACTCTTGGTGGAAACTTTATAGAGTGGAAACTAGATCCTTTGATTGTGAGTGGCATTTGTTGAAAATATTCACATCAGCTTCAAAAACTTCTTTCAAGTGCTCAACATGCTTGTTTTCTCCCTTTCTATACACCAAAATATCATCAAAGTACACAACAACAAATTTTCCCATGAAAGGCTTCATAACTTGATTCATTAAACACATAAAAGTAGAGGGTGCGTTTGATAAACCAAAGGGCATGACTAGCCATTCATACAAGCCTTCTTTTGTTTTAAAGGCATTTTTCCATTCATCACCTTCAAAGTTAAGAATTTTATGGTATCCACTTCTTAGATCAATTTTAGAGAACACATTTGAACCATAGAGATCATCCAACAAGTCATTCAATCTTGGAATTGGACCCGATATTTGATGATGATTTTGTTAATGGCCCTACTACCAACACACATACGCCATTCTCCATTTTTTTAGGTACAATTCACGTGGGGCATGCACAAGGACTCAAAGACTCCCTAATAAGACCTTTAGACTACAAATCATCAACTTGCCTCTTAATCTCTTCACTGTCTTTAAGATTAGCACTATAAGCCGGTTTGTTTGGCAACATAAACCTAGGCCAGGAATAAGATTAATTTTTTTGTTGAATGTCACGTTTGGAGGTAATCCATGAGGGATTTATTGTGGAAAAACGTGATTATAAGATTCAAGCTAAGGTTTAAGCAATGGGTGGTCATTTTATGAGTGATCTTGCGTTCTATCAAGCCCAAAAATATGAAATTGTTTGTGTGATTTATATTCATGCACTTCGGACTTAATTACAGTAGTGAGGGATGTTTTTTTGCGTTGGACTAGTTTTATTTGGTTCATTTTTCATGATTAAAGGAGTAAGAACAATATTTTTACCATCTTTGTTAAAAGCATAAGTATTCTTATATCCATCATGAAAGACTCCCCTATCAAACAACCATGGCCTAGCAAGCAAAATATAACAAGCATCCATTATAGTCACATTACACCACAACTCTTCTTCATAAGTACGACCAATACTAAAAGAAATTAAGACCTTTTGACTTACTTGAATCCCTTTCCCTTTATTTTACCATTTAATAACATAAGGACTTGATTGAGGAGTTGTTTTTAAGTTTAACATATCTACAACTACTTGTGATGCCATGTTAGTACAACTACTACCATCAATTATCAAAATACATACCTTACCACCAATGGCATAACGAGTGTGAAAGATTGACCCGCGCTGCAAATCCTCCTCTTATGATGCCATGCTACTCAAGGTTCTTCTAACTACCAAGCATTCTCCTTGATCCGGTCCAAGAAATGCCTTGTCATCCTCTTCTTCGTGGACTTCTTCTTCTCCATGATCCGCCATCCTCATCATACTGAACCAGAGTAACAACCTTTTTATTGGGACAATCAACATTAATATGCCCAATACCTTGACATCTAAAACAAATTCTAGGAGTAAACTTAGAATTTGTGTTTCGTGAAAAATTGGTGTTTGGTTTTGTGTTTGGCGTGGGGGTTTTAAAAGTTTGTGTTTGTGTTTTTGGAAAAGAATAATTTGAATTAAAGGGACATGAGGTCTCACCTTTACCTTTGACCTTTTGTTGTTGCTCAACCTTGTGGGCTAAGCTAACAAGCTCTTCTAAAGTAGCATAAGGATGCAACTCAACCACATTAGCCACCTTTGGGTTCAAGCCTCCCAAAAAGCGCACCAATGTTTGAGGCTCATCTTCATNCATTTCATGGTCAATGAAGGAGTAGTTTTGGGACATTTGGTGTCCGAACGTGGTATTGAGGTGGATAAGGCGAAAATACAGGTAATTGAGCAATTGCCGCCTCCGGTGAATGTTAAAGGGGTAAGAAGCTTTTTGGATCATGCTGGTTTTTATCGCAGGTTTATTAAGGATTTCTCTAAAATTGCGAAACCACTAACACAATTGCTTTTAAAAGACGCTGAGTTTAAATTCACTGACGAATGTCTTGAGTCCTTTACTATGATAAAAAATGCACTAATCTCGGCACCTATTATACAATCTCCCGATTGGAATTTACCTTTTGAGATAATGTGTGATGCTAGTGATTTTGTAGTTGGTGCAGTTTTAGGTCAAAGGAGGGATAGAGTCTTACATGCTATTTATTACGCTAGTAAGACCTTGGATGAAGCTCAAGTCAACTATGCCACCACGGAAAAGGAGTTGCTTGCTATTGTTTATGCAATAGATAACTTTCGTGCTTCTCTTATAGGTTTGAAAGTTATTGTTTACACTGACCATGCAGCTCTTAAATATCTACTTGGGAAGAAGGAAGCCACACCGAGGCTTATTCGGTGGATTTTGTTGCTTCAAGAGTTCGATCTCGAGATTCGTGATAAGAAGGGAGTAGAGAATGTGGTAGCTGACCACTTATGATGATGGGGAGATCTTTACCCCCATTGATGATTCCTTTCCTGATGAACATTTGTTTGCAGTTTGTGTAAATTCTCCTTGGTTTGCTGATTTTGCTAACTACGTTGTAGGAGGTGTCTTACCCTCTGATTTGACTTATCAGCAGAAAAAGAAGTTTTGCATGATGTTAAGCGATACTTTTGGGATGACCCTAACTTGTTTCATGAGTGTGCAGATGGTTTATACAGGAAATGTGTGCCATTCATCACCATAAGGAGGTCATGCTGGACCTTCCAAGACGATGTTTAAGGTCCTTGAATCAGGTTTTTATTGGCCCACGATCCTACATGATGCGAGAGCCTTTATTATATCTTGTGATTCGTGCCAACGAACAGGTAATATCTCACACAGGCACGAAATGCCTCAAACAGGTATATAGGAAGTTGAGATTTTTGATGTTTGGGGTATTGATTATATGGGACCCTTCCCATCTTCTAATGGAAACCGTTACATATTAGTTGCCGTGGATTATGTTCCTAAATGGGTGGAAGCTCTTGCTACCCCCCATTGTGATTCTAATACGGTTTTGCGGTTGTTTAAGCAGGTCATCTTTCCTAGGTTCGGAGTCCCTAGAGCTGTCATCAGTGATGGGGGAAAGCATTTCCATGAGAAAAGGTTAGATAAGCTGCTGGAAAAGTACGGTGTCTACCACAGAACGGGATTGGCATATCACCCACAGACAAGCGGCCAAGTTGAGGTTTCCAATCGCGAGATCAAGTCTATCCTTGAGAAGACAGTTGCAAAATCAAGAAAGGATTGGACTACCAAGCTCTATGATGCTCTATGGGCGTATAGGACGGTTTTCAAAACTCCAATTGGCACTTCACCGTTCCGGTTAGTTTATGGTAAAGCGTGTCATCTTCCGGTTGAGCTAGAGTACAAGGCATATTGGGCAATAAAGGAATTGAATATGGATGCTAAGCTTGCGGGAGAAAAGCGACTTCTTAAATTGAATGAGCTCGATGAACTCCGTTTAGCTGCATACGATAGTGCAAAAATGTATAAAGATAAGACTAAGAGGTGGCACGACAAAAGAATTAGGAGAAGGGAATTTCAAGTTGGTGACAGGGTACTTCTATTCAACTCCTGTCTCAGATTATTTCCTGGAAAACTAAAATCTAGGTGGAGCGGTCCTTTTACGGTTACTATGGTGAGCAAATTCGGGTTCGTTGAAGTCCAAAATGATAAAGGTGAAAAGTTCAAGGTCAACGGACAATGATTGAAGCTCTATTATGAAGGTGATGCGGTTGGATTAGTGGAAGAGGTGCAATTCTACAATCCTGATTCACATTGACCACTCCGGAACTACGATCAAGCTAATGACCCTAAACAAGCATTTCTCGGGAGGCAACCCGAGCTTTCTATCCCTTTTTAACTCTTTTTGTGTCTTTTTGGTGTGTTTTAGTTTATTTTCGTAATTTTTAGTTAGTTTGGGGTCGTGTGTTTTTGTGTGTTTTTAGGTATAATTGAGTAACTAGAGGTTTTCGGTTGCATTCCAAAATTTAAAATCTAATTAAAGGTCAAGGTGAGTGAAAAAAAAAATAAGTGAAAACTTGTTAAGGGTCAAAGGGAAGAAAACAAGTGATCGGGGTGAAACAGGTCTGATGCGGGCGCATAGGAATTCTATGCGGGCGCATCTGACCCCCAGAACCTCAAAACTTTTTTTGAAAAAGCTTGATGCGGGCGCATAAGTACTTTATGCGGGCGCATTTTACCTCCAGAATGCTCAAACATTTTCTGCAGAGGTCTGATGCGGGCGCATAAGTACTTTATGCGGGCGCATCAGACCCCCAGAAGCCCCCCAACTTTCCTTCCCCCTTAGATGCAGGCGCATAAGTACTTTATGCGGGCGCATCTCGGCCCGAATTTTTTTTAAATATTTTATTTTATTTTTTTTAATTCTCTTTTACCCCTCTTTTTATCTTTTCTTTCTCTCAAAAAAAAATANTTTTTTTTTTTATAAAAAAATTTTTTTTTTTTTTTTTTTTTTTTTTTTTTTTTTTTTTTTTTTTGCGTTTTAAAGCAAAATTAGAAGGTGAAATGTTATACATACATAGAATCAATTATTTTCAATTGAATTATACTTCTATCACAAAAAAATACACTTCTATATCATAATTCATACCATAATAACGAGAAGTGGTTATATACATACCATAGTTCATACCATAATAACGAGAAGTGCAAAGAGAGATAAAGAGAAGAGCAAAGAGAGCAACAGAAAAAAAAAATCATACCATAATTCATTCATTCAACCATATCTATACATTTATATATATTTATGTTTATATACATAATTAGTGAAGTGGTTATATACATAATCTCCATCAGGGAAGTGGTTACGATCACCCACCATTTGAGATAGGCCACTTCAACAGGTTTTTATGCCTGGAGCAACTCAAACCTCAATGATGTTGACCATGGTCATCACTTGAGTCCCTTCATCATTTGGAAATAATTAGTGTCTTATGAAAAAGGACTCAATTTTTATCAAGCAATTGTCGGACAATAAGGGACTCGATCATCATTCAACAATTGCATCACCATAAGACATGCAATTGTCTGACCATAAGGGAATCAAGTAAGAAGGATCAGAAGGCAAGAAACCCTTGTTTTTCACCATGTCTGTAGAAATGTAAATGAATCGCAAACAAAAAACAAGGTGCCATAACCAAATAAGCAAATAGGACCTTCAACACCCATGTAATGAAACCACAAGAAGCTAATCATCATCAATTTCAAGTATAACCCATCTATGCAAACAAGAAACTGAAAATATAAAAAACCTTGCATCACTATTGATATACTGAATACTGACTGATTGCTTGAGTATATCTAACAAATCAAAATTAAATATGTTTCTAGGAACACAAAACTACTAGCAGCAAAGTACATAAACAAAAATAAATTCATGAATAATATGTGAAATTTCAGGTATCACTATGCTCCCAGCTCCCATACAACACAAGGTCAAGTAGGATAAACTACCTACAAAAGTTCCAAACACATGCATCCATGAAGCAGGTCCTTATTGAGACACAAAAACAAACACGAACACAAACAAAACAGGTGTAGGAAAGGAAAGGCATGACTGAAGAGAAAGGCCATAACTCTTCTTCTCATTAGTACATAACCACCCTACAAACTTACAACGACAACATTTATTTCTTCTTCTCTTTCCTAATCGCCCTCATCAATTCATCCATCATTCTCTAATCCTCACTCAGTCAACAAATCAACAACAAATCAGTCCTCACACACACACTCAGTCACAGTCTCACGCTCACAGTCAGTCCCTCACTCACTAACCCACTCACACTCATTCACTTACAATCACACACAAACAACCAACACACACCCACAACAAAAGCTAGAAAATCAAAACCACAAACAAAAACAAACCTCCAAACCCAAAACCACCACAACCACAACCAAAAACAAACAACCAGCCAAACACAAAACAAACAACCAGCCAAACACAAAACCAACAACAAAATCAACATAAAAATCAAAACGAAAAACAACAACAAAATCAACATAAAAAACAACAAAATCAACACNCAACATACAAAAACAACAAAATCAACACCAAAATATATGATAAAAATAGAAACCAAAAGAAAACAAGCAAAGCTAACCTTAACGCTGAAGCCACCTATAAATCGCCTCCAAAAGCCACCAAAAATCANCTCCAAAAGCCACCAAAAATCGCCTCCAAAACCCACAAAATCAGAACACAAAAATTAAAACACAAAATAAAAATTAATACTGAAAAATAAAACAAAAAGAAGGAGAGAAAAGAAGACGAGTAACAATAAATCAAACTATTAATTAAGATGATACTGTACTAAAAGGCGACTAATAATCAAAGTTCAAAAGATCTCTAATTTTTTTGAAACAAAACAATAATTTTGTTCTGAACAATCAATAAAAACAAAAACCTAATTAAAATCATATGAACAAACAATAATCATCGAAAAATCATGAAAACAAAAACCTAATTAAAGAGGAAAACAACAAATAGTTACAGTAACATCTTCGAAACTCCATATGGTGAAAAGCTTGACTTCGTTTTGCAACGGATCAACAGTAGCTGGAATGGGAACTGGAGCTTCAACAACAGCCATGGTTATGGAGGAGAAAGAAAGTGAGAGAGAAAACGGAGGAGAGAGAAGGAAACTGTGTGTGGGGAGGGGGATATGGAGACTACGAAGTGTAGAAAACCCTAAATTGAGATGCGAGAATGAGAGAGGGAGTTAGGGTTAGAGAGATTGAGAGGGAGAAAGATTAGAAAGAAGGGGAAAGAAAAATGAGGGAGAATGAAGGGGAATTAGGGTTAGGTGGGAAAATGGAGGGTTTGTGTATTTGTAGCCCTTTCGTTTGGGCTGGGCTTGAACGATTTTTTTTTGGGTTGATTTATTTGCTGCGGTTATAACCGCAGCAAATAATAAAAAGAACCGCAGCAAATAAATCAACCGCAGCAAAATATTTTTCTTATGTATCATCAACAACTATTTGCTGCGGTTCTTTAAAAATCTCAAATAACCGCAGCAAATGTGGCGCAGCAAAATCCAATTTTTCTACTAGTGAATCATCTTGGGCCAATAAAAGTGTTCTTGTAACATGCTCAGTGTGTTGGAGATCCCAAAATGTCCTGCAAGCCATCCACCATGCGCCTCTCTCACAAACAATTCACAGAACACTTAGGAACACACAATTGATTCTCAGTGAACAAGAATCCATCATGTAGCGAAAAATATCTAACAATTCCTTTTGTCCAATTGTTGCAATATAGGTTCGAAATTCACATCATGTTCATAATAGGTTTTGATCAAGTCTAGTCTCAATAACTTGCAATTCAACACACTAATAAGAACGTCCTCCTTAAAAGCGCATCTGCCACAACATTAGATTTGCCCTCCTTTTATTTTGATGAAAAGTTAAAGGGCTGTAGAAACTTTAGCCACTTGGCATGTCTAGGAATCAGTTTCTGCTGACCATTAATGTGCTTCAATTCCTCATGATCAGAATGTAGAATGAAGTGATTAGGTCATAAAAATAATGACTCCAGTGATCAATAGCTCTACCAATGGCATAAAACTCTTTATCATGTACGGAATAATTCAACCATGGTCCATTCAACTTCTCACTAAAATACGCAATTTGCCTCTTTTCCTAAACCAAAACTGCTCCAATTCCTACATTGCTCGTATTGGTTTCAAGTTCAAAAGGTTTTGTAAAATCAGGCAATGCAAGAATAGGTGTGTGGCATAATAATTCTTTTATTTTCTCAAAATCTCTCTTCGCCTCCTTGGTCCATTCAAATGGCTTATCTTTCTTAATGAATTCAGTCACAGGAGCAACAACAAATGAAAAGTTTTTGACAAAACTCTTGTAAAAAAGACGCCAACCCATGAAAGGAACGAACTTCTGTAATGTTGCTGGGTGTTAGCCAAGTCTTAATTGCTTCCACCTTTGACTGATCAACAGATACCCTATCTTTCGAAACCACATAGCCTGAGAATGTCACGCTAATCACCATAACATAGCACTTCTCCATCTTCCCATACAATTTTTGTTGTCTTTAAGTTTCGAGCACTTCTCTTAGATGCAGTAGATGATCTTCATTGCTTCTACTTAAACCAGTATGTCATATAAGTAAACATCAACAAAGTTACCCATATATGGCTTCAAAACTTTGTTCATGAGCCTCATGAAAGTGCTAGGAGCATTAGTGAGCCAAAAGGCATAACTAACCACTCATAGAACCTAACTTAGTCTTGTAAGCTGTTTTCCACTCGTCACCCTATCTCATGCTTAAATGATGATACCCACTTCTTAGATCAATCTTGGAAAACACCTGAGAGCCATATAGTTTGTCAAAAATCGTCCAGCTTAGGGATTGGGAGCATGTACTTGATGGTTATATTG
Organism: Suaeda aralocaspica; assembly: GCA_016808085.1. NCBI lineage: Eukaryota > Viridiplantae > Streptophyta > Magnoliopsida > Caryophyllales > Amaranthaceae > Suaeda > Suaeda aralocaspica. The sequence continues at coordinate 289,204 of PYUH01000533.1, forward strand.
TTTTCTGCTCTAGAATCTGTACACATGCGCCAAGAATCATTCTTTTTAGGAATAATAAGTGTAGGCATAGCTCAAGGACTCATACATCCCCTTACATAACCACGTTGCATAAATTCCTCAATTAGCCTTTGAATTTCCTTAGTTTCCTCTAGATTACATCTATAAGCTAGTTTGTTAGAAATTTGAGCACATGAGATGAGATCAATCTGATGTTCAATACCCCAAATTGTAGGCAATCCTGGTGGCAAATCATCTGGAAACACATCTGCAAATTCTTTCAACAGTGGTTGTAAAATACGTGGGGGTGTAGCAGATTCTTCCTTCACTACATTCGCTATAAGCACAAACACTTACTGACATTCATTTAGTTTCTTTTCCAACTCCTAAGGATTTGCCAACAACACTCCTTTTTTATTTTCCATATTCACCTGCTTCTTATTGTGTGCAACCTTAAGTGGTTTCAAAACAATTGGTTTATCATTCACATTCTTCTTGATGATACACACATTGGTTCTACCATCAAACTTCACAAATCTATCATATTGCCAAGGTCTACCAAGTAATATATTATATGCATCCATAGGGCAGACATCACATTAAACATTGTCTTCATATTGACCAACCTTAAAATTGATTAAAGCTTGATTTGTCACCTTCACATCATTCGTATTGCTTAATTAATGCAGCTTGTAAGGTTGAGGATGATTATGAGTAGGGTAGTTGAGTTTCTGAGTCAACAATGTAGAAACCACATTCGTGCAACTACCACTATCAATGATCACATCACAAAGATTGCCCTGAACATTACACTTGGTCACGAAATTTTTGTCCCTCTGGTTCTCTTCCATTTGCATTGGTTTAGTCTTGAGAACTCTCCTGTGCACTTGCACCTGAACCTGTGTTTCGGCCTAGATTTCTTCCATGTCATGGTTACTTTTATCTTCCTGTGATTCCAGATTCTCATTCTCCCCTTCATCAAGAAGAACATCTAGGTAAAAATCTTTAATCGCTTGTGCTTCTATCACAGTGATCACCCTGGAATCGGGGCAATTTCTTTGTAGGTGTCCATAGCCTTGACACTTGACACACTTTCTCTTGTCATTAGGAATAAAAGATAGCTTTGCTGGAGTGGTTGCCTTTTTCCGTTCCAAATAATCAATTTTTGCTTTAGGAATTTGTGTTTGAGAGTACACCACTTCCTTTTCCTTCTTGGATTTATAACTTTTGAAAAATGTTTTAGGTTTCTTCGAATTTCCATGTTTCTCCGCTCTTAGTGCCGCTTTACAGATCTCTTCAAAGGTCCAATAGGGTTGCAATTCCACTTTCTCCCTAATGGAATCATCTAAACCTGACACAAATCTAGCAACCTTATCGTCTTCCTTTTCTTTAATGTCACACAGTTTTGACATCTTTTCAAACTCATTAACATATTCTTCCACACTTTACTGCCCTTGCTTTAAGGCATGCATCTTTAGGAAATTGTTCTGATCATACTCATGTTGAACGAATTTATTCCTAAGTTCCCTCTTCAGTTTTTGCTAAGAACTCATTTTCGATCTCCCTTCTTACCTTCGTTTTCTTTGTGATCCTTCATACCAAAGACTTGCAAAAGAGGTGGGCTTTAATTCTGGAACTTTGAATGCTTTATGATCATCATACTACTTATAATTAAAAACTCTAGCAGTTCTTGTAAGCTAGTCAAGGAAAACTTCAGGATCTAAACTACCATTGAACTCGGTAACGTCCAAATTTAAGCTTCGATCATCATTCTTATGTTTGCCACGTTTTTTGTGTCTTTTTCGATCATATTCATCACTAGAACATGTATAATCCATATGTCTAGGTTTGCATGCACCCCTATATGAACTTTCATCAACTGAGCTTCTATTGGATTCGTGAGTCTAGTGTATTTTCATGTTGTTTTTCGATCCTCAACTCACGAATTGCATGACCTCTTCAAGCATGGTGCGCAACTCCCTAATCTCATTGTCACGTTTGATTTCTTTAGCTTGTTCTAATGACAATCCTTTCTTGAAATTTGCAGGAATTCCCTCTCCGTCACCTTCCATTGTGTTTTATGGTGTAAGTGATTTACCGATTCAATAATGCTTGAGGATTAACAATCTCTTATTGAGAGCACCGAATTCGATGTGAATTTTCATGTACAAACACTCACAAAGGGATATAAACTAAACTCACAAATTTCTAATGGTCTAGTCACCAAAATGCAGGAATTTATGTTGATTAATTAGTCTTCAATTAAAGCTTAAGCACCGTCAAAGCCACTAATCAATCTCCAAAAGATTCTAAAGGAAACAATCCACCAAGTCACCAGAATTTCGAATTTTTTGTTTTAAATTAAAGTAAACAAAAGAAAACTTTGTATTCAAATCACATAACATATTTGTTACAATTGTAATTAAGGCTATTTATAGCTTATAGTCCTCAATAAATCCTAACAAACTCCTAAACAAATCCTAATCCACCTAGAAAGAACTATATTAGAACCTCACACAAAAGACGCGCCTAGAACAAACAACAAACAAACTACTCACAAGTTGATCCACTTGCACAACTTGATCTTGCAACTTGCATTTATTCTAACTAGGATTTTATTATAAAAATCTTTACTAGCTAAATGAAAAAAAAAATAATAAGAAAAATCTTCACAAAATACACATGCCAAGCAACTTTCCCAAAGCTCAAAAAATCGTCAAAATTACTCACCACAAGCTTGTCTCATTTTGCGCAAATTTCAGGAACCTCTTCCAATCTTTAAGAAACATTTCAAGATCCAATCTTTAAATCAAGAAACCTTCAAGAAAACATCGTTCATGTATTTTTGGATGATAATTATGATCAAGACTACACAAGAAACAAGAGACTCAATGACTGAAATGAGAAAAACTCTAGCAACTGCAGCGGAAAAAAACCCAGGCCATAGGCGAAACCAACTTGTTCCCCTTATTCCACCAATTCCTTCCCTTGATTCGCGTGATACAATGTGTGTGTGACCATGCACACGCAAATCCCAACCCTAGATGCACCCATATGACTTGAGTCACCATATGCAATTAATTCGCCCATGGTTGCATCTTTACCAACAAGGAAACCACAACTTGGGAGGACATATCTCATGCCTTTATGACTAATTACAAAGGCAACACTCAAGCTAACACTTCTCAGATACTTGAATACCTCAAATAAGGGGAAATTTTAGGGTTTACCACTTATTTGTGTCGCCAGAGGAAGACTGTTGCACATATGGTGACCACACAATTGGAAAAAGAGCAAGTCAAGGTCTTCATTGCTAACTTGCTCCCTAAATACAGGAATCATCTCAAGTATTTAGGCATAGAAACCTTTTAAAAGTTCTATCACATTGGGATGGAAATTGAGGATGATCTTAATAAGGAAAGTGGAAAAGGAAGATGGAACACGAATCAAATGGTGAATTACTCAAACGGGACATCCACATCTATCAACATCTATGCCGTTGAAGAAGTTAAAGCTCCTTTTCGTTGTCGATGTGAATACACTCCCTTGGGAATTACCTATACCCAAGCATTTGAATGGCTTCAATCTAAAGGCAGGTCAATCCGGTAGGACTGACCCTGGATCCTACTCTTAATAAGAGATAGTTAAGATGGGACGCCAACAAATACTGCATATATCATCAAGGTAGGGGTCACACTACTGAAGAATGTTGGACTTTAACCAATATCTTACAAGACTTGGTTGGAGATGGAAGACTCCCGATTCCTCCTAGTGCAAAGAAGCTCAGCATTCATATAATTCTACTTTCCATTCTCATGATCGAAGAAGGGAACCTGTACTTCAATCCAATTACCTTGAACACTTTTTCCGGACAAACTGTCCCTCAAGATCTCCTATCTGAAGATGGGGTTACACCAAAGATCTTCGAAGAAGGGGAGCATAATTTCGCCGATCTTCCTCGATCCAAGGATCCATTTTCATGTGACTTCTAGAAAAGGGTTCAAATTGAATGAATGAAGGCTAGATGGGATGAACCTATCCACAATCTAAGATGCTACTGTAAAACCTCGTATTTTTAGGTATTTTATAATTGAAATTAATATTTGTAAAGTAAATTTTTAGTATTTTAAAGAAGGAATAAACGTTTGTTAAATAAATTACTTAAAGAAATTTAATTAATTAAGAGCCAAAATTTTTATTTTGAGGTTTTATATAAAGTAGTTTATAGTACTTTTGTATTTATTAAAATGCTTTTAAAGTTTCCAAATTGGGTTTTAAAGAGGTTTCCCTAATTGTTTTAAAACAAAGGCCCAAAAGTAATTTCCATCCAACCTTACCACTGCATCACTTACCCCTCTCTGAGTCCCAAAGCGGCATTCCATATATTCCGTCTTACTCCGACTTAGCTTAAATCCTCTAGTCTCCAACCTTTGTCTCCATTGCTCTAACTTGGCATTAGCCCCCTCTTTAGTTTTATCCACCAATACGATATCATCCGCAAACAACAAACACCATGGTACCTCATCTTGGATTGACCTTGTTACTTCATCCATAACTATTGCAAAAAGGAAAGGGTTTAACACTGACCCTTGGTGCAACCCGATTGTTATAGGAAAGTCTTTAGTCAACCCACCACAAGTCCTAACATTTGTTAAAACCTCCCGATACATGTCCTTAACCAGGTCATTATACCTTCGTGGTATACCTTTCTTCGTCATTGCCCACCAAAGAACATCTCTTAGCACCTTGTCATAAGCCTTCTATAGATCAATAAAACCCATATAGAGGTCCTTCTTCCGCGCCCTATAAAACTCCATCATTTGCCTTAACAAATGAATTGCGTCTATAGTGGACCTCCCAGGCATAAAACCAAATTGGTTTTCAGAGATGCTTGTGCATGCCCTCAACCTATGTTCTATCACCCTCTCCCACAACTTCATAGTGTGACACATAAGCTTGATCCCTCGCTAGTTAGAACAATCTTGGGCGTCTCCTTTGTTCCTGTAAACTGGGACCACAGTGCTCTTTCGCTAATCTTGTGGGATCCTTGAAGTATTCTAGACCTTATTAAGCAAATCTGTTAGCCAATCAATACCCACCTTACCCAAGCACCTCCACACCTCCACTGGTATACCATCTGGACCAATTGCTTTCTTTGGTTTCATCTTTTTCAAAGCAGTCTCCACCTCTGCCCTTCTAATCCTCTGCACATATTCCATGTTAATTCCCTCCTCATCCACTACCGTATCTCCTGTGACCTCTCGTTGACTGCCATTAAACAATTCATCGAAGTAACCCTACCACCTGTCTTTTATGGCTTCGTCTTGAACCAAAACTTATGGTTCTTATCTTTGACCCACTTTAATAAGCCAATAACCTTCCTCACCTCTTGTCTTCTCTTTTCCATTCTATTGATTTCTTTTTCTCCCACTTTAGAGTCTAACCATTCATAAACCTCTTGAAAAACTTTTCTTTCGCTTGCCGCATAGCTACTTTTGCCTTACATTTAGCCTCCTTATATTCTGTAAAGGTTTCCTCAGTCCAACATTTTCCCAATGCCAGATAACAATCTCTTTTGTGTTTTACCACTGCTTTCACTTCCTCATTCCATCGAGAATTATCCTTATGCATCATACTCCTTCCCCTTGATTCCCCAAGACCTCCTTGGCCACTTTAAGGAAACAACTCTTCATTTGTGACCAAGCTACCTATGGATCCGCCACTTTATCCCCATTTGCCTCCTTGATCACTTTCTCTGTGAAAACCTTAGCATTTGCATCCCTCAAGGTCCACCATCTTATCCTTGGTTCCCCTTTACTACATGTATTTTTCCCACTCTCTTTTAAATGGATACTCATCACCAATAGCCAGTGTTGGGTAACTACACTTTCTCCTGGGATGATTTTGCAATCTATGAAAGTTTGTCTATCCTCCCTCCTTATGAGCAGAAAGTCTATTGGAGTTACATTTGCTCCGCTACGAAAAGTTATCAAGTGAGAATCTCGCTTCCTAAACCTAGTATTAGCCAAAACTAAGTCGTACGAGTGGACAAAATTAAATATGGTCTCTCCGTGATCGTCTCTCTGCCCATACCCAAATCCCCCATGAACACTCTCAAAACCATCCCGACGGTCCCCAACATGCCCATTCAAGTCACCTCCAACATATAAATTCTCAATGTGAGGGACACCTTGGACCACCTCATCAAGATCCTCCCAAAAATGTCGTTTCTCCTCCGCACTTAGCCCAACTTGGGGAGCATAAGCACTAATAACATTAACAATCTCATTACCACACAACAACACTCTTATCAACCTGTCGCTCTTCCAATAAGTCTCGATTACCTCTTGCGAAGGTCGTTCATCAAGGACTACACCTACTCCATTCCTAACTCAATCACCATGATTCTTGTCTTGTCCAGCATACAAAACCTTATCAGTGCTTATGCTCCCAAAGTTGGGCTAAGTACAGAGGAGAAACAACAATTTTGCAAAATCTTATATTGCGCCTATAAATACTCCTTGTAAACATAAAATTCTGACTTTCTATTTCATTAAACATGGTTTAGGTTTATGAGAAAAAGAAAGAGAAAAAAATTGAACAAAACACTAACCCTAACCGTATCCGACCCCAATAACTAGCCGGCCACCCAACTGCACCTCGACCACCGTTGGCTGCCGGCTACAGCAGCACTGGCCGCCGATTTCTCCTTCCCCTTTTTCGATTTTTCATGGTTTAAAAAAACATCCTCTTCCAAATTTAATTCTTCAATATTGTTTATAATCATGTTTTTAATTATGTTTATGCATGATGATTATTAGTATGATCATGTTTTAATAAGTTATACTCATCTTTTAAAGTTGTTCATGAAAGTTTATAAATTAGGGTTTATAAGTTTATGAAAATTATTAGGTTTTATGATTTTAATATTCTAACTTTTTATACTAAGATCATAAGTTATTGTATTAATGATTCATTATGAATTTATAATGTTTAGAATGTTTGTAATTTGTTTTAAAGTGAAAAAGAATTGCTGGAAAATTATTTAAAGCATGGAAAATTTTAACTTGAGTTCATGACCATGCTATAAGTAATGAAATCATGTTTCTAATGCATAAAACAGTATTATAATGATTATATGTTATTTTTATGAGGTTTTATGCTTAAATTATTGAGTTTAAAGGATTTTAAAAGGGTTTTTTCAAGAATTTAATATTGTTGTAAATTTATTAAAATAATGATAAGTTTTGTTTAGGAAATCATGATCATGTAGAAATTTATTAGTTTATGTTTCTAATACATGAACCTATTGTATAATGATTATCTGACATAGTTATGATGTTTTATATTCAAAACATAAAGTTTAAGCGACCTTAGAAAGGTTTTTAAATAATATTTTATTGCTGTAGTTTCAATTAAAACATGAAAATTAAAGGTTTTCAAAAAGTAATTAATTGGGTAATGTATGGAATTGATTAGACGTGATATAATAGGTGTTCTAAATAATTTCTAGGCACTTTTAAGTAGTTTGATGTTGCTGTAAATTTTAAGAGAGTATTAATTGGGCCATAAATCTTGTTTTGTAGGAGACTTCAAATTGGTGAATTCTAGTAGTTGTGTTTGATCACCAACGTTATACAAGGTATGTAAGTATAAGGAGCGGTTTCATGTCCATAGTATCATGCTTAGGAGTTGTTCGTGTTCTTTCTAAAGTTCATGATTCATGCTAGGATTCTTGAAATAGTTATGAAATTAGGGTTGTTTGATTTTCTTGACATGATAATTGTTGTCAAAAGTTGTTAATGCATGATGAAATGAATATTCTTATTTTAAGAAGGTTTTGATCATGACAGTATTTTATTTGGTTTCAAGATTTTATTTCCATAACATTGATCAAGTAGTTAATTAATTAATAAGTAATGAAACTATGTTATATATAAGGAACTTATCCTAAATTTTAAGTACAGAAATCATGATATATATCAAGCTATCAAGGAGATTTATTGTCATGTTTATAATGACAAGAAATCAACCAAATAATTACATGCCATTTACTATCATGCTATTCAAGGAAGAATAGTAATTTTATGAATTTACTCACATGATTAGTAGCACGGAATATTTATTGAGCAAATAAAATTAATCCATTCATAGTTTAATGTGTGGTCAACTAAGTAATGTTATTCCACTCACACTTTAATATGTGAATTAGGAAAAGAAGTTAAGGAAACAACTAATATGGTAACTAATTAATGAAAATTAATGAATACGGTGATACATGTTTTATTGGGTTATATTGATTTGAATGTATGTTGCTATTTGTGAGTCGTAAAAGTTATCAAATTGGCAATCACGTAAAGTGAAAGAGGATTCGCACCAAAATACTTGGAACGTATATACCTTGAGTATGAACAATGGGGGCAGTCGTACGAAATAGTAATCTATGACTTCTAATTGGGGTACAAGACGTTGTACTTCTTGTTTTTATAAATGCTCTTGAATTCCGTCACATCATGTGGCATAGGTAATACCTTATTGGAGTTGCTCCCAAGTTGGTGTCCAATGGGAGATTGTTGTAGGAGGAAGCCCGTTCGATGCGAAATCCGAATTAATTATAAGTTAATTAATTGAAGAAAAGTGAGTCAAGTGTTTCACATATGGTACTTGAAAGGTAAGTTGTGCGTTTATTTTCATGCTCTTGCCTAGGATGATTCATATTATTGTGGTACATAGTTCATTCTATTAATGGACTCAGCTTTGCTAATTACATGTTTCTATGTGCATGGCCTTGTCTTTATCTTAGCCCTATGATGACCCATTTCAATGGCAAGTAGTAGACTGAAATAAAGGGAAAGCTATAGGTATCGAATGACATACTGAAATGATGTTCAGATTGAATTAAGAGTGTTGTTGTTTAGTTTTCCTAGTTCTCTCTTTTATTTTCATGTGCTTTAATGTTTATAATACTTATTTATTATTGTCGTTATGTTTGACAAACGTTCGTTTTCAAGTTTAAATTAAGTTGGGTTTTGATGTGAATTTTCGTATGAATACAAAAACTCACTAGGGTAACAAATAAATCCACAAATTCCTAAAGGATAAGCCGCCAAAATTCTTGAATTTAGGTTGATTAACTAGTATTCAATTAAAGCCTAAGCCTCCTCAAAGTCACTACTTAATCTACTCACAAGAGTATAAAGGAAACATCACCAACTCTTAGTAATTTTCGGAATTTTGTTTTATGATCAAAACAAACAAAACTTATATTAAACTCTTAATCTGATTTTTGTACAACCTAACGTTGAGACTATTTATAGGAATAATCATCAGCCAAAAATCCTAACAAAGAAAAGCTAAGACACGTGTGAAAAACAAGATAAAAATAAACTCAAGATTTGCCACATCATTATGCAAGTTGTTCTTATCTTTAAAACCACTTCTAACTAGCTCTAACTAATAAGGTTCTATCCTAACAAATTTCCTAACAAACTAATAAACAAGAATATCCAGCAAATTCCTCATGTTTTCAAGGAAAACATACGTTGCCCAAAAACATCAAAAATTGCCCAAAAACTCGCCACTCCTTGTTGCTCGTTTTTGCGCATTTTCCAAGATTTTGAGTAGATCTTCAAGAAACCTTTCATGATTCGTTCTTGTAATCAAGAAACCTTCAAAAATGTATTTCCCTCGACCTTTAGATAGAAAATGATGGGTAATAGACCACTATGACTCAAAACAATAAAAGCTTGAAATGAGAAAAGCCCTATCAAGTGAAGTGGGAGAAAACTCAATGCAAAACCAACTCATTCCCCTTATCAACCGTTTCTTTCCCTTGATTTGAGTGCCAACCTAGGTATGGGTGACCATGAAAACGCAAATTCCAATCTTAGATTCACCCATTAGACTTAAGTCTCCATAACCAATCAATTCCCCCATGGTTGCATCCTTCTTTCCAGCTTCAATCAAACCTTCGAAGTTGTGATCAATATTTGTATCTTCTTCTCCTTCGTCAAAAGAGTTTGTCCTCAAACCTCGAAGTTGATCGTAAAAAACATAAGGAGTCAAATCACCAATGTTAAATTTAGCATGTACTACTTATTTAGCTGAAGTTGTGATCAATATTTGTATCATCTTCTCCTTCGTCAAAAGAGTTTGTCCTCAAACCTCGAAGTTGATCATCGAAAACATAAGGAGTCAAATCACCAATGTTAAATGTAGCATGTACCACTTATTTAGCTGGCAATTCCAACTGATAAGGATTGTCACCAATCTTCTTCAAAACTTTGGATGGACCATCACACCTAGGCATGAGCTTGTTCTAGCGTTTGTGAGGGAACCTTTCCTTCCTTAGGTGTAGCCAAACCAAATATCCTTCCTTGAATCCTTGTTGATGGGGAAGCTTATTTTCACGAGCTTTGTATTGTTCATTCACCTTCTCAATTCTAGCTCTAACTTGTGCATGTATCTTTTGCATGTACTCAATCTTTGCCAACACGTCTTTGTGCACCAACTCACCCTTTGGAATATCAAAATGATCAATAGGTAACCTTGGATTCACACCATACATACACTACCTCAAATGGTGAGTTTCTTGTAGAAAATGTAGGTGACCTATTGTAAGCAAACTCTGCATGTGTAAGCTTCAAATCGATCACAATCCTTTTGAGTCTTGCTCATCAAACCACGCAAGAACACTCCAAGAGTTCTACTTGTGACTTCAATTTTGCCATCATTTTGAGGATGATATGCTGTACTAAAGAGCAATTTCATTCCAACTAGCTTCTATAGAGACTTCCAAAAGTAACTCATGAACTTTGTATCTCTATCACTTACAATAGTCTTTGGAAGTCCATGAAGCCTCACAATGTCCCTGAAATATAAATCTCCAACATTCATAGCATCATCAGTTTTATGGCAAGGTGTATAGTGAGCCATCATCGAAAATTTATCCACCACAACCATAATAGAATCTCTGCTTCTTGCAGTTCTAGGCAATCCCACAATCAAATCCATGGATACATCTTCCCAAGGACCTTTAGGAACAGGCAATGGTGTGTAGTGACCTTGATGAAAAGAAGCCTTCGCCATTTGAGAAATAGCACATTGAGATATGATAGCTTCAACATCAAAAGTCATCTTAGACCAACGGAAGTGTTCTTGTAACATGTTTAGAGTTTTAGTAATGCCAAAATGCCCTGCTAATCCTCCACCATGTGCCTCTCTAACAAACAACTCACTAATTGAACACTTAGGTACACACAATTGATTACCCTTGAATAAGAACCCATCATGCATAACAAAAGATCCCACAATACCCTTGTCCATTTGTTGCAATATAGGACCAAAACTATCATCATGTCCATAGAATGTTTTGATCATATCTAGACCAAGTCACTTGCAATTCAAAACACTAATAAGAGCATACCTATATGAGAGAGCATCTACAACAACATTAGACTTGCCTTCTTTGTACTTTCATGAAAAGTAAAAAGATGGTAGAAATTCCACCCACTTGGCATGTCTAGGATTCAACTTTTGTTGGCCATTGATATGCTTCAATGATTTATGATCAGAATGTAGAATGAAGTGGTGAGGTCTTAGATAATGACTCCAATGATCAAAAGCTCTAAAAATTGCATAAAACTCCTTATCATAACTAGAATAGTTCAACCTTGCTCCATTCAACTTCTCACTAAAATAAGCAATAGGCCTCTTCCCTTGAACCAATATTGCTCCAATCCCCACATTACTTGCATCAGTTTCAACTTGAAAAGGTCTTGTAAAGTCACGCAATGCAAGAATAGGCGTGTTGCATAGCATCTCTTCGATCTTCTCAAAAGCTTTTTTGGCCTCCTTAGTCGATCTATTCAAAAGGCTTATCTTTCTTTATACACTTAGTCATAAGAGCTACAATATATGAAAAATTCATCACAAACCTCGTATAAAACAAAGCTAAACCATGAAAAGCACGAACATTAGTGACATTAGTTGGAGTAGGCCAAGTATTGATTGCTTCAAGCTTTTTTTGATCCACAGAAACACCATCTTTTGAGACCACATACCCCAAAAACGTGACACTAGGCACCATGAAATAGCATTTTTCGAGCTTCCCATAAAGTTTTTGTTACCTTAATGTTCAGAACACACTCCTTAGATGATGTAGATGATCTTCATTGCTTCTACTATAAACCAAGATATCATCCAAGTAAACAACAACAAACTTTCCAATGTATGGCTTCAAAACATCATTCCTGAGTCTCATGAAGGTACTAGGTGTATTGGTAAGACCAAAAGGCATGACCAACCATTCATAAAGCCCTAAATTTTTTTTGAAATTTGTTTTCCACTCATCACCTTCTTTCATACGAATTGAATGATGCCCACCCCTATGATCAATTTTAGTAAACACATTCGAACCATATAATTCATCAAGTAAGTCATCTAGCCTTGGAATTGGGAACCTATATTTAATGGTGATGTTGTTAACTGCTGTTGAATCAATACCTATTCTCCAAGTGCCATCTTTCTTAGAAACGATCAAAGTAGTAAGCGCACAAGGACTCATACTTTCCCTCAAATATCCACGTTCCATTAGCTCCTCAATTTGCCTTTGAATCTCCTTTGTTTCCTCTGTATTGCATCTATAAGCTCGTTTGTTTGGAATTTGAGTCCCAGGAACAAGATCTATCTGATGCTCAATGCCCCTCATAGGTGGTAATCCTGTTGGTAAATCATCTCGAAACACATCTTCAAATTCAATCCACAAAAACTTCAAAATACGTGGAATGGATGAGGAACCTTCTTGTACTTCCTTAGCCATGAGAAAAAAGACTTTATCAACTCCCTTTCCACCTCCCTAGCACTCGTCAAAAACACACCTTTTTTGTTCTCCATGTGTAATACCTCAGCCCGCATTTTCACGTACTTTAATGAAGTATTTTTGTATTTTATACAAGTAATTTTAATTTTTTTTATTGAAAAATTATGTTCAATAGGAATATTAAATGAAAAAAATAAATAATAATACAAAATAAACTTTAATAAAAAAAAATTATTATTTGTGTTTATAAATAATAAATTATGTTTTATAAAATCTTTTAAAAGACTTCTAAAAATAGAATTTTCAAGAGTTTCCTAATTTTTTTTGAGGCAAGAGCCTAAATGTAATTTCCATTTGTATGGGCTTTTCCAAATCCCACTTTGGGGCCTATAAATACCCTTTAAAACCCAAATTTTTAGATTTCATTCATCATAGTTGTCATTAGGATTCCAAAATTTAGAGAGAGAAAGAGAGAAAAAAAAGAGAGGAAATTTTCGAAAAAAAAGGTGAGATCGTTTTTTTGAGAGTTCGTGCCTCGGGATTCGTGCACTCGTCAACTTGCGCCACCGCCGGCCACCTCGCACCTCCTCCCCTTTTCGGCATAATTTCGGACTTAAAAAAAAATTTCCCCTTCTTTCGTTTTGATTCAATCTTGCAAATTCATGTTCATATTTATGTTTAATCATGATTTTATAGTTTCAATCATGTTTTCTGAAGTTATGATTTGTTTTAAAGCATGAATTAATTTGTTGTTCATGAAATTTTTGATTAGAGTTTATAAAGTATGAACGTTTTGATTTTTATGATTTAATCTTCAATATTATGATCATGAATTGTTGTTCTGTGAATTTATGATGATTTTATGAAGTTTAAATTGATTTTTAAAGGCTTTGAATATAAAATAAATTGCTGTCCAAAATTTGTAGTCATGAAATTCAATAGAATAAATATTATGAACATGTTTTGGCTTATGAAAAAATTATTCTAAAGCGTAGATTGGTTTCATAATTATGTTACTTGATTGTAAAAGAGTTTTTCCATGAATTTATGAGTTTTATATGAGTTTTTCATGACTTTAAAGTTAATTAATAAATCTGAAATTTTTATAAAAATAAGTTCAAATAAGTTTTAAGTGTTCATATTATGCTAGTATGATCACATATTAATTCTATGATATTACATATGATTTTTAGTATGATTCATGAAGTTTAAAAGTGAATTTAAGCATGTTTAACATGTTTTCCAGATTTTATAAAGTGAATAATTAGGCTTTTAAAGTATGTAATTAGCATGAATTGATCATATAAATTAAGTAATACATTGTATGATTGATTTATGTTGTTTTTGAAGTTTTTCAAGGAGTTTTGGTAATTTTAAATTGCTGTCCACTTTTCTAAAGTGACCTAAAATTTATGTTAAGGTTTTATAAAGCATAAATAAGTCCTGAAAAACCAAGTAATCTTACAATAGAAAAATTAAAGTGTAGCATGGAATTGAATAGAGGCCATATAAGGAATGTTTTGGACAAGTTTCCAATATAGAATTTAGTTTAGAGTTGTTGTAGAACTTAGTCAACATGGTTTTAATTTAGTTTCGGTTTTCTTTATGTAGGAGACTTTGATTTAGTCAACTTCTAGAAGTTGTGGCGGAGCACCACTATTTTACAAGGTACGTAAGTACTAAAGACAAACATAAGAATTAGAATTCATGCTTGGATGATTTCTTTATGTTATGAAATATTGTTATGCTTGTTTGAACCATGAATTTATGTGCATGACAAGTTTTGTTAGAAGCATGTTTTCATATTATGTTGACATTCCATGTTAAATAGCAATAAAAATTATATAAGAATGAATTGGAATTTTATGATCAGTTTAATTTGGCCAATAGTTTATTAATAAAGGAAGGAAGTTATTTTTAAGTTGATTAGTTACATAATCAACAAGAAAGGTAGTTGTGAATTTTTATTCACATGATTAAATGGAGTTATGAGCAATTATTTTATACATGCTGCCACTCACAGTTTAATGTGTAGTCTAGGAGGAAGTAAATATCTAGCCACTCACAGATACTGTGTGGTAAAGGAATTTCAGCTTAATTAAAAGAACACACATAAGATTAATTATGAATCACCTTAAATTCAAGATAATTAATATGGCTTGCTTGATGTGATGCATGTTTTTATGTGATGTTGTATGTGAGTCATAACATTGTTAAACCGGTTAATCACATAAAGTGTAAGAGGATCTGCATCAAAACTCTTGAAACGTATATACCTTGAGTATGAACAATGGGGGGAGTCGTATGGAACACTGATTTATGACTTCTAATTGGAGTACAAGATGTTGCACTCGTTTGTTTTTATAATTTGCTGGAATTCCGTCACTTTATGTGACATAGTAATACCTTCTTGGAGTTGCTCCCAAGTTGGTGCCCCATAGGGCGATTTTTAAGGAAAGAAAACTCATTCGATGCAGAATCCACAAGTTTAATTATAGTAATTAAATTGTTGAGTTTATGCACAGGTGAAAGGTTGTCAAAGATAAGTTGTGTTTATGTTTTATTTCATGTTGTTCTGTTGCATAGTCTTTAGTAGTTATGTACTCAGCTTTGCTGACTGTTTGTTTTGTGTGCATTGATTTTTCTTGGACTTGGCCCTACAATGACCCACTTGTTGGTGAGTATTTGTCTAGTATAAGAAAAGCTACAGGTACAAGTGGGCATATGTCATTTCATGATGGGCTGGAGTGAGAGCGCTTGCTGTGTTTTGTAGTTTATTTTATATTGCTTATAATTACTAACTTTTATTTGGATGTTGGTTATTTTTAAAGATTTTAGTTTTGATTTTTAAGGGCCATTTATATGGTTCCGAAGTGTCATAAAGTTTAAAGTTTATTTTTATTTTGATATTGTTTTGAAGTTTAGTTTTGACTTTGGTTTTTGGTTTTAAGACTTCCGCTGTAGTACTTTAATAAATACCTTAGCCACTATCATGGTGGCGGTAATACTTTGGTTTTTCCGTATTTAGAAGTTTTAATAATTATAATTCTTTAATATTTATCTATGTTTCCCGGAAAATATAAATAGGAAGTTAGGGAATTCCAGGGTGTTACACCATGTTCACTTGTTTTGTTATCATTCATAACATTCAATGAGTTCAATGCAATAGGCTTATCATGAACATGCTTCTTAATGACATAAACATTAGTCCTACCATAATATTGAACAAATGTATCATATTGCCAAGGTCTTCCAAGTAGAATATGGCATGCATCTATAGGACAAAGTTCACATAGCACACTATCCTCAAATTGCGCAATTTTGAATGATATTAAAGCTTATTTAGTTACCTTAACATCACTAGTATTTCTTAGCCAATGAAGCTTGTATGGATGAGGATGATTATGAGTAGGATAGTTGAGCTTTTGAATCAACAAACTAGACACCACATTCGTGCAATTACCACTATCAATAATCACATAACAATGTTTCCCTTGAACTATGCACCTTGTCATGGTGATTTTGTCTCTTTGGCTCTCCTCTAATGGCATGGGTTTAGTTTGCAAAACCCTCCTCAATACTAGAGCTTGTCCATGTGTCTCAGGATTAACTTTCTCCATATCATTACTATTATCTTCTTGCTCAATGTCATCTTGCTCCCCTTCTTTAAAGATTACATCTAGATATATTGTTCTTCAATCTCTTTTGCTTCTCTAACTGTGATGACCCTTGAACTAAGACAATTTAGTTGCACATGACCATAACCTTGACACTTGAACCACTTCCTCTTATCATTAGGAATTGATGAGAACTTAGTAGGAGTAATAACCCTAGGCTTGTCATCGGTCTCCACCCTAGGTTTAGTGTTTTGTGCGAACACCACCTCCTTCTCCTTCTTAGACTCATAACTTTTGAAGAAAGTTTTCGGAGTTTTCAAGTGACCATGATTTTCAAACCTCAAGGATACCTTACATATCTCATCAAAAGTCCAATAAGGTTGCAATTCCACCTTATCCTTGATAGATTCATCAAGTCCTGTAACAAATCTAGCCTCCTTGTGATCTTCCTTCTCTTCAATGTCGCATATGATGACCATCTTTTCGAATTAATTGATCTATTCCTCAACACTTCTAGAGTTTTGTTTTAAAGCATGCATATTTAAGAAGTTACTTTGTTCATATTCATGAGGAACAAATCGTTTTCTCAACTCCTTCTTTAATTTGCGCCAAGATATGATTTTAGATTTACCATCCTTTCTTCTCTTCCTTTGCAAGCCCTCATACCAAAGACTAGCATCAGATGTTAACTTCAATTCCTCCACCTTGAAATCCTAAGAATCATCATACTCTTTGTAATTGAATACTCTTTCGGTCCTTCTTAACCAATCTAGAAAAACTTCAGGGTCTAAACTTCCATTGAACTCAGGAACGTCCAACTTTAAGTTTTGATCATCATCCCTTTGTTTATCTCGTCTTTTGTGTGTCTTCCTATCATCTTCATCACTTGAACTTGATTATATGAGTTTCTTTTTTTTTTGTGTTCCCCTAGCAGAATCATCATCACTAGAACTGGAACTAGATTCTTCAAACTCATTACATTTCTTTGAACTTTTTGCCTTCGAACGAACGAATTGCATGAGTTCTTCTAGCATGTGACGCAATTCTCTAACTTCATTATTCCTTTGAGTTTCTAGATCTTGTTCAAAAGAAGCTCCTTTCTGATGATTTGTAGATTTTCCATCCTCCATGATCTATTATTTGCTGGAGTATATGTCGATTTAATCTCTCAACGAAAGCACCAAAGTTGATGTGAATTTTCGTATGAATACAAAAACTCACAAGGATGAGAACTATATCCACGAATTCCTAAAGGCTAAGCCACCAAAATTCTCGAATTTAGGTTGATTGAATATTCTTTGATTATTGCCTAAGCACCCAAAAAGTCACTACTTAATCCACGCACAAGAGTATAAAGGAAACACCACCAACTCTTAGTAATTTTTGGAATTTTGTTTTATGAGAAAAACAAACAAAGCTTTTATTATACTCTTAATCTGATTTTTTATGGCCTAATGTTGAGACTATTTATAAGAATAATCATAAACCAAAAATCCTAACAAAGAAAAGCTAATACAGAAGTGAAAAAAAATGATAAGAACAAACTCAAGATAAGATTGCCACATCATTATGCAACTTGTTCTATTCTTTACAACCACTTCTAACTAACTCTAACAAACAAGATTCTATCCTAACAAACTTCCTAAAAACATAATAAACAAGAACATCCAGAAAATTCCTGCTGTTATCAAGCAAAACATACGTTGCCGAAAAACATCAAATATCGCCCAAAAACTCGCTACTCCTTGTTGCTCGTTTTTGCGCATTTTCCAAGATTTTGAGTAAATCTTCAAAAAACCTTTTCAAGATTCGATCTTTTAATCAAGAAACATTCAATAACTTATTTCCCTTGACCTCTTGATAGAATATTATGGGTAATAGACCACTATAACTCAATACAATAAAAGCCTGAATTGAGAAAAACCCTATCAAGTGAAGTGGGAGAAAACTCATAGGCAAAACAAACTTATTCCCCTTGTCCACCATTTCTTTCCCTTTATTTGCGTGCCAACCTAGGTATGTGTGAACATGCACACGCAAATCCAAACTTTAGATGCACCCATTAGATTTTATTCTCCATAAGCAATCAATTCCCCCATGGCTGCTTCCTTCTTTGCAGCTTCAATCTAACCTTCGAAGTTGTGATCAATATTTGTATCTGTTTTTAAGGGCCAACCACTGGCTCCATGTTGTAAAGTTTTATTTATAGGTTTAACTAATTGGTTTTACGTTTGACTTTAATTGTTTTTGAGAAGGAGTCTTCCACTATAGTACTTTAATAATTACCATAGCCATTGTTATGGCGGTGGTAATACTTTGGTTATTTTTATTTTAGTAGATAAACTATCCATTGACCCCCTCGACTTAATTACTCCTGTTGGATGACCAGTCCCATAAATAGTCATCTCCTCCACTCTCTTAGACGTCAATGGAATATGGGATAGTGATGATGAAGATGTATATGCCGGGGTTGGAGTTCAACCCACCTTCCATACTCTTGTTGAGGAAAATGATGACATCGCTGAAATTCTATGGATCTTGTCAACTCTAACAGACAACAATATTCACGTTTTCACTCGAGCGGATGCCTCAATGCCGCTCAAGGCAAACTCAGCATTCAACTTACTCCACCACCTCCATCACCAAAAGAGGAGGACAGTGCTATTAATAACCCAAAAAGAACGAAGGCCAATGTCAACGTTTAGCAACTCCTGGTTTCCTCGGAAAAGCATAAAAAGCTCTCCTCAAAGTTGTATCTGATTTGAGTGTAGCAAGCGACACTACTCCGGATGGTTTGGTTAACCTCATAATACATGTGCTATACAAGCCCTCGATTATATTTTCCGATGTAAACCTTCCAACAAAAGGGTCGGGTCATAAGAAAGCACTCTACATCACTGTCAGACAACTCAATATACCCATGACTTTGATTGATAATGATTCTGCTATCAATGTTTGCCCTTTGAGGACCACTCATAAGCTTGGGGAGCTCCATCAAGAATTTTAGGATAATAATCAAGCCATTTGAGCTTATGACAACACAACGACATACACCAAGGGGGTAATTTGGCTCAGTCTAACTACCGGGCCAATAAAGATGAAAGTCAAATTCCACGTCATGGATATCAAGACTAGCTTCAATATCCATTTGGGAAGACCATGGCCCATGAATTTGGGGCGGTTTCTTCTACTCTTCGCCAAAAGATCAAATTCATGCTAGAAAGGGTCGTGGTCCCCACTGTTGCTTCTCCTATGAAGATTCATGCAACCGATCAACCCTCCATGAACATCGAACATGATGTTAGTGATGAAGATTTATGAGCGTTCTACATTACTACAATTGAAGAAGAAGAAAAAGCTCCTTTCAGTTTTGATCCTGATTCAAGTTCAGTGATGAATGATATCTTTCGCGAACAAGTATACTTTCCTGGAATAACTATGGAATCAAGAAGGGCTCTCTCTGCTGCCTTCTTCAATCTTCAACCTATGAAGAATAGGTTTAGATTGGGTTACCTTCCAATCAAGAGGACTACAAGGAACTTCCAAAGCAGAAAATTGCCAAAAACGATGGAGATATTGAAATCTGCCCCTATTCTCTTACTTTATATGAAAAGTTCCTAAAAAAAGGGGAGAACCTCCCATACTACAAGTTCCCGGAACCATTTAACGGCAGTGATTGGAAGATATACCCTGGCTTGGATATTTAGCTAGTAGTTGCTTCATGGAAGGGGAATCTTCCCCAACTATGAAAGGGAAATCTGAACTGGATGACCTTACTGCACAAGGACTTGGGTTACTCTTAGGATTGGAGCGTACTCCACCTTCTGAACAAGATTTTTCCATCACTTTGAACGGCGAATGTTTCGACCGTATTGGGCTCATCAGTCTGACAAGTCAAGTCTTTAAAGGATGACGTAAGACCATGAAGTTCACCACGCTAAGGGTAAAGACCATGGATATCACCATAGGAGAAGGTCCCATTTTTGACAAGTTCGAGTCTGAATCCTAGTCTAGTGCTATTAAGATTACTAGTCCTAAGAGTCCCACATTTCATAATAAGTTTGTTAAGGAGTCTACTTGTCCACTAAATTCTTCCTTTAACGCATGTTTTGATGTTATAATTTCCAAATTTACTAATAAGTCTTCATTTTCTTACTCCTCGTCGTCTCATCTCTATTCCACTTCCAATTTATATGATTGCCCTGTTTTACAAACTAAATTTCAAAATGACATTGAAATAATAAAGTTTTTAGAGGAACATGAGAATAAAACTCAAATTATTGAAGAAATATAAAAAGGTCAACGTTTCAGGTAACGACACGTGTAGGGAATTGAAAATTGGTCTCATACTCAATCCTCAAGGATGGGCTTAACTTACCGCAACTCTCATTGAATTCCGGGATGTGTTCGCATGGTCCTATGAAAATATGTCGGGAATCAATCGAGGAATAGCTAGAGACACCATTCCTTTGAACAAAGGGGCTTAGCATGTCAAACAAAAGCTTAAGAGAATGATACCAGATGTCCGATTGAAAATTAGAGAAGAGGCTATCAAATAGTTACAAGCCAAATTCATTAAGGTGGTCAAATACACTGATTAGGTTGCCAACATTGTTCTTGTACCAAGGAAAGTTGGAAGAGTGAGAATGTGCATGGACTTTCGGGACCTAAGCAAGGATAGTTAAAAGGATGATTTTCCACTGCACCATATCAATGTGCTCGTTGACATGCAATAAGGTTAATAACACCTTATTCCCCTTCCTGGATGGATATGCTGGCTACAATCAAGTCTAGATGGTAGAAGAAGACATGGAAAAGATGACCTTCCCAAATCCATGAGGGTTCTATTGTTACATGGTTATGCCATTTGGCCTAAAGAATGCTAGTGCCACATATCAATGTGTCACATTACACTCCTCCACGATATGATATATAAAGAAGTAAACGTGTATGCAGATGATATTATAATTAAAACCAAAGAAAGGAATGAACATACTCCCGCCTTGAGGAGATTATTTGAAAGAATGCGGAGGTTCAATATGAGACTCAATCTTCAAAAATGTTCCTTCGGGGTTACCGTGCGAAAACTTTTAGGTCATGTGGTTAGCGCTCGAGGAATCGAAATCGATCCAACAGAGATTAAACTCATTATGTCCTTGAAACCACCCAAACTCGAGAAAGAAATCTAAGGATTCTTGGTGCGGCTTCAATACATAATTAAGTTCATCTCTAAGCTTCATTTGATATGCAAGGCAATCTTTAAGAAATTAAAAAATGATGCACCAAAAGAATGGGACGATGATTGCCAACGAGGCTTCGACAAAATTGAAGCATATCTTACTAATCAACCAGTTCTAGTACCTTCTACCCCAAGAAACCCCTTGATGCTTTACTTGACCGTCACTCAAACAACAACTGGAGCTATGATAGTACAAGAGATCATTGAAAAAGAAAATGCCATCTATTACTTGAGCAAAAAATTCATACAATATGAAGAGAAATACCCCAACATGGAAAAGTTGGTTTTAGCTTTGGTATGGTTTACCAAGATAGTAAGACACTACTTGCTCACTCATACTGTTCAAATATTCAGTATAGGGTATCCACTCAAATATCTCTTCAAAAACCCTGAGGTGAATGGACTGATGTTACGATGGATAATAATGTTTTTCAAATTAGTCCTTTAATTCGTGTCACAAAATTCGATAAAAGGTAGTGTAGTTTCAGAATTCTTAGGAGATTCTCTAGATGAACTTTGACCTGAGGATTATTGATTTCACGATGAAGAATTTATGATGATTGAAGAGGAAAGGTTGTGTTTATACTTCAATTGTGCCTCCAATAAATAAGGATGTGGGGTTAGTGTTCAACTCATCTCGCAAAAAGAAGAGCATATGCCCATTTCTGTAAAATTAGACTACGATGTGACCTACAATGCTACCGAATATGAAGCTTGCATCATAGAGCTCGAGGCGGCCTTGGCCCTAAAATTACAAAAATTATGAGTCTATACCTAAATCCTAGCAGTGCCCTGCAACATGGGCTTGTCATCAGGCGTCGCGGTATCACGGTCTGGAATAAGTTGTCTTCTACCAAACTCCCTCATCACTCGGGTTGGGTATGCAATAGAAGGTCAATGAAGTGTAGCTCTCCATGCAAATATACGAGGTGTCCATGAAATATTTTACCATTGCCTTAGCCTTCCACCACAAAATCGTCTATTGGATGTATTTCTTCTTGTCAGTAAGAGTCATTATCCATTCGTGGATAGTAGAGTGATGGTAATGCATGCGTCTCCCGTACAAGCCCTTCAAAGTATATGTTGGAATGTTTGAAGGTGGCTCCATCAAATTCAAACGATCCATGAGCCACACCTGTGGAAAATAAATACATCATGGGCAACCAAGAATTTAAATGTTTCAAATATTTCATGATCTATTTAATGTTTGAAGAAAAAATTAAACATTTAGTCATATACCATGTTTTCTTATTCACATGGGCAGATTTAGTTTCAAATGTTAAGATTTAGTTGTATTTAAAATTAAATTTTAAGTTTTAATTCATGCAGATTGTAATTTTATTGCATTAAATGGCCTATTTAATGTTAGAAATTCACATGTGGATAATTTCATTGAAATCTATATATTCACCTAAAGAAGCAGAGGACAACCGGATATTGGAGCATTAGGGTCTCTCTTCAAATGAACGAGAGCCATAAACAGCTCACTAGTCCATAAGGGAATAGGGGTTCTTCCATCCTCGACAATAGTCACCAATGCAACATATCTAATTAAAGGATTATTGTTGACTAATAAAAATCTAGAAAATATATATATCAACAAGGCTCTCCATCTATACCTCTTATGTGCTACTTCAGCGGTTCTAAAGTGCTCAATTAATGCATCATGATCAATTTCTCTACCGTGCACGATTTCACCCGTGGCATGTGCAACGAGATCTTAATAAAGCTAAAAAGGAGGACACAAATAATCCGTAGTGTTATGGAGACATCGCAAACCATTACATGACAACCCTGCTGTAGCACCAAGTTTTTCGGGCAAAGGAGTAACTTATCATTGACGAATGTTAAAACTATGCGTATGTGGGTTCCATAATCCTATTGAAGAATAAATTTAATTAAAATCATGCTGCGCATACCTCAAGGTGATCAACGTGTCGCATCCATAGCTCTTGAGAAAAACCGTTTTCCTTCTGAGTCAACTTCTTGAGCCATTCATTAAGTGTGGACTCAAAATTTCTTTCCGTAATCAATCACAAAACATAAAGGCAGATGGATATTCATGAAGTTTGGGATATTTTGGGAGTGGAAGCTCGAATTAATGGATGAAAGAATGAGGAGACAAAGGGTTATATAGGCCACGAGTTGCCAAAAATAAGCTGGCAGGACCGAGCGAGCACCAGGCCGCCCGACGAGTTGATTGCTGCCCTTTGTTTTCTCATTTTTTCTTCCTTTCCTCTCGATCCTTGTGCAAACCTTTCTCGATATACGTCCCCTAATTCACTTGTTGAACTTCGAGTTTTATTTTTTGCTTTTTTTTTGGGGGAAAGTGATACAAGTGTACAAAGCTATGTACATCAACATATCGAATGTTTATTTGTTAATGCTAGTAAAGGTGCAAACATGGGTTAGTTAATTGCTTATAGATATTCAAGCAATATGGGTGCATCAACGGTTGGTGTAATACCCCATATTTTCACGCGCTTTAAGAATTTAACTTCATATTTTAAGTGAAAATTTTTAGTATTTTTAAAAATATTAGAGAATAAAATTTAATTCACTGTTACTTAGAATAACTATTTTTAATGTTTCTACGGTTTGTAAATTATATTTTATTTCACTTTGAATTTTATTAAATATGTTAACAAGTTTCTAAAATTAGAATTTTCAAGGTTTCCTGATATGAAACAAAGTGATAACTTCGAAGGTTTGATAATGGCTTCTAAAAATGTTGCAAGTATGGGGGAAATAATAGCTTATGGAGATTCAAGGCTTTTGGGATCTTCAAAGACATCATCATGGTTATGTATGGTTACACACGAATTTACTTGATCATTTGAAGCAAAGGAAAGAATGGCGGAATTAGGGGAATAATATGGTTTTTTCCTATGAGTTTTCTCCCACTTCAGTTGATAGGGTTTTTCTCATTTTAGGCTTTTATTGTTTTGAGTCTAATGGAGCATTATGCATCATATTCTATCTGACGGTCGAGGAAAATACATTTTTGAAGGTTTCTTGTTTAAAAGATCGCATCTTGAAGAGTTTCTTGAAGTTTTACACATTTTCTTTAAAAATGCGCAAAAACGAGCAAAGGGTTGTGGCATGTTTTTGCGTCGATCTTCATGATTGTCGAGGAACGTGTTTTTCTGGGAATCTTGGGTGGATTTTGCTGGATAATCTTTTTTAGCAAGGTCTTAGAAAGTTTTTTAGGATATTTTTTTTTTGTTTAGATATAGTTTGTTAGAGTTTGTCAGCAAGATAAGAATGACATGCAGTGCTAATGCGGCAATCTTATCTTGTGAGTCATGTGTGTGTGTGTGGGACGATTTTTCCCTTTGTTTGTGCTTGTGTTTTAGCTTAATTTTGTTAGGATTTTCTTGATGATTATGCCTATAAATAATCTCAACATTATTTTGTAAAATTCAGATTAGAGAAATCAATAAACATTATTGTTTAGAGTTTTATTTGTTTTCTACAAAACAAACACAAAACCGAGTGTGAGGAAAATTCGAGCATATTGAGAGTTGGTGCTCAGGCTTTAGACTCTTGTGAGGATAATTTTAAGAATTGAGGTGCATAGCTTTAATCAAATTCACAAAATTATTCGATCTAGATTGTTTTTCTTGGTGCTTTGCTTTAGAGAAAACCGAACTAGTTTTCTATCCTTGTGTGGTTGGCGATTTTCTATCATTAATCACATCAACTTTTTGGTGCTCTCGTTGAGAGGAAATTAATCCTCAAGGTTATTACATAATCTCATTGTTTAAACAAGTTCAATCATGTCAGCTGATGAAATGAATACTCCTAAGATTACTATTGAAGAATTGCGCAAAGACATAAAGGAGTTGAAGGCTATGTTTGAGGCTACCATGAAGGATTTTGCCGAAAAATTGAAGTAACCTAGCAAATCCAAGGATGGAAGCAAAGGGGAGTCAAGTTCTAGTTTTGATGATGAGAAATCAAGCTTAAGAAGTGCACGCAAACCAAGAAAGAGGTACTCATCAAGTTATAGCAATGACGAACCTGTGAGTAGGCGCAAAAAGAAGGATAGGCCTAAGAATGATGATCGAAATCTTAAGTTAGATATTCCTTAATTCAGTGGAAGTTTGGATCCTGAAAAGTTCCTAGATTGGCTAAGAAGAATTGAATGAATTTTCAAATATAAGGAGTATGATGATCGAAAATCATAAAAGGTTGCGGAACTGAAGTAGTTGTTCCTTATAAGCAAAATTTCGATTCCACTTCTAAAACTCCTCTATATATCAAGGATAAAGGCTCTGCTACTAAACCTCCAAACCCTGATTAATATATATGCATCAAGTGCAAAGGTCAAGGACATATTCAGAAGGATTTTCCACATTCAAGAGTTCATACTACTCGAAATTGGGTAGATGATGTGGACTTTGAAGAAGAGGAGAATGAACGTCAACAACAAGAAGATGGCCTAAATTATGACACACAGGGATAGGATATTGAAGAGATTGCTCTTGAAGTGGATGGCCAGAGTCTAGTTCTCCGAAGGGTTTTGCAATCCAAAGTTGCACCACCTACAAAGTACCAGAGAGAAAAGATTTTCATCACTAGGTGCATGTTCTTAAAAAAGATTGTGTAATCTAATCATTGATTCAGGTAGTTGCACTAATGTGGTCTCTACTATGGATATTGATCAACAAACTCGAGATTCCTACCACTGAACATCCTCAACCTTATAAGTTACATTGGCTTAGTAACATAAGTGATGTCACGGTAAATAAACAAGCTCTGGTTAGTTTTAAGATTGGAAATTTCAAGATCAAGTGCTTTGTGATGTATGTCCTATGGATGCGTGCCATATATTGCTTGGAAGACCATGGTAGTATGATAGATTTGTAAAGTTTGATGGTAGAACAAATATATACATCATTAGAAAGCAGGCACAAGGTAAACCAGTTGCGTTGAAACCTTTTGAAGGCTTGAAGTTTTCGAAAGATGTGAACAACAAAAAGGGTGTTTTATTGATTGATGAGAAGGCCATGGTGCAAGAGGTGAATAATTGTGAGAAGTTCTATGTGTTGATGGCTAAGAAAGTGCAAGAGAAAGCAACAAGCATCCCTCGTCTGTTGCGCCCCTTACTGCACGAATTTCAAGATATATTTCCTGATGAATTGCCACCAGGGTTGCCGCCCATCAGAGGAATTGAACATCAAATTGACTTGGTTCCTGGAGCTCAGATTCCTAATAAACCAGCTTACAGGTGCAATTTAGAAGAAACTAAGGAGATTCAACGTCAGATTGAAGAATTGATGGCAAGAGGGTATGTTAGGGAGAGTATGAGTCCATGCGTAATACCAACATTAATTGTTCCTAAGAAGGATGGATCATGGAGAATGTGCATTGATTCTACAGTTGTGAACAACATCAGCAGCAAATACAGGTTTCCTATCTCTTGTTTAGATGATTTATTTGATGAATTATTTGGCTCACAAGTGTTTACTAAGATTGATTTGAGGAGTAATTATCATCAAATTCGAATGAAAGAGGGTGATAAATGGAAGATAGGATTCAAAACCAAGCTAGGAATCTATGAATGGTTAGTTATGTCTTTTGGTCTTACTAATGCTCCTAATACTTTTATGAGATGATGAATGAAGTTTTGAAGCCTTTCATTGGAAAGTTTGTGATTGTCTACTTGGATGATATACTGGTGTATAATGCAAGTGTTGAAGATCATCTGCAACATCTAAGAGAAGTGTTCGAAACTTTAAGGAAGCAGAAGTTGTATGCTATGCTGCAAAAGTGCTCGTTCATGGTAACTAGTGTGACGTTTCTAGGTTACATTGTTTCTAAGGATGGTGTTTTAGTTGATCCTTTGAAAGTGGAAGCTATTAAATCATGGCCAGTTCTGAAATCTGTGACTGAGATGCGTGCTTTCCATGGTTTAGGTTTTTTTTTTATGTAGAAGATTTGTGAAAAATTTCTCTTCTATAGTAGCTCCTATGACTGAGTGTATTAAGAAGAATAAAGAGAAGTTTAAATGGACTAAAAATGCGCAAAAGGCATTTGAATTTGTGAAGAAGTTGCTTTGTCGAGCTCCTATTCTAGCCTTACCAGAATTTTCGAAATCTTTGGAAGTTGAGACAGATGCTAGTGGCGTGGGAATTGGTGCAGTGTTGGTTCAAGGTAAGCGGCCTATAGCTTATTTCAGTGAGAAATTAAATGGAGCAAGGTTGAACTACTCTACCTATGACAAGGAATTCTATGCTATTGTTCGCGCATTGGATCATTGGAGTCATTATCTGCGACCAAGTCACTTTGTATTGCATTCTGATCATGAAGATCTAAACCATATCAATGGCTAACATAAACTCAATCCAAGACATGCTAAGTGGGTTGAATTTTTGTAGTCCTTTCACTTATCATCAAAGTATAAAGAAGGCAAATCTAATGTGGTTGCTAATGCTCTATCAAGGAGGTATGCTTTAATTGGTGTTCTTAATTTCAAATTGCTTGCTTTGGAGTTAATTATACAATATTATGAGCAAGATGGCGATTTTGGTCCTATATATTCACAAATTACGAAGGGGTCGATGGGGTCTTATGTGCTACATGATGGATTCTTATTTAAAGGGAATCTGCTTTGCATCCCTAAGTGTAGTATTCGTGAATTGCTCGTCAGAGAGGCGCATGTGGGTGGAATTGCAGGTCAATTTTGCATTACAAAAACATTAACAATGTTGCAGGAACATTTCTATTGGCCTAGAATGTTTGCAGATGTTGAAGCAGTTATCTCATAGTGTGATGTTTGTTCGAAAGAAAAAACATCCTTCCATTAGGGATTCTACACACCCTTGCCAGTGCCAGAAGCCCCTTGGGGTGATATTTCTATGGATTTTATAATTGGTTTGCCTAGAACTGCAAGGGTAAAAGGATGCTATAATGTTTGTGGTTGACAGTTTTCAAATATGGCTCATTTCATACCTTTGCACAAGACTGATGATGTTGTGAATGTTGCAGACTTATATTTTCGAGACATTGTCAGGTTACATGGGGTGCCAAAAACAATTTTGAGTGACAGGGACACGAAATTCATGTGTTATTTCTAGAAGTCATTGTCGCGTTTGATAGGAACGAAACTACTCTTCAGTACTTCTTATTATCCACAAACAGATGGTCAATCTGAGGTCACAAACAGAACACTAGGCTTCCTACTTCGTGGGTTGGTAAGCAAGACATAAAAAGATTGGGACTTGATGTTAGCTCATGCAGAGTTTGCTTATAATTGTTCACCTACATATGTAACTAAACATTCACCTTTTGAAGTTGTTTATGGAGTCAATCCCAAGCTACCCATTGATTTCGTGGCTATAAATTCCCAAAGAAGAGCTCGTTCATAAAGATGCTCTAGCTAAAATTGAATACATGCAGAGGTTACATGCACAGGTTAGAGCAAGAATTGAGCATGTGAATGATATCTACAAAACAGAAGCTAACAAGAACAAAGTTCAACACACATACAAGGAAGGTGATTTAGTATGGTTACATCTAAGGAAGGAAAGATTTCCTAATCAAAGGAAAAACAAGCTAATGCCTAGGTGTGATGGACCATTCAAAATCGTGAGCAAGATAGGGGACAATGCATATAAACTCGAATTGCCAGGAGAATATGGTGTTCATACTACATTCAACATTGGTGATTTGTCTCCTTATGTACCTGATGATCAACTTCAAGGTTTGAGGACAAATTGTTTTGAAGACGAGGAGGATGATACGAAACAAAGTGATAACTTCAAAGGTTTAATAATGGCTTCTAAAAATAATGCATGTATGGGGGAAATAACAGCTTATGGAGATTCAAGGCTTTTGGGATCTTCAAAGACATCATCATGGGAGTGTATGGTGACACACAAATTTACTTCATCACCTGAAGCAAAGGAAAAAATGGCGGAATCAGGGGAATAAGATGGTTTTTTCCTATGAGTTTTCTCCCACTTAAGTTGATAGGGTTTTTCTCATTTCAGGCTTTTATTATTTTGAGTCTAATGGAGCATTCTGCATCATATTCTATCTACAGGTCGAGGAAAATACGTTTTTGAAGGTTTCTTGATTAAAAGTTCGAATCTTGATGGTTTACACATTTTCTTGAAAAATGCAAAAAAACGAGCAAAGGGTTGTGGCGTGTTGTTGCGTCGATCTTCATGGTTGTTGGGTAACGTATTTTTTTGAGAATCTAGGGTGGATTTTTCTAGGTAATCTTGTTTAGCAACGTCTTAGAAAGTTTTTAAGGATATTTTTTTGTTTAGATATAGTTTGTTAGAGTTTGTTAGCAAGATAAGAATGACATGCAGTGCTGATGTGGCAATCTTATCTTGTGAGTCATGTGTGTGTCTGTGTGGGCCGATTTTTCCCTTTGTTTGTGCATGTGTTTTAGCTTAATTTTGTTAGGATTTTGTTGATGATTATACCTATAAATAAT
This sequence comes from Suaeda aralocaspica, assembly GCA_016808085.1. Taxonomy (NCBI): domain Eukaryota; kingdom Viridiplantae; phylum Streptophyta; class Magnoliopsida; order Caryophyllales; family Amaranthaceae; genus Suaeda; species Suaeda aralocaspica. The sequence continues at coordinate 319,329 of PYUH01000533.1, forward strand.
CTCAACATTAGTTTGTAAAATTCAGATTAGAGAAATCAATAGACATTATTGTTTAAAGTTTTATTTGTTTTCTACAAAACAAACACAAAACCGAGGGTGAGAATTTTCGAGAGTGAGAAAAATTTGAGCATATTGAGTGTTGGTGCTTAGGCTTTAGACTCTTGTGAGGATTACTTTAAGAATTGAGGGTGCATAGCTTTAATCATATTCACAAAAGTATTCGATCTAGATCGTTTTTTCTTGGTGCTTTGCTTTAGAGAAAACCGAACTAGTTTCTATCCTTATGTGTTTGGTGATTTTCTGTCATTAATCACATCAACTTTTTGCGTCGATCTTCATGGCTGTTGGGCAACGTGTTTTTCTGAGAATCTTGGGTGGATTTCCTGGGTAATCTTGTTTAGCTAGGTCTTAGAAAGTTTGTTAGGATTCTTTTTTTGCTTAGATATAGTTTGTTAGAGTTTGTTAGCAAGACAAGAATGACCTGTAGTGCAGATGTGGCAATCTTATCGTGTGAGTCATGTGTGTGTGTGTGTGGGATGATTTTTCCCATTGTTTGTGCGTGTGTTTTAGCTTAATTTTGTTAGTATTTTGTTGATGATTATACCTATAAATAATCTCAACATTAGTTTGTAAAATTAAGATTAGAGAAATCAATAAACATTATTGTTTAGAGTTTTATTTGTTTTCTACAAAACAAACACAAAACCGAGTGTGAGAATTTTCGAGTGTGAGGAAAATTCGAGCATATTGAGAGTTGGTGCTTAGGCTTTAGACTCTTGTGAGGATATTTTTAAGAATTGAGAGTTCATAACTTAAATCAAATTCACATAATTATTCGATCTAGATCTTTTTTCTTGGTGCTTTGCTTTAGAGAAAATCGAACTAGTTTTTATCCTTGTGTGGTTGGCGATTTTCTGTCATTAATCACATCAACTTTTTGCGTTGATCTTCATTGTTGTTGGGCAATGTGTTTTTCTGGGAATCTTGGGTGGATTTTGCTAGATAATCTTGTTTAGCAAGGTCTTAGAATGTTTGTTAGGATATTTTTATTGTTTAGATATAGTTTGTTAGAGTTTGTTAGCAAGATAAGAATGACATGCAATGCTGATGTGGCAATCTAATATTGAGAGTCATGTGTGTGGGACGATTTTTCCCTTTGTTTATGCGTGTGTTTTAGCTTGATTTTGTTTGGATTTTGTTGATGATTATGCCTATAAATAATCTTAACATTAGTTTGTAAAATTCAGATTAGAGAAATCAATAAACATTATTGTTTATACTTATATTTGTTTTCTACAAAACAAACACAAAACCGAGTGTGAGAATTTTCGAGTGTGAGGAAAATTCGAGCATATTGAGAGTTGGTGCTTAGGCTTTAGACACTTTTGAGAATAATTTTATGAATTGAGGGTGCATAGCTTGAATCAAATTCACAAAATTATTCGATCTACATCGTTTTTCTTGGTGCTTTGCTTTAGAGAAAAACGAACTAGTTTTTATCCTTGTGTGGTTGGCGATTTTCTATCATTAATCACATCATTTCCTAAATTATTTTTAAAACAAGGAAACAATAATGATTTCAAGCATTAAGGGTATTTATGTAATTGCACCAATATCTACTTTGGGCCTATAAATACCCCTTAAAACCAAAATTTTAGATTTATAATGCGATTTGAGAGTTAGGATTTTTACAAAAAAAAAAAAAAAACAGAGAAAGAGAGGAAAAAAAGGGGGGCAGAATTTTCCGAAAGAAAAAAAACGTTTCCTTCCTCTTTTATTTAATTTAATCTTGCATAAATTCATATTTATAATTAAGATTAAGCATGTTTTATGGTTTCAATCATGTTTTATAAATTTATGATCATGTTTATAAAGTTTTTCATGAAACTATAAAAAATTAGGGTTTATAAAATTATGAAATTTATAGTTTTATCATTTTTAATAACCTAAGCTTTGATATTTTGATCATAGATTGTTGTAGTATTAATTTGTGATGATTTTAAGATGTTTGGGTTGGTTTTTATAAGGTTTTAAAAATAATTAATATTGTTGCTACGTTTTTAAAGTTATAAAAACTAAGAGTAAAAATATTATGAACATGTTTTAAAGTATGAAAAATTATTTTAAAGCATAGATTAGATGCATAATGATAGTATGGGATTAAAAAAGTGTTTTGTGCTTGAATTATGAACTTTTCTTGAGATTTTGATGAGTTTTGAATAAATAAATATTGCTTTAAATTTTTATTAACACATGTTCATGCACAATTAAAATAATAACTTGTGAAACAATAAGTTATAGTTTTTTTTAATACATCAAAATATTATATAATTATCTTACGACATGAATCTAATGTTTTAGGATCAAATTATAATATTTAGAAGGTCTATAAAGTGTTTTTAACTAAATTTACAAAGCTGACAATTTTCAAAAATTGTCAAAAATCAAGTGTTTGCAAAAGAAAAATTAAAATAAAGTATGGAATTGAATACAGACCATATAAGGAAGGTTTTGGACAAGTTTCCAATATAAATAGTTAGTTTAGAGTTGTTGTAGAAGTTAGGTAACGTGGTTTGAATTTAGTTTCGATTTTCTCTATGTGGGAGAGATAGAGTTAAGAGACTTTTAAAAGTTGTCGTGGATCACCGTTATAACACAAGGTACGTGAGTACTAAAGGCATCTATTTAAGTAGAGTCCATGCTAGATTAGTTGATTTTGTATGCTATGCTTGTGAACATAATTTGTTGCTTGGTTGTTGAGATCACTTGTATGACAAGTTATGATAGCATGAAAGAATGAAACTATGTTTTGTATATTACGTATCTTCACAGACATGTCTATTTCACCGAGCCTCTCTCTGAGACAGTGCCAAGATCGTCGTTACGCCTTTCGTGCGGGTCGAAACTTACCCAACAAGGAATTTTGCTATGTTAGGACCGTTATAGTTACAGCCGCCATTCACCGAGGCTTCGGTCGCCGGCTCCCCTGTCATCAGGTCACCAACTTCCTTGACCTTCCGGCACTTTTGACGCTCGAAGACTGAGTCGTATGATGACTCAATACTCAGTACTCAGCTCTAAAACCCCTGCGTCTCTACGAGACTTGCTCTTCAAACCTCTCTTTCAATTACCCTCTCTCTGCAGAAGAGGTCCATGAAGCAGTTATGAGCCCGGATAAAGCAAATCATGGATTTCGCTTCCCTTGTGATGGGCCCGGAAGAGGGGGAACATGCCAAGTATCAGCTTGACATTCCATATATATATATATATAGTATTGTTAATTTATCATGAGCAAATGGAATGTTAAAATTGTATTTGAAGTTTAACTAATAGTCAATAAAGAAGAAAGGAAAGTTAGTTTAGTTGATTAGTTACTTAATAAACAAGAAAGGTAGTTAGTGAATTTTTATTCACATGTTTAAAAGAAACAAATGAGTAAATAGTTATCCACTGACAGTTAATGTGTGGTAAAGGAAGTTTACTTAAATAAAGGACAAAGAAAGATTGTTTTAGAATCACATTAAAATCAAGATAATTAATATGGTATTGCTTGTTACTATGCATGCTTCTATGTGTTGATGTGTGTGAGTCGTAACATTTGTTGTAATGCCCCACATTTTCAAGTATTTTAAGAAAGTATTTTTGTATTTTATTCGGATAATTTTAATATTTCTATTGAAAAAAATAATAATAAATATGTCAATGGGCATATTAAATAAAAAGAAATTAATAATAATAAATAAATAACAAGTTTTGGTTGAAAGTAATTATTTGTGTTCTTAAATAATATTTTTATGTTTAAAAATATTTTAAAAAGTTTCTAAAAATAGAATTTTCAAAGGTTTCATAATTTATTTTGAGGGAAGGGCCTAAAGGTAATTTCCAGTTGTTAGGATTAGTATGGGCTTTTCTAAATCCTAATTTGGGGCCTATAAATACCCCTTAAAACCCAAAATTTCATATTTTCTCCTCATAATAGTCATTAGGATTTTCAAAAATTTAGAGAGAAAAGAAAAAGAAAAAAAAAGTTTGAGTTTTCCGAAACAAAAAGAAAAACTGCAGAGTTGGGCAGTTCGGAAAAAAAAAATTGTTTCAGAGGTTGCCTCAGGATCCGTGTCAGCCGGACCTCCCTCCGCTGCCGCCCTCGCCGCCGCAGCAGCTGCCCACCGCCGGGCTCCTCTCCTATTTTGGTATTTCCGAAATCTTTATAAAAAAAAGTTCTACTTCTTTCTTTTGATTCAATCTTGCAAATTCATGTTCATAATTATATTTAATCATGTTTTTATAAGTTTATCATGTTTTGATATAGGTATGAATTGTTTAAAGGCATGAATTAATTTTGTTGTTCATGAAATTATTGATTAGGGTTTGAAAAATTTATGAAGTTATGATTTTATGATTTTTTATGTTCTAAACTTTGATATTGTGATCATAAATTATTGTTCGGTGAACTTATGATGATGTTACTAAGTTTAGATTGATTTTTAAGGGTTCTAAACTTAATTTATAAAGCTGTCCAAATTTTATAATCATAAATTTTAGTTGAATAAATATTATGAACATGTTTTAGCATATGAAAAATTGTTCTAAAGCTTAGATTGATTTCATAAATATGTTAGTAGATTGTAGAAGTGTTTTGGCATGATATTATCATGTTTTTATAGGTTTTCATGACATTAAAGTTAGGAAAAAAATCTGAAATTTTTATGAAAACAAGTTAAATTAGGTTTTAAGTGTCCAAATTGTACTAGTATGATCACACGTCAATTCTATATTGATATATATAATTTTTAGTATGTTTTATGAAGTCTAAAAGTGTTTTAAAGCATGTTTAACATGCTGTCCAGAATTTATAAATTTATTAATTAGGCTTTTAAAGTATGTAATTAGTATAAATTGATCATATAAATTAATTAAGTAATACATTGTATGATTGATTTATGTGGTTTTTGAAGGTTTTCAAGGAGTTTTGATAATTTCATATTGTTGTCCACTTCTCTAAAGTGGCATAAAAATTATACTAAGGTTTTATAAAGCGTAAGTCCCGAAAACTAAGTAGTGTTGCAATAGAACAGTTAAAGTGTAGTATGACATTGAATAGAGACCATATAACGACGTTTTGGACAAAGTTTCCAATATAGAAGTTAGTTATAGTTGTTGTACAATTTAGTCAAGAAGGTTTTTATTTAGTTTTGGTTTTTCCTAATGTAGGAGACTTTGAACTAGTCCACTTCTAGAAGTTGTCGCTGAGCACAATTATTTTACATGGTACGTAAGTACTAAAGACAAACACAAGAGTTAGAATGCATGTTTGAACAATTCTTGATCACATGAAATCTTGTATGCTTGTTCTGAATCATGAATTTATGTGCATGTCAATTTTATTAGTAGCATGCTCTTAAAGTATGATGGCATTCCATGTTAAATAGAAGGTTGAATTTTTATACGCTTGAATTGGAATATTATGATCAGTTTGATTTGGCCAATAATTTAATGATCAAGGAAGAAAGTTACTTTTAAGTTGGTTAGGTAATTAATCAACAAGAAAGATAGTTGTGAATTTTTATTGACATAATTAAAAAAAGTTATGAGAAATTATTTTTAGACATGTTGCCACTCACAGTTTAATGTGCGGTCAAGAAGGAAGTAAGTTATTAGCCACTCACAGTTAATGTGTGGTAAAGGAATTTCATTTTACTTAAAGGACACACATAAGATTAAATTGGAATCACCTTAGATTGATGATAATTAAATTGTCTTATGTGATTTGACACATGTCTTTATGTGATGTTGCATGGGAGTCATAACATTTCTAAACCTGTTAAATCACGTAAAGTGTAAGAGGACTTACATCAAAACTCTTGGAACGTATATACCTTGTGTAGGAACAGTCATCTATGACTTCTAATTGGAGTACCAGACGTTGTATTCTTTTCCATTTTTAATCCATTGGATATCCATCACTTTATGTGACATAATAATACCTTCTTAGAGTTGCTCCCAAGTTGGTGCCCAATAGGGCGATGATTTTTAAGGAGGAAACCCGTTCGATGAAGTATCCATAACTTTAAATATAATAAATAAATTAATTGAGTCCATGTACAGGTAAAAAGGTTGTCAAAGGTAAGTTGAGTGCATTGATGCAGGTTCTCGCACACCTCTCAAAAATAAACCAAACAACACTAACTAATATAGCTAGGGAAGTAGGGATCGAATCCACAGGGAAGCAGTGAAACACTACTAGTACTAAAAAGGTTAAACTATGAAAAGGGCCTTGGTTATGATTAATTATTAACTAAAAAAACTAATAACGAAATTAAACTAAGAATTGACTCAAATTGACTAAAACCTAGGGCAATCGGTTCACCATGAACAATTAATAAGTTCATAAAACATAAACCAATCAATTCCACAAAATTCATTAAACTATGGCACACTAATTCTCTCGAACTTAGACTCCCCCAAAACTCCTCTACCGGCTCTCGCTCGCATAGACTCGTTTTGCTATTATTCGGTGGTCTTATTGTGGTAATCTTACCTCTCGGCTTCAATTTCGACAATAACCAAACTTACAACTAAGTCTGCGCACAATTTAATTGCAATCAATAGAAATCAATAATTGGAATTTAATTACTAATCAGGAACTAATCGATTTAAATGAAACTAGTCCATTAATGAGTTCATGGATCCCCTAAACTCTAGAAAATAAATTACTCACTCATAATTATAAAAACTAAAACAATAAACAAATTTAAATTCATGATCATAAACAAATAAGAACAATAATTAACTAAATAAACAATCATAAACTAATTAACAAACAAAAACTAATTAACATGAACTAATAATAAAACTAATAAACATAAAATATAAATAATTGACAAAGAAAGCGAAAAGAAATTACCAAACTTCAATGGAAAAGAAACTTGAATTGAATTGTATTGAATTAAAAATTCTTCAACAAAAATAAACTAATCTAACCTAATCTAGAGAGAGAAAGTAATTAAGGGAGCTAATTAGGATTTTAAAACTGGAAAAAAACTAATAATGAAAAGTATATCCTGTGCTCCTAGGAAATCTTGCCTTAAATACAAGAAAAATGTGCTTTTTAATAATTAATTACGCAAAAATTCGATCTCCCAGCAAAATAGCCAAAAAAAACATGACCTGCGCCAGCATAGAACAAAAGAATTTTGTTCTATGCGCCCGCATCATGAAACAAAAGCTTTTGAAATTCAACATCATTATGAAATCATTATAACCTTTTATACAGGACTTTCCACAGGGTGTATGACCTACCGTTACAAAGCTATTTGAATATTATTTCCAATGGAAAAAGAATCAGATCAATACGATGTATAAATTTTGAGATATGACCAAAACAGTAGACAGTGGTCAAAATTTTCTTTTCTAAATTTCATAATTCTTCACTTTTACTTCTAATATTTCTCCAACTTGTCATGTGAGACGTCAAATTTGTTCCAATGAGTTGTAAAATGTCTCTAATAATTCTCCAAATTCTCATAATTGATCTTTATCACTCATGTGCCGAAATTAGGTATTAAAATCAACCGAAAATTGGCCGTTTCCTATAAAAGTTTACAAAGCCACACAAAAACACTAAAAGAACACTATTAGCATGAAAATTGGCTCAAATGAGCCCGGTCTGTCCATAAATCATTAGGGAATCGGGTAGAAAAATAATATAAATATTAGACACATCAAACTCCCCCAAGCCAAACCTTTGCTCGTCCCGAGCAAACACAATCAATAAATTGACTACACCCCATAAAAACAAAATAGTCATTATAATCATTTTCTATATTATAATCATCAATTAATCTTTGTTTGTTGTTCAATTAATCTTTGTTCCTCCCTTATTTTCTCTAATTGCTTAGCAAGTTCCATAACACCATGCTTAATTTCTCTCAAATCATTAAGATATTCCACATTGTTATAGGATGATTCAAATTGAGAATTATGTAAATCACACTGATGAACATGAGCATTAACATGCATATAAGACTCTTGATTTTGACAACAAGTAATATCATGGCCATGAGAGTTACACCGATAACAGTAGTAGCAAGGGGGATTTTGAGTATAGGGAATATAATTAGAAAAATTAACTATAGTTGGTTTAACATAAGATGCCATCTCCTCATCTTAGGTTTCTCTAGCTAACTCCTGAATTGTATTCCACCCTTCGTCTAGGGTATTTCTCATGAATTTATAATTACTTATAGCTTCCAAAGCCAATTTTGTATGAATATTCGAATTTTCATATATAATCATGCACATTTCATATTGAGAAAATGAATGATAAGGGCCAATTGCATCCCCAAGTGTATACATATATCTCCAAAATATTTCTTAATCATGTTGGCGTAGATGGGAAGGTACCATCATTTTTTAGAGAGGGGAAAAAAAGAAAGAGGATAAAAAAAATTAAAAAGGAAAAAAAAAAGAGAAAAAAAAAAGAAGAAAAAGGAAAAAATGGAAACAAAGGGAAAAAACAAACAAAAAACAAAGAAACGAAAAACAACAATTTAAACCCGACTAGTAGAATAAACAGTTGCTTCCCCGACAACGGCGCCAAAATTTGATGCAGGTTGTCGCACACCTCTCAAAAATAAATCAAACAACACTAACTAATATAGCTAGGGAGGTAGAGATGGAATCCACAGGGAAGCAATGAAACACTACTAGTACTAAAAAGTTTAAACTGTGAAAAGGGCCTTGGTTATGATTAATTATTAACTAAAAAAACTAATAACGAAATTAAACTAAGAATTGACTCAAATTGACTAAAACCTAGGACAATCGGTTCAACATGAATAATTAATAAATACATAAAACATAAACTAATCACTTCCACAAAATTCATTAAACTAGGGCACACTAATTCTCTCGAACTTAGACTCCCTCAAAACTCCTCTACCGGCTCTCGCTCGCAGAGACTCGTTTTGCCTATTATTCGGTGGTCTTGTTTTGGTAATCTTACCTCTCGTCTTCAATTTCGACAATTACCAAAATTACAACTAAATCCGCGCACAATTTAATTGCAATCGATATAAATCAATAATAGGAATTTAATTACTAATCAGGAACTAATCGATTTAAATTAAACAAGTCCATTAATGAGTTCATGGATCCCCTAAACACTAGAAAATTAATTACTCACTCATAATTATAAAAACTAAAACAATAAACAAATTTAAATTCATGATCATAAACAAATAAGAACAATAATTAACTAAATAAACAATCATAAACTAATTAACAAACAAAAACTAATTAACATGAACTAATAAAACTAATAAACATAAACTATAAATAATTGACAAAGAAAGAGAAAAAAAATTACCAAACTTCAATGGAAAATAAACTTGAATTGAATTGTATTGAATTGAAAATTCTTCAACAAAAATAAACTAATCTAACCTAATCTAGAGAGAGAAAGTAATTAAGAGACCTAATTAGGATTTTAAAACTGGAAAAACTAATAATGAAAAGTATAGGAAATTGTTCCTTAAATACAAGACTAATGGGCTTTTTACTAATTAATTACGGAAAAATTCGATCTCACAGCAAAATAGCCAAAAAAACATGACCTGCGCCAGCATAGAACAAAAGAATTTTGTTCTATGCGCCCGCATCATGAAACAAAAGCTTCAGAAATTCAGCATCATTTTGAAATCACTATGACTTTTTATACAGGACTTTCCACAGGGTGTATGACCTACCGTTAGAAAGCTATTGGAATCTTCTTTCTAATGGAAAAGGAATCAGATCAATAAGATTTATAAATTTTGAGATATGACCAAAGTAGACAGTGGTCAAAATTTTCATTTCTATATTTCATAATTCTTCACTTTTACTTCTAATATTTCTCCAACTTGTCATGTGAGACGTCAAATTTGTTCCAATGAGTTGTAAAATGTCTCTAATAATTCTCCAAATTCTCATAATTGATCTTTATCTCTCAAGTGCCGAAATTAGGTAGTAAAATCAACCGAATATTGGTCGTTTCCTATAAAACTTTACAAAACCACACAAAACACTAAAAGAACACTATTAGCATGAAAATTGGCTCAAATGAGCCCGGTCAGTCCATAAATCAGTAGAGATTGGGTAAAAAAATAATATAAATATTAGACACATCATGCATGCTTTATTTCTTATTGTTGCTGCATAGTCTTTAGTAGTTATGTACTCAACTTTGCTGACTGTTTGTTTTGTGTGTATGGATTTGTCTTGGACTTGGCCCTACAATGACCCACTTGTGGTGAGTAGTTGTCTAGTAAAAGAAAAGCTGCAGGTACAAGTAGGCATAAGTCATTTCATGATGGGATAGAGTGAGAGCACTTGATGTGTTTTGTAGCTTTGCTTTATTTTAGTTGCTTATGAAGAGTAACATTATTTTGGATGTTATTTGATTTTTAAAGACTTTTAATATTAGTTTTGGTTTCGTTTTTTTAAGGGCCATTAATATGGTTCCGAAGTGTAACAAGTTTAAAGTGGATTTTTAATTTGAGATTGTTTTGAAGTTTAGTTTTAAATTGTTTTGGTTTGAGACTTCTGCTGTAGTACTTTGATAATTGCCTTAGCAGTTTTCACGGTGGCGGTAATACTTTGGTTTTTCCATATTTAGTAGTTTTAATAAATATATTTCTTATTAATTTAATATGTTTGTCGGAAAAATGAGAAGTAGAAAGTTAGGAAAATCCAGGGTGTTACATTTGCTAAACCTGATAATGACGTAAAGTGAAAGAGGATTCGCTTCGTAACTCTTGGAACGTATATACCTTCAATATGAACAATGGGTGGATTTATCGGTGTTTAATTTAATGTAACTTCTAATTGGGGTACAAGATGTTGTACTCTTTTATATTTTAAATGCGCTGGAATTCCGTCAGTTTAAGTGACATAGGTTATAGCTTCTTGGAGTTGCTCCCAAGTCGGTGCCCATTATGGAAATTGTTAAGTAAAGGAAACTCGTTCGATGCGAAGTGCAAAGATTAAATATAATGAATAATTTTTAATGAGTTGAGTTTATGCATAGGTTTGTAGTGATGACAATTGTAAGAAGTAAGTGATGTTTGATATTTTCGTTTATCATGTGTCAATCATGTATTGCATGGTCTTTATTGTTTATGTACTCAGCTATGCTGAATGTGTGAATTTGTGTGCATGGCTTTGTCTTTGACTTGACCCTACGACAACCCATTTCGATGGCTAGTACATGTCTACAATAAAAAGAAAGCTACATGCATGTGGGCATAGTCAATCATGCTGGGTTTGATTGTGAACGCTTGAATTATAGTTTTCTTTTAGCTTATGTGGACTTGTTATTCAATATTGTTAATGCTGACTTTTGGATTTTCAAAGTTTAAATTTTAACTGGTTTTTGAAGGGCCGTTGGTACGGTTTTAAATTGTAATGAAGGATTATTTTGTATTTGGTTTTAGTTTGGTTTTGATTTTGGTTTAGAAGTTCTCTTAAGTCTTATTTTGGTTTTTGGTTTTAAATAAGGACTTCAACTGTAGTGCTTTGATAAAAGCCTTAACCATTATCATGGTGGCAGTGATACCTTGGTTTTTCCTAGTTAAGTAGGAAGTATATTTACTATTATTTTCAATTATATTTATATCATATTTTTGGAAGAATGAAAGGAGGAAGTTAGGAAATTCTAGGGTATTACACTTGGGATTTATGTGTGCATGGTCACACACACTTGAGTGCCACGCAAATCAAGGGAAGGATTGGTGGAAGTACGGGAATAAGTTGGTTTTGCCTATAAGTTTCTTCCAACTGCAATTGCTAGAGTTTTTCTTATTTCAGGCATTGTGTGTTTTATTTCTTTTTGAGTCTAGTTCATCATCTTCAACCTAAAAGACATTAGAAATGATTTCTTAAAGGATTCTTAATGAAAATATTGAATCTTTAAAGGTTTCTAGAAGATTGGAAATGGATCTTAAAAATGGCACAAAAATTAACGGAGGAAGATGGCGAGTATTTTTGCGATTTCTAGGAGTTCTGAGCAAATTATTTTTCACGTGTATTGATGTGAATTTGGTTGTAAGTGATATATCCTATGATACACCAATAGTGGATGAGCCAATAAACCTATTAATAAATCCTATTGTGTTTGATAAGGATAAATCACAGGTTTGGGTGACAATGATAATGTTTAACACTAACACTGTGGAGACATGTAGTGGTGGTGGTAACACTAACACTGTAGAGACATGTGATGGTGGTGGCTTCCTGGCCAACACTATAGATGGTGATCATTAATATTTTGTTACTGGTGCAGTGAGCCATTAGTTAAGTTAAGTGATAGTAACTTTAATTAATGCACTCACAGGATGGATCACAGTGGTGGTTACAGGGAACAAGTTGGTTTGGTCCATGAGTTTTTCCAATTTCACTGGATAGTGTTTTCTCTTTTTGGACATTATTATTATTATTAGTTCTTGTGGAGTCTTGATCATCATAAATATGCTAAAAGACAGGAAGAATGGTTTCTTGACGGTTTCTTGATTAAAAGATTGGATTTTGAAGCTTTTCTTAATTAAAAGATTGGAGCTTGATGCATTTCTTAAAGTTCTTGAAGATTCTTGAAAATTGCGCAAAATGGACGAACAACAAGGGGCATGTATTTTGACAATTTTTGGCAATCTTGCGCAACAAGTATCTTTCGTGATTTTTAGGATAATTTCTAATTATTATCTTGTTTATTAATTATTTAGTTAGGTTTTTAGGATATTTTCTTGATTAGATTAGTTTGTTAGAGTTTGTTATGCAAGATCAGATCAAGATGTAGTGATGAGATGGCATACTTATCTTGTTGAGTGTATGTGTGTGTGTGTATGTCTTGTAAAGGGACGAATTCCCCTAGTTTGTGCATGTTTTCTTTGTTGTTTCTAGTTAGGATATTGTTGTTGATTATACCTATAAATAATCTCAACGTTAGGATGTAATTAATGAAGTTTTACACATTGAAAATAAAATTCAACACCTGAATTTTTACGGAAATTTGCGAAATTATACTTGTTCGGATTTTCTTCATAAATTTGTGAGTCAAGAGTGATAAATAAATTTAGATCCTAGTTAATTAATTACAGGAGTGTATTAATTAATTAGCTTTCAATTAAATAATCCAGGAGTGGAGAGTTTAATTGATAAACAAACGTGAGTTTTGGGGCGTATTTGCGAGTACTCCTTAAATTCCACATCAATTTGGTATCAAATTTCAAGGTTTTTTTTTCGATCCAAAATTGGAGATTCAAATTTGACACAACTTATTCAAGACATGATGACAAATTTTGAGGCTATGGACATGAGACAAAAGCAGGATAATGTTCGGATTGATGTTTTGGCTCAACAATTCCAATGAAATCTTGATCCTCAATCCATACACTAATTTCGTGGTGATGATGATGATGAAGCGGAGTCTCCCTCGTCTTCTTCTTCTGGCTCCCCTAAAAGACAATCTAAAGGCAAGCATAAGTTGGATGATCGGGGCATTAAACTTGATGACTTCACAGGCCAAGGTTCCCTAAATGACTATCTTGAATGGGAACGACAAGTGGAAAAGATTGCTGAATATAAAGTTTTTGATGGAAGAAAGACCTTTAACATTGCTTATATCAGATTGACAAAAACTGCAGAATTGTGGTATGAGGGCATCAAGGCGAAAAGAAAACGCCAAAACAAAGCCAAAATAGCTTCCTGGTCTCACCTCAAAAAGAAGTTGTGTTACAAATATGTGCCTTTTGATTTTGATCCGCAAGATTATGTCATGTTGACTTCTCTATATCAGGGCACTATGAGTGTGCGTGAATATATTGTAGAGTTTGAAAGGTTATCTTTGCTTTGTGATTTAGAGGAAAGGGAACACATGAAGATGGCGAGATCTTTGAAGGGATTAAACAGAAATATTGATAAAGAACTTGATCTGGCACAATATCATATCGTTCATAATCTCTGCAAATTGGCTTTAAAAGTGGAAAAGCGTATAAAGGGAGACACCACACAACATTACGTGCCTACCACTGGTAAAGCACCCTACACTCCTTAGAATACTAATGCGAAAGCAAATCAACCACCACAAACACCACAAACATCTACTACACCGAGCTCTTCAGGTGATAAACCAAAAAAGGTGGTTTCTAAAGCCGAATATGAAGATCGCAGGAGATGCTTTAAATGTCAAGGCTTAGGTCACATTGCTTCTGGTTGTACATCCAAACGCACCTTAACAATGGAATAGGCCAGATTATGGGCCACTGAGGACGAAATTTTTCACATTGTGGTCGAAGATGATGAGGACATCATTCAAAACCAGGGTGGGGAGGATTCTGATGATGACACCCTAGAAACTGTGAATCAACCTCCATTGGTTCAAGGTGGCAAAACCTTTATGGTTAGGAGAGCATTGCATACAGTTGTGGAACCACTTGCAACCCAGAGGGAAAGTCTATTTCACAGTGTCTGCAAAATTGGTCCCTACCTTTGCAATTTGATCATTGATAGTGGATCCTGCACCAATGTGGCTTCGAAAGACCTGGTGAAAAGGTTAAAAAATACACAGAGCGATCATACCAATACCTATAAACTAAATTGGTTTGATGATACGAAAGGGATTGAAGTAAAGAAACAAGCACTAATCAATTTCACCATTGGTTTGTACAATGACGAATTGTGGTGTGATGTTGTACCCATGACTGCATGCCAATTGCTCCTAGGAATACCTTTGCAATATGATAGAAAGGTGCAACATCATGGGGAATCGAATGTATGTACGGTTTTGAAGGATAGGAAACGAATCAATCTCCTACCAATGACTCCATCTGCTGGAAAGGACCAGAAACAAACCAGTTTATTCCTTTTTGCTAAGGAATTTGAGAAGGAGGTAGAGCAAGGGAACCCTACATTTATTCTCTTTGTAAAGGAAGCAACATCAAATAAAGTATCAACAGAGTTGCGCCAAACTCCATTGATAGAAGAATTTGTCGATCTGTTCCCTGATGAATTCCCAGACGAACAAGAACCAATGAGGGTTAAAAAGGTGATTGTCATAATCAGTTTGTTCAATGTTTCGATATGGCTTATATTACAAATCAAAAAGTGGACAAGTGGTGATTCACTTATTCCATGTTGGTATGACGTGAATTTGAGGACAAATTCATTTCAACCAGGGGAGAATGATGTCAATTTGGTTGTAAGTGATATATTCTATGATACACCTATAGTGAATGAGCCAATAAACCTATTAATAAATCCTATTAGTTTTGATAAGGATAAATCACAGGTTTGGGTGACGATGATAATGTTTAACACTAACACTGTGGAGACATGTAGTGGTGGTGGTAACACTAACACTGTGGAGACATGTGATGGTAATTGCTTCCTAGCGAACACTATAGATGCTGATCATTAATATTTTGTCACTGGTGGAGTGAGCCATTAGTTAAGTTAAGTGATAGTAACTTTAATTAATGCACTCAAAGGATGGATCACATTGGTGGTTACAGGGAACAAGTTGGTTTGGTCCATGACTTTTTTCCCATTTCACTTGATAGTGTTTTCTCATTTTGGACATTATTATTATTATATCTTGTCGAGTCTTGATCATCATAAATATTCTAAAAGACACGAAGAATGGTTTGTTGAAGGTTTCTTAATTAGAATATTGGATCTTGAAGCATTTCTTGAAGTTCTTGAAGATTATTGAAAATTGCACAAAATGGACGAACAACAAGGGGCGTGTATTTTCACGATTTTTGGCAATCTTGGGCAACAAGTATTTTTCTTGATTTTTAGGATAATTTCTAATGATTATCTTGTTTAGTAATTATTTAGTTAGGTTGTTACGATATTTTCTTGATTAGATTAGTTTGTTAGAGTTTGTTAGGCAAGATAAGATCAAGATGTAGTGATGAGGTGGCATACTTATCTTGTTGAGTGTGTGTGTGTGTGTGTGTGTCTTGTAAAGGGATGAGTTACCCTAGTTTGTGCATGTTTTCTTTATTTTTTCTAGTTAGGATTTCGTTGTTGATTATACCTATAAATAATCTCAACATTACGATGTAATTAATTAAGTTTTACACAATGAAAAATAAATTTCAATACTTGAATTTTTACGCAAATTTGCGCAATTATACTTGTTCGAATTTTCTTCATAAATTTGTGAGTCAAGAGTGATAAACAAATTTAGATCCTACTTAATTAATTATAGGAGTGTATTAATTAATTAGCTTTCAATTAAATAATCCAGGAGTGGAGAGTTTAATTGATAAACAAACGTGAGTTTTGGGGCGTATTTGCGAGTACCCCTTAAAATCCACATCAATTTGGTATCAGTGTTCAGGGTTTTTTTTTTTTTTCGATCCAACACGGGAGATTCAAATTTGACACAACTTATTCAAGAAATGATGAAAAAATTTGAGGCTATGGACATGAGAAAAAAGCAGGATAATGTTCGAATTGATGTTTTGGCTCAACAATTCCAATGAAAGCTTGCTCCTCAATCCATACACTATTTCCGTGGGGATGATGAAGATGAAGCGGAGTCTCCCTCGTCTTCTTCTTCTGATTCCCCTAAAAGACGATCTAAAGGCAAGCATAAGTTTGATGATCAGGACATTAAACTTGCTGACATCACATGCCAAGGTTCCCCAGATGACTATCTTGAATGCGAACGACAAGTGGAAAAGATTGCTGAATATAAAGGTTTTGATGATAGAAAGTGATGCAGGTTGTCGCACACCTCTCAAAAATAAACCAAACAACACTAACTAATATAGCTAGGGAAGTAGGGATCGAATCCACAGGGAAGCAATGAAACACTACTAGTACTAAAAAGTTTAAACTGTGAAAAGGGCCTTGGTTATGATTAATTATTAACTAAAAAAAACTAATTACGAAATTAAACTAAGAATTGACTCAAATTGACTAAAACCTAGGGCAATCGGTTCACCATGAAGAATTAATAAATTCATAAAACATTAACCAATCAATTCCACAAAATTCATTAAACTAGGGCACACTAATTCTCTCGAACTTAGGCTCCATCAAAACTCCTCTACCAGCTCTCGCTCGCATAGACTCGTTTTGCCTATCATTCGGTGGTCTTATTGTGGTAATCTTACCTCTCGGCCTCAATTTCGACAATTACCAAACTTACAACTAAATCTCCGCACAATTTAATTGCAATCGATAGAAATCAATAATAGGAATTTAATTACTAGTCAGGAAGTAATCGATTTAAATTAAACTAGTCCATTAATGAGTACATGGATCCCCTAAACCGTAGAAAACAAATTACTCACTCATAATCATAAAAACTAAAACAATAAATAAATTTAAATACATGATCATAAACAAATAAGAACAATAATTAACTAAATAAACAATCATAAACTAATTAAAAACAAAAACTAATTAACATGAACTAATAAAACTAATAAACATAAACTATAAATAATTGACAAAGAAAGAGAAAAGAAATTACCAAACTTGAATGGAAAAGAAACTTGAATTGAATTATAAATTCTTCAGTAAAAATAAACTAATCTAACCTAATCTAGAGAGAGAAAGTAATTCAAAGAGCTAATTAGGATTTTAAAACTAAAAAACTAATAATGAAAAGTCTCTCTCGTGCTCCTAGGAAATCGTGCCTTAAATACAAGCCTAATGGATTTTTTTTAATAATTAATTAAGCACAATGTCGATCTCCCAGCAAAATAGCCAAAAAAACATGACCTGAGCCCGCATAAAACAAAAGAATTTTGTTCTATGCGCCCGCATCATGAAACAGACGCTTCGAAATTCAGCATCATTTTGAAATCGCTATAACTTTTGCTACAGGATGTTCCACAGGGCGTATGACCTACCGTTGGAAAGCTATTTGAATCTTCTTTTTAATGCAACAAAAATCAGATCAATAAGATATATATATTTTGAGATATGAGCAAAATAGTGGACAGTGGTCAAAATCTTCACTTCTAAATTTCATAATTATTCACTTTTACTTCTAATATTTCTCCAACTTGTCATGTGAGACGTCAAATTTGTTCCAATGAGTTGTAAAATGTCTCTTATAATTCTCCAAATTCTCATAAGTGATCTTTTTTCTCAAGTGCCGAAATTAGGTAGTAAAATCAACCGAAAATTGGCCGTTTCCTATAAAACTTTACAAAACCACACAAAACACTAAAAGAACACTATTAGCATGAATATTGGCTCAAATGAGCCCGGTCAGCCCATAAATCATTAGGGAATTGGGTAGAAAAATAATATAAATATTAGACACATCGAGCTACCCCAATCCAAACCCTTTCTCGTCCCGAGCAAACACAATGAATAAATTGACTACACCCCATAAAAACAAAATAATCATTATAACTCAGGAGAATATCCGAAGACACATGGATCAAAGCTAACCAATCAAGCACCCAATTACCATCCTTCCTACATACAGGTCAAACAAAACCAACCAAGCAAGTTTAATAGATCGATGACTAGAATAGCTCACGGGTTGTCACTCCGCTCATTTAAGGATGAGCTTATATTAATAAAGCTCTAACACTCATCTCCCAACCAATGATGAAATGCAAATGCAAAGTGTGTTCAATTGCAAATTTTAGGAACCCAAATCCCACATCTCACACCCTCATGCAAGTGTTAAGGGTATCCACTCATCCTAAATGTCGACTCGAAATGCAATTAATACTATTAATACTCTACGACCTTCACAAAGGATTCACTTCACAATAACCATAGCATGTACACCAAGATCAAGAATGACTTTAATAAGCTAGTAACTTGGATAGGGTGATGGGTAGGATAAAATTTGGGATAATAATGTGGTGGAATGCGANTGGTGGAATGCGGGGTATACGCATATAGAATCAAGGAAAACCGTCAACAACTCCAAAGCAATCGTCAACATTCTCCAACATCCAATTCAACCAAATCAAACCAAACTTTTCTTTATATTTCAAATCAACACCATAAATCTCATAATTCAATCAACAACCACTACTTCACAAACTTTAAACTTTTTCTTAATTTATGAAATTTAAACTTTTCACTTCTTTTATACTTTTCAAATTATTATGCTTTTATTATTTTTCACTTTATTTTTCATGCATAATAAAACATAGTTTCATGACTCTTAATGATTTGTTTTTGCTTAGAATTCAATAAACAATAAACAAAATCATCACTCATACATAACTAGGCCATGAATAAAATATAACTTTTCAATTAACTTGCAACAGCCTAGACATTGGTATGCAAAGCCTTAAATGTGAAACATGTAGTCAAATAATCTTCACTAACAACATTTCCAACTATTTCACCAACAATCCTCCATTAACAACCATCAAAAGTTACTTTAACAACATCACAACCACTTCAACTCCCCCAAACCAAGTTTGGGCATATAATGAATTATGTACCAAGGCTAATAAGGCTTGTAATGTGGCTAAAAATACAAATGAAATTGATAAAATCTCAAAACATGGGATCAAGGGAAAATATATAAAAGTAGGAATTGAAATTCTGAAGGCTAAAAAAAAAAGAAATGAAGGCCTTTTATCATGCGCAACATACACAAAACCACAATTAAAGTTACTAGAATCCAATGTCAAACCCAAGATCATAATTGCACCAGGAACTAAGCACACATGAAAGAAAATATATGAATAATATTATATGCAAAAGTGGATCAAATCCTCCCGTTAACACAGTTCAAGTCCAAGACCCAAGCAAGGTTGAGAAGAGTTGACTGATACAAGGAATTCTAGCAATAAAAGATCAAGTCATGGCTAGCAAATCACACATGTGAATTCATCCGCAGTCAAGAATCATAAAGTTTTCAAAAATAGCATAAGGGGTACTTGAATGGTCAAGTTCTCAAATAAACTCAAGTTGGGACGAACAATTATCTAATTAATCAAAAACTCTCTCTAGAACTTAACTAACAAAACAGTACAATCTTTTTGTGTTGCAAGTAAACTCCCGCTCCTAACGAACGGTACAAACCAAGCAACGATCCTAAGAAAGAAGTAAAAACTAATCTAAGAAAGTAGTAACACATACCTCCCCCAAGCTAAAAATTGTCCCGTCCCGGGACACATAAACATGAAGCATGAATGAGGGGATAGAAAGCCCGGGTTGCCTCCCGATAAGCGCTGGTTTATAATGGTCCCATACGACCTATTGCTTCTAGAATCAATCAGAAGAATTCAATGCCTTGAGAAGCTTATCAAATGCTCCTGCAAACGTTTCACTAAGCACTACATATGGCTTAAATACCAACGCATTTACTCTCACAAAAATCATAATGTTAGCATAAAAATAATAAATAAAAGAGAAAGAAGAATAGGAAGAAAAAGTGTTGGGAAAAAATAAATAAGAATAAGAAAGAATACGAGGAACGGGAGAAAGAAAATAATTACCTTTAATTTCCTCTATTACCAAGATTAAATTCATAATTCCATCATGAGGGTTAACTTTACCACTATTTTTATCCGGTAGTCTTATTATTAGTTCACCTTCATTAACGAGCATGTCAACATAAGAGTTTATAGCAAATAATTCTGTAATCAACGGTTTTTCAATAGGTGATTTGGAAATTAAAGATTGTTTCTCCATAGGAATATCCATTGTTATAACGTCAATTTTCACATTTGGACCATCATCATTAGTGACAAGAGTCGAACAAAATTTCATATCTAATGAACTAGAATTCATATTCAATCCATCATCATCATCATCATAATTTTCTATATTATAATCATCAATTTGATGCTGCTCTATTAACAACCGAATAAGGTCTGTTTGTTGTTCGATTAATCTTTGTGCCTCCCTTATTTTCTCTAATTGCTTAGCAAGTTCCATAACACCATTCCTAATTTCTCTCACATTATTAAGATATTCCACATTGTTATAGGATGATTCAAATTGAGAATTATGTAAATCACACCGATGAAGATGAGTATTAACATGCATATAAGACTCTTGATTTTGACAACAAGTAATATCATGGCCATGAGAGTTACACCGATAACAGTAGTAATAAGGGGGATTTTGAGTAGAGGGAGTATAATTAGAAAATTTATCTATATTTGGTTTAACATAGGATGCCATCTCCTCCTCATAGGTTTCTCTAACTAACTCCTGAATTGTATTCCGCCTTTCTTCTGGGATATTTCTCATGAATTTATAATTACTTATAACTTCCAACGCCAATTTTGTATGAATATTCGAATTTTCATATATAATCATGCACATTTCATATTGAGAAAATGAATGATAAGGGCCAATTGCATCCCCAAGTGTATACATATATCTCCAAAATATTTCTTAATCATGTTGGCGTAGACGGAAAGGTACCATCATTTTTTAGAGAGAGCAAAAAAGAAAGGGGATAAAAAAATTAAAAAGGAAAAAATAAAAAAAGAAGAAAAAGGAAAAAATTGAAACAAAGGGAAAAAAACAAACAAATCAAAGACAAAGAAACGAAAAAAAAAACAATTTAAACCCGACTAGTAGAATTAAACAGTTGCTTCCCCAGCAACGGCGCCAAAATTTGTTGCAGGTTGTCGCACACCTCTCAAAAATAAACCAAACAACACTAACTAATATAGCTAGGGAAGTAGGGTTCGAATCCACAGGGAAGCAATGAAACACTACTAGTAGTAAAAAGTTTAAACTGTGAAAAGGGCCCTGGTTATGATTAATTATTAACTAAAAAAAACTAATAACGAAATTAAACTAAGAATTGACTTAAATTGACTAAAACCTAGGGCAATCGGTTCACCATGAATAATTAATAAATTCATAAAACATAAACCAATCAATTCCACAAAATTCATTAAACTAGGGCACACTAATTCTCTCGAACTTAGACTCCCTCAAAACTCCATTACCGGCTCTCGCTCGCATAGACTCGTTTTGCCTATTATTCGGTGATCTTACTGTGGTAATCTTACCTCTCGGCCTCAGTTTCGACAATTACCAAACTTACAACTAAATCTGTGCACAATTTAATTGCAATCGATAGAAATCAATAATAGGAATTTAATTACTAATCAGGAACTAATCGATTTAAATTAAACTAGTCCATCAATAAGTTTATGGATCCCCTAAATCCTAGAAAACAAATTACTCAATCATAATCATAAAAACTAAAACAATAAACAAATTTTAATTCATGATCATAAACAAATAAGAACAATAATTAACTAAATAAACAATCATAAACTAATTAAAAAACAAAAACTAATTAACATGAACTAATAAAACTAATAAACATAAACTATAAATAATTGACAAAGAAAGAGAAAAGAAATTACCAAACTTGAATAGAAAAGAAACTTGAATTGAATTGTAAATTCTTCAGTAAGAATAAACTAATCTAACCTAATCTAGAGAGAGAAAGTAATTAAGAGAGCTAATTATGATTTTAAAACTGAAAAACTAATAATGAAAAGTCTCTCTGGTGCTCCTAGGAAATCATGCCTTAAATACAAGCCTAATTGGGTTTTTTAATAATTAATTACGTAAAAAGTCGATTTCCCAGTAAAATAGCCAAAAAAACATGACCTGCGCCCGCATAAAACAAAAGAATTTTGTTTTATGTGCTCGCTTCATGAAACAGAAGCTTCTGAAATTCAGGATCATTTTGAAATCGCTATAACTTTTGTTACAGGACGTTCCACAGGGCGTATGACCTACCGTTGGAGAGCTATTTGAATTTTCTTACCAATGCAACAAGAATCAGATCAATACAATATATAGATTTGAGATATGACCAAAAGAGTGGACAGTGGTCAAAATCTTCACTTCTAAATTTCATAATTCTTCACTTTTACTTCTAATATTTCTCCAACTTGTAATGTGAGACGTCAAATTTGTTCCAATGAGTTGTAAAATGTCTCTAATAATTCTCCAAATTCTCATAAGTGATCTTTATCTCTCAAGTGCCGAAATTAGGTAGTAAAATCAACCGAAAATTGGCCATTTCCTATAAAACTTTACAAAACCACACAAAACAATAAAAGAACACTATTAGCATGAAAATTGGCGCAAATGAGCCCGGTCAGTCCATAAATCATTAGTGTATTGGGTAGAAAAATAATATAAATATTAGACACATCAAAAAGACCTTTAAGATTGCTTATATCAAATTGACAAAAACTGCAAGATTGTGGTATGAGGGAATCAAGGCCAAAAGAAAACGCCATAAAAAAGCCAAAATAGCTTCACGGTCTCACCTCAAAAAGAAGTTGAATGACAAATATGTGCCTTTTGATTTTTATCTGCAAGATTATGTCAAGTTGAATTCTCTATATCACGGCACTATGAGTGTGCGTGAATATATTGCAGAGTTTGAAAGGTTATCTTTTCTTTGTGATTTAGAGGAAAGGGAACACATGAAGATGGCGAGATTTTTGAAGGGATTGAACAGAAATATTGATAAAGAACTTGATCTGGCTCAATATCATACCGTTGAAGATCTCTGCAAATTGGCTTTAAAAGTGGAAAAGCGTATAAAGGGAGACACCACAAGACATTTCGTGCCTACCACTGGTAAAGCACCCTACACTCCTCAAATACTAAGGACAAAGCAAATCAACCACCACAAACAGCTGTAACACCGAGCTCTTCAGGTGATAAACCCAAAAAGGTGGTTCCTAAAGCCGAATATGAAGAACGCAGGAGATGTTTTAAATGTCAAGGCCTAGGTCACATTGCTTTTGGTTGTACATCCAAACGCACCTTAACAATGGAACAAGCCAGATTATGGGCCATTGAGGACGAAATTTGTCACATTGTGGCCGAAGATGATGAGGACATCATTCAAAACCAGGGTGGGGAGGATTCTGATGATGACACCCTAGAAACTTTGAATTAACCTCCATCGATTCAAGTTGGCGATACCTTTATGGTTAGGAGAGCATTGCATACAGTTGTGGAACCACATGTAAGCCAGAGGGAGAGTATATTTCACAGTGTCTGCAAAATTGGTCCCTACCTTTGCAATTTGATCATAGACAATGGATCCTGCACCAATGTGGCTTTAAAAGACCTGGTAAAAAGGTTGAAAAATACATAGAGAGATCATACCAATACCTATAAACTAAATTGGCTTGATGATACGAAAGGGATTGAAGTAAAGAAACAAGCACTAATCAATTTCACCATTGGTTTACACAATGACGAATTGTGGTGTGATGTTGTACCCATGACTGCATGCCAATTGCTTTTAGGAGGACACTGGCAAAATGATAGAAAGGTGCAACATAATGGGGAATCGAATGTATATACGGTTTTGGAGGATAGGAAACGAATCAATCGGCTACCATTGACTCTATCTGCTGGAAAGGACCAGAAACAAACCAGTTTATTTCTTTATACTAAGGAATTTGAAAAGAAGGTAGAGCAAGGGAACCCTGCATTTATTCTCTTTGTAAAGGAAGCAACATCAAATAAAGTATCAACAGATTTGCGCCCCAGTCCTTTGCAAGAAGAATTTGCTAATGTGTTTTGCTGATGAACAAGAATCAATGAGGGTTAAAAAGTTGATTGTCATAATCAGTTTGTTCAATGTTTGAATATGGCTTATATTACAAATCAAAAAGTGCACAAGTGGTGATTCACTTATTCCATGTTCGGATGACGTGAATTTGTGGACAATTCATTTCAACCAGGGGTGAATGATGTGAATTTGGTTGTAAGTGATATATTCTATGATACACCAATAGTGGATGTGCCAATCAACCTATTGATAAATCCTATTGGGTTTGATAAGGATAAATCACAGGTTTGGGAGACAATGATAATGTTTAACACTAACACTGTGGAGACATGTAGTGGTGGTGGTAACACTAACACTATGGAGACATGTGATGGTGGTGGCTTCCTAGCCAACACTATAGATGGTGATTATTAATATTTTGTCACTGGTGGAGTGAGCCATTAGTTAAGTTAAGTGATAGTAACTTTAATTAATGCACTCACAGGATGGATCACAGTGGTGGTTACAAGGAACAAGTTGGTTTGGTCCATGAGTTTTTTCCCATTTCACTTGATAGTGTTTTCTCATTTTGGACATTATTATAAGTTCTTGTGGAGTCTTGATCATCATAAATATGCTAAAAGACATGAAGAATGGTTTCTTGAAAGTTTCTTGATTAAAAGATTGGTCTTGAAGCATTTCTTGAAGTTCTTGAAGATTCTATAAAATTGCGCAAAATGGACGAACAACAAAGGGTGTGTATTTTGGTAATCTTGGGCAACAAGTATTTTTCGTGATTTTTTGGATAATTTATAATGATTATCTTGTTTATTAGTTATTTAGTTAGATTGTTAGGATATTTTCTTGATTATATTAGTTTGTTAGGCAAGATAAGATGAGGATACAATGATGAGGTGGCATACTTATCCTGTTTAGTGTATGTGTGTGTGTGTTTGTCTTGTAAAGGGACGAATTTCCTTAGTTTGTGCATGTTTTCTTTGTTGTTTCTAGTGAGGATTTCGTTGTTGATTATGCCTGTAAATAAACTCAACATTAGGATGTAATTAATTAAGTTTTACACATTGAAAAATAAAATTCACACTAGTAAAAAAATGGCTATTAGTAACGCCTCATCAGCATCGTTTGTGAGAAAAACGATACTAATAGGTCTATATTAGTATCATTTCTAATAAAAACGACACTAATATGTCTCCATTATTATCGTATTTACAAAAAACGATGCTAATAAGTCACCCATTAGTATTGTTTCTAAAATAAACGATATTAATACTTCTCTATTAGTAACGTTTCTACACGAAACGATACTAATAGAAGCTTCAAAAAACACAACACCGAGCTTTTATATCGTTTTCAATAGAAAACGATGCTAATGGGAGTTTGAGACCCTTAAAAAAATCAAGTCTCTCACTCTCATTTCTCATATCTGTTTCATTCTCAACTCTCTCAGATTCTTACCCTTCACTCTATCATCTCATCTCACCAAACCAACTATCTCGTCTCTTCACTCTATCAATAAACCCAATTCAGGTTTTCACGGTTTTTTATTTGAATTGGGTGTTTGGTGTGATAACTAGGGTTTATTGATTGGGTTTTAATTTTGGTGGGATAACTAGGTTTTATGATTGGGTTATTGGAGTGGTTCGTGTTTTCGAATTACAGGTTTCGGTGGTTAGGGTTTTCGATTCGAAGGTTTTAATTTAGGATTTTTGTGGTTAGGGTCTTCGAATTGCTTTTTCTAGAGGTTAGGGTATTCGAATTAGACTTTTGGGGTGGTCTTATTCTGTCGAAGATGAATTGAATTCCTATCGTCGAAGGTAAATTTCTCAATTTTTTGTTTAATTTGTTTTATTTGTCCTATTTTTAAGGTTTATTATGTATTTCGATCAAATACAATTTTGATTCAAGTTATTGGTCAATTGTTAGGTTATATTCGATTCGTTTTTGATTCAGTTTTTTCTTATTTCTTAGTTTGCTTGTTTCTATGTTTCTATGTTTGAAATTGTATGTTTTTGACAATTGGGTTTATGTTGTTTCATTGATTGTATTGGATTTTTGAGCAATTATTAGCATTGTGAGTCATGGGTGATTTTGCTTTATTAATGGAATAAATTGGTATTTTGAGTTATTGTGTTGTGTTCATATTACTTGTGATTTGATTGATTGCTATGATTTTGGATGAATGTAATGGAGTTTGATGATATGAGGTTTGATTGTGGAGCTACGGCTACTGCTAAAACATTCATGTGGTAATCCCAGAAATTATGGATACAAATTTCTTTGACAAGTTGGGGGTTTTGCCTTTCTATAGAGCCTTATGAATTTGATAACAACTTGCAAAACCTCACCACTCCAACCCCCAATTCTTGGGTTTCAGACAAATGACATCCATGTATTGCTATTTCAAGCACGTTCTCCATAATGTACTTCAAAGGCATCTAACTCTACATAATCCTAATAAGTCACACATTGTACTTCAAAAGCTGAGAAGCTACAAAATTATAAGGACAAAGGAGATGAGTAAACCTTATTAACAGTTGGATTGTGAATTATTTCGTTAGTGATCCAAATTCTGGCATTGGGGAACTGTGTCCGAGCTTCATAAGCGATCTGGACTGCACGTTCTACACCCCAGCAAAAGCCGAAAGCCTCAGATGTTGTTGGTGCTACTGGTAAAGTTGGCTCCAGAACTGTAAGGTTGGAAATTCTATTTATCAACTAATGGTAGAAAATTTCCTTCTGATGACTGTGTTAACATGTTATTTGAGTTCCCAAAGAGTTGGCGACTTTCTCCCAGGTAGCTACTGAAACTAGGATGCCGTGTGAGAGCCGGAGTCAAGAGCGCACAGCGAGCAGAAACTCTGGTACAAGTATGTTTTCCTCTTTCACGGAAAATTAATAAACTGCCTTGATAGTGTCGGACTCTCTGTCAGTGTTCCATAAGAAATCCTACTAACACTACTACTGTGTTATCCCCTTTAATACTACTCTGGTACACCAACCCCTTTTCCCCTTTAATCTGCTTGTACTGAGGCCTCTTTTTAGGAAAAATTGTTGTAATCTAGTAGGCTCATCGGTAAGCTTTCTTTATTTCTGGATGTGTTCTTTTCGCAAACTATTGAATATTTTACTGTTGTTAGTGCAAATTTGTAATGTTGTTATACTTACAATTGGAAGTAGTAAGGAAACAGAAACAATGAGTAATATTGTCGATATCTAAATAAGTTTGTATATTTTTCTTTTTAGATTTGGTTAACTTTGTTGGTGTTGGTGCTCTAACTACCATTGGTTGAAGCTTCAATTTGTGATTCTGTGGAATCGAACCTCCCATTTTCCTGGTATGCTTTCTGAATGTACAATGTGAATGACAATGTACATGATAATGTTTTAAATTGATTTGTGTACACTATTTCATTATCATAAGCCTAGTTACCCGTTCAACACTTATTCATTAGGAATAAGTGTTGAATAGTCCCCGGTTTGGGACTGTCCTTGCATGTGTAATCTCACTTAGGATGCAAATATTAGCCTTCATTTTGCTTCTAAAGAAAATTTTGGTTCGTCCTTTCTCTACTTGTTCTTGGAGTGCATATGTATATGAGTAATCATCTACATTGTGCACTTGAAGAACAATAGGGAGATGCTGCCGAATTTTCTTTAGAACTAAAATGTTTGCAAATATTTGCTAGTGAGGTTACACGTGCAAGGATGGGTTAGGTTGGAGTGATAAGGGACCCTTTGGATGCATTCATTATCCATGCAATGAACTATAATTTGCCTTGTACATAATTTCCGATCAATGAAATGAACAAGTATTTTGTGTAGCATGTTATGTGATTTTTTGTTGCTAGTATGTGTGGTTTTGAAATGTTTAATAAGTCTACTGCTATATAATTTTGATTAGAGTTATCGTTGTTTTGATCTTACAAATGAATCGTAGTTATTCTCTTAACAATAATATCTTACATACTTTACTTACATCGTTTTGTTTTCAATATAATCTTTTGAAGGACTATATTGGAAGATTTGCCCCGTATACAAAAGAGAGTTGGATGAAGTTCGCGAGCAATGGGCGAGGTTCTTCAGACTAAATTTCTTATTATCCGATCCTAATTAAATAAAAAATGTATTTGATTACAATATTGTTCATACTTTTAATTTAGTTATTTCGTAAACATCTATCCAACTTGTCGTTGTAAAATATATTTATATAAGAATTGAAAGTGTATTATATATATCTGAATCGTTTACAATTCTTAATTTGTTAATGAAATATTTATATTAGTATTGTAAACTATAGAAAATCGAATAGGGGCAATGGCGGGAGGATGCACATATACATATATAGATATATTATTTATTGTGAATATAGAGCCCACCAAATTACCATTTGAAAATTGTTTTATAAACAGCACTATTAGTATCGTTTGTTAAAAAAAGGGTACTAATAAACTACCTATTTGCATCGTTTGTTTGTAAAAACGATGCAAATAGGTGGTCTATTTGTATCGTTTTTACAAAAAAACGATGCAAATAGAAGCTATTACCATCGTTTCTAACAAACGATACAAATAGTTTGCTATTTGTTACGCCTCCAATTGTATCGTGTGTAAAACGATGCAAATACGTGCAAAAAAAATGATACTAATAAGCTATTTTTTTACTAGTGTCAACACTTGAATTTTTACGGAAATTTGCGCAATTATACTTCGAATTTTCTTTATAAATTTGTGAGTCAATAGTGATAAACAAATTTAGATCCTAGTTAATTAATTACAAAAGTGTATTAATTAATTAGCTTTCAATTAAATAATCCAGGAGTGGAGAGTTTAATTGATAAACAAACGTCAGTTTTGGGGCGTATTTGCTAGTACTCCTTAAAATCCACATCATGTATTTTAGGGGATTTTTTTAATGATTATCTTGGTTAGTTAGGATTAGTTGGATAGATAGGATCAAGTTGTGCAAGATGATGTGTTGTTCTTATCCACTTGTGGATAAGATTGCTTTTGGCGTGTTTCTTTAGAGGAGTCCGAATTTCTTAACTTGTTAGGTACCTTCTAGTTTGTTTGGGTTTGTTTAGTTTGTTATAAGTCTGTTAGGATTTTAGTTGATGGCTATAGCTATAAATAGTCTCAATTACAATTATAACAAATCAATTTTATTAAGTTGAATGAAAAGTTTCCTTTGTTTACTTTAAAACAAAATTTCCGACATTTCTTTGTGAGTTGGTAAATTATTTTCCTTTATATATACTCTTGTGTAGATTAATTAGTGGCTTTAAGCGTGCTTAGGCTTTCATCAAGGACTAGTTAATCAACCTAATTAAAGAATTTCGGTAGCAAGGCCATTAGAAATTCAAGAATTTAGTTTCACTATCCATGTGAGTTTTTGTTCATACGAAAATTCACATCAAATTTGGTGCTTTCATTGAGAGGTCTATAATTCTCAAGTGTGATTGAATTTATAAAGCACTATAAACATAGTAACAATGGAAGGTGATGGTGATGTAATTCCTAATAATTTCAAGAAGGGTTTGACATTGGAACAAGCGAAAGAAATCAAAGTTGATAATGAGATCAGGGAGTTGCGCACTATGCTAGAAGAAGTCATACAGTTTTTGAGTGGAGGATCAAAACGCACAAAGAAGGCTCACAAAACTGATGATTCAAATTCAAAATTTTATGATGAAGAATCATATGGGAGCGCACACAAGCTTGCAAATATTTATTTTTCAAGTTTAACTGATGATGATGATGATCGAAAAAGGCATAAAAGGCGTGGAAAGCAAAAGGACGATGGTCGAAACTTGAAATTGGATGTTTCTGAATTCAATAAAAATATGGATCCTGAAGTTTTCCTTGATTGACTAAGGAGAACTAAAGGAGTTTTCAATTAAAAAGATTTTGATGATCATAAATCATTCAAGGTAGCAGAGTTGAAACTCACATCTTATGCAACCCTTTGGAATGAAGGGTTAGGAAAGAAACGAAAAAAGAGGGGAAATATAAAATACAGTAGTGGAAAATGTTGAAGAGGGAACTCAGAAAAAAAATTCATTCCACATTAATATGAGCAGAATAATTTTTTAAAGATGCATGCTTTGAACTAGAGCTAAAAAAGTGTGGAAGAGTACATTAATAAGTTTGAGAAGATGTTAATACTGTGTGATATTGAGGAGAAGGAAGATCGTATGGTTGCTAGGTTTGTTGCCGGTTTAGATGACTCTATCAAAGAGAAAGTAGAATTACAACCCTATTGGATCTTTGAGGAAATTTTCTAAGTGGCACTGTGATGCAAGCACCAGTGACAATGACAAAAGTCATCAAGTATTAAATATAAGTTACAAGGTTGGTAATGTTGCAACCAACTTCGAAGGTAAGGATGCCAATGGCAGGGATGCAACCATAAGTGAAATAGTTGCTTATGGAAATATCAACCATATGGGTGCATCAAGGGTAGGGATTTGCGTGTGCATGGTCACATGTCAATAATATGGCATGCAAATCAAGGCAAGAGTGGTGGATTTGGGGAACAAGATGGTTTTTGCCTATGAGTTTTTTCCCACAGTGTTTTTCTCAGTTTTTGCATTGAGTCTTTTATTTCTTGGTGAGTCTTGAACTTCATTTAAAGACTTAAAGACATGATAAATGACTTCTTGAAGGTTTCTTGATTAAAAGATTGCATCTTAAAAGGTTTCTTGAAGATTTGACACAAAATCTTGAAATAGCGCAAATCCTGGGTGTGTATTTGGGATGGTTTTCTTGATTTTGGGCTTGTTGATTTTTTGTGTAATTCTGGTTGTAATTTGATAATTATCTTGTTTTTTAGGTGTTAGGAAGTTTGTTAGGATATTTTCTTGATTTGTTAGTTAGATAGAGTTTGTTAGGCAAGATAAGAACAAGTGCAAGTTGCATGATGATGTGGCAATCTTATCTTGAGTTTGTTGTGCAACTTATGCAAGTGGCACAAGTAGGGGACGAATTTCCTAGTTTTAGGGGTGTATTTTTTGTTGATTTTTGTTAGGATTTTGTTGTTGATTATACCTATAAATAAACTCCACATTAGGATGTAATTAATTAAGTTGAAATTGAATAAAAAGTTTGTTTGTTTGCTTGAAAACAAAAATCCCAAAATTCTTAGAGTTGGTGATTAAGTTTTTTATACTCTTGCATAGATTATTTAGTAGCTTTGCGGCTGCTTAGGCTTTAATCAAAGGACTAATTAATCAACCTAAATTTGAGAATCATGGTGACTTGGTCTTTATAAGTTCGAAAATTTAGTCTATTCCCTTGTGAGTTTTTGTTTTCAAGAAAATTCACATCAGATTTGGTGCTCTCGTTGAGAGGTCTTTTATACTCAAGTGCTCATTAATTAATCAAAACACTTGAAACAACATTGCTATGGCAAGTGATGGTGACAAAGTTCCTGCAAATTTTAAAAGAGGATTGTCCTTAGAACAGGCCAGGGAAATCAGAAGAGGTAACGAAATTAGGGAGTTGCGCACCATGCTAGAAGAAGTGATGAATTTTGTATAAGGAAATTCGAAAACCAAGAAGAAAAATCATTCAATTGAGGAAATTGAATCAAGTTCTAGTAATGAAAATACAAGCAGAAGTGCACGCAAACCTAGGCGTGACTATGACACAAGTTCCAGTGAAGAAGATGATCGAAACAGGCATAAGAGGCGTGACAAACTGAACGATGATGATCGTAGTTTAAAGTTGGACGTTCCTAAGTTCATTAGCAGTTTAGATTTAGAAATTTTCCTTGATTGGCTAAGGAGAACGGAAAGGATCTTCAACTACAAGGAGTATGATGATCATAACCCCTTCAGAGTGGCAGAATTAAAACTAACATCTTATGCTAGCTTGTGGTATGAAGGATTACAAAGAAAACGCAAAAAGGAAGGAAGATAAAAAATTTGTTCATGGCGCAAATTGAAGAGAGAATTGAGGAAAAAGTTTGTACCGCATGAGTATGAGTAGAACAATTTCCTAAAGATGCATACCCTGAAACAACGACAGTAAAGTGTTGAGGAGTATATCAATGCTTTCGAAAAGTTGATGATATTGTGTAACCTAGAGGAGAAGGAAGATCACAAAGTTGCTCGGTCTGTGGCATTGCTGGATGAATCCATTAGGGAAAAAGTAGAATTGCAACCCTACTAGACGTATGATGAGATCTGCAAAGTGGCACTCAGGGTAGAAAAACATGGGAATTCAAAGAAGCCAAGAGCATTCTTTAAATCAGCAGGATAAAGTAGAATTGCAACCCTACTGGATGTATGATGAGATCTGCAAAGTGGCACTCAGGGTAGAAAAACATGGGAATTTAAAGAAGCCAAGAGCATTCTTTAAATCAGCAGGATAAAAGTAGCAATGAAATGGAGGAAGTAGCAATGAAATGGAGGAAGTAGAGGTTGAGACAAAGGGTTAGGCACTGGTGTTGAGGAGAGTGTTACAGACCAAACCAACACCGTTAGAGGATAATCAGAGAGATAAGAATTTTGTGACTAGGTGCAATGTCAAAGGTAAATTTTGTGATGTGATCATTGATAGTGGTTGGTGCACGAATGTGGTTTCTACACAATTGATTTAGAAACTCAAATATCCTACTCATAACCATCCTCAACCTTACAAGCTACAATTGGTTGAACAACGCCAGTTATGTGATGGTGACAAAGTAAGCTTTGGTCAATTTTAAGGTTGGTCTATATCAAGATAGTGGTTTATGTGATGTGTGCCCCATGGATGCATATCATAAATTATTTGGTAGGCTGTGGAAGTATGATAGTTTTGTGAAGTTTCATGGTAGAATTAATGTTTATATCATCAAGAAGCATGATAAGGACAAACCAATTGTATTAAAACCACTGAAAGTAGCACATGTAACGAAGCAAATAAATACAGAGGATAATAAGGGAGTGCTATTGATGAATTCTATGGAGGTGGAACGAAGCTAAATGAATGTGAACAGGTGTTTGTGCTCGTGGAAAACAAAGTGAAGGATTAATGTAATAAAATACCTCATGTATAACCATTGCTGAATAAATTTGCAAATGTGTTCCCAGCTGATTTGGAACTAGGATAGCCTCCATTTTGGAATATTGAACACTAGATTGATCGTATTCCAAGTGCTCAAATTCCGAAAAAGCTATCTTATAGATACAATGTAGAGGAGACTAAGGAAATTCAAAGGAATATTGAGGAGTTAATGCAACGTGGCTATGTGAGGGAAAGTATGAGTCCTTGTGCTGTTCGTACACTGACTGTTCCTATGAAAGATGGCTCTTGGAGGATGTGTATAGATTCGAGAGTAGTGAACAATATCACCACCAAATACAGGTTCCTAATTCCAAGACTAGACGATTTACCGGATGAATTATATGGCTCTTAAGTGTTTTCCAAGATTAAATTGAGAAGTGGATACCATCAGATACAAATGTGAGAGGGTGACGAATGGAAAATAGCTTTCATGACTAATTTGGGTCTCTATGAGTGGTTAGTTATGCTTTTTCAGTTTTATTAACGCTCTAAGTACTTTCATCAGGCTCATGAACGAAGTTTTGAAGTCATACTTGGGTATGTTTGTTGTTGTTTGCTTAGGTGACTTACTGGTCTATAGTAGAAGCAATAATGATCATCTGCAGCATCTAAGGGAAGTTTTCGAAACTCTAAGGCAACAAAATCTTTATGGGATTCATAATTTAAAAATCATAGAAACGATCAAAGTAGTAAGCGCACAAGGACTCATACTTCCCCTCAAATATCCACGTTCCATTAGCTCCTCAATTTGCCTTTGAATCTCCTTTGTTTCCTCTATATTGCATCTATAAGCTGGTTTGTTTGGAATTTGAGCCCCATGAACAAGATCTATCTGATGCTCAATGCCCCTCATAAGTGGTAATCCTGGTGGTAAATCATCTCGAAACACATCTTCAAATTTAGGCCACAAAAACTTCAAAATACGTGGAATGGACGAGGAACCTTCTTGTACTTCCTTAGCCATGAGGACAAAGACATGATCATCTCCCTTTCCACCTTCCTAGCACTCGTCAAAAACACACCTTTCTTGTTCTCCATGTGTAATACCTCGCATTTTCACGTACTTTAAGGAAGTATTTTTGTATTTTATACAAGTAATTTTAATTTTTTAATTGAAAAATTATGTTCAATAGGAATGTTAAATGAAAAAAATAAATAACAATACAAAATAAAATTTTAACAAAAAAAAAATAATTATTTGTGTTTATAAATAATAATTTATGTTCTATAAAATCTTTTAAAAGGCTTTTAAAAATAGAATTTTCAAGAGTTTCCTAATTTATTTTGAGGCAAGGGCCTAAAGGTAATTTCCATTTGTTAGGATAAGTATGGGCTTTTCCAAATCCCACTTTGGGGCCTATAAATACCCTTTAAAACCCAAATTTTCAGATTTCATTTATCATAGTTGTCATTAAGATTCCAAAATTTAGAGAGAGAAAGAGAGAAAAAAAGAGAGGGAATTTTTGAAAAAAAAAGGTGAGATCGTTTTTTTGAGAGTTCGTGCCTCTGGATTCGTGCCCTCGCCAACTCGCGCCACCGCCGGCCACCTCGCACCTCCTCCCCCTTTTGGCATAATTTCGGACTTCAAAAAAAAAAAATTCTCCTTCTTTCTTTTTGATTCAATCTTGCAAATTCATGTTTATATTTATGTTTAATCATGATTTTATAGTTTCAATCATGTTTTATGAAGTTATGATTTGTTTTAAAGCATGAATTAACTTGTTGTTCATGAAAGTTTTGATTTTTATGAGTTAAACTTCAATATTATGATCATGAATTGTTGTTCTGTGAATTTATGATGATTTTATGAAGTTTAAATTGATTTTTAAAGGTTTGGAATATAAAATAAATTGCTGTCCAAAATGTGTAGTCATGAAATTCAATAGAATAAATATTATGAACATGTTTTGGCTTATGAAAAAATTATTCTAAAGCGTATATTGGTTTTATAATTATGTTAGTTGATTGTAAAAGAGTTTTGCCATGAATTTATGATATTTTTATGAGTTTTTCATGACTTTCAAGTTAAGTAATAAATCTGAATTTTTTATAAAAACAAGTTTCAATAAGTCTTAAGTGTTCATATTATGCTAGTATTATTTTCTATGATGTTACATATGATTAGTATGATTCATGAAGTTTAAAAGTGAATTTAAGCATGTTTAACATGTTTTCCAGATTTTATAAAGTGAATAATTAGGCTTTTAAAGTATGTAATTAGCATGAATTGATCATATAATTTAAGCAATACATTGTATGATTAATTTATGTTGTTATTGAAGTTTTTCAAGGAGTTTTGGTAATTTTAAATTGCTGTCCACTTTTCTAAAGTCACCTAAAATTTATGTTAAGGTTTTTTAAAGCATTAATAAGTCCTGAAAACCAAGTAATCTTACAATAGAAAAATTAAAGTGTAGCATGGAATTGAATGGAATTTAGTTTAGAGTTGTTGTAGAACTTAGTTAACAAGGTTTTAATTTAGTTTCAGTTTTCTTTATGTAGGAGACTTTAATTTAGTCAACTTTTAGAAGTTGTGGTGGAGCACCACTATTTTACAAGGTACGTAAGTACTAAAGACAAACATAAGAATTAGAATTCATGCTTGGATGATTTCTTTATGTTATGAAATATTTTTATGCTTGTTTCAATCATGAATTTATGTGCATGGCAAGTTTTGTTAGAAGCATGTTTTCATATTATGTTGACATTCCATGTTAAATAGCAACAAAAAATTTATAAGAATGAATTGGAATGTTATGATCAGTTTAATTTGGCCAATAGTTTATTAATAAAGGAAGGAAGTTATTTTTAAGTTGATTAGTTACATAATCAACAAGAAAGGTAGTTGTGAATTTTTATTCTCATGATTAAATGGAGTTATGAGCAATTATTTTATACATGCTGCCACTCACAGTTTAATGTGTGGTCAAGGAGGAAGTAAATATCTAGCCGCTCACAGGTAATGTGTGGTAAAGGAAGTCCAGTTTAATTAAAAGAACACACATAAGATTAATTTTGAATCACCTTAAATTGAAGATAATTAATATGGCTTGCTTGCTGTGATGCATGTTTTTATGTGATGTTGTATGTGAGTCATAACATTATTAAACCGGTTAATCACGTAAAGTGTAAGAGGATTTGCTTCAAAACTCTTCAAACGTATATACCGTGAGTATGAACAATGGGGGGAGTCATATGGAACAGTGATCTATGACATCTAACTGGAGTACAAGACGTTGCACACATTTATTTTTATAATTCGCTGGAATTCCTTCACTTTATGTGACATAGTAATACCTTCTTGGAGTTGCTCACAAGTTGGTGCCCCATAGGACGATTTTTAACGAAAGAAAACCCGTTCGATGCAGAATCCACAAGTTTAAATACAGTAATTAAATTGTTGATTCTATGCACAGGTGAAAAGTTGTCAAAGGTAAGCTGTGTTTATGTTTTATTTCATGTTGTTCTGTTGCATAGTCTTTTGTAGTCATGTACTCAGCTTTGCTGACTGTTTGTTTTATGTGCATGGCTTTGTCTTGGACTTGGCCCTACAATTACCCACTTGTTGGTGAGTAGTCGTCTACTATAAGAAAAGCTACAGGTACAAGTGGGCATATGTCATTTCATGATGGGCTGGAGTGAGAGCGCTTGCTGTGTTTTGTAGTTTATTTTATATTGCTTATAATTACTAACTTTTATTTGGATGTTGGTTATTTTTCAAGATTTTATTTTTGATTTTTAAGGGCCATTAATATGGTTCCGAAGTGTCATAAAGTTTAAAGTTGATTTTTATTTTGAGATTGTTTTGAAGTTTAGCTTTAATTTTGGTTTTTGGTTTTAAGACTTCCGCTGTAGTACTTTGATAAATACCTTAGCCGCTATCATGGTGGCGGTAATACTTTGGTTTTTCCGTATTTAGAAGTTTTAATAATTATAATTCATTAATATTTATCTACGTTTCCCGGAAAATATAAATAGGAAGTTAGGAATTTCCAGGGTGTTACACTATGTTCATTTGTTTTGTTATCATTCATAACATTCAATGAGTTCAATGCAATAGGCTTACCATGAACATGCTTCTTAATGACATAAACATTAATCCTACCATAATATTGAACAAATGTATCATATTGCCAAGGTCTTCCAAGTAGAATATGGCACGCATCTATAGGACAAACTTCAAATAGCACAGTATCCTCAAATTGCGCAATTTTGAATGACATTAAAGGTTATTTAGTTAGCTTAGCATCACTAGTATTTCTTATCCAATGAAGCTTGTATGGATGAGGATGATTATGAGTAGGATAGTTTTGGCTTTTGAATCAACAACTACCACTATCAATAATCACATCACAATGTTTCCCTTGGACTATGCAGCTTTTCATGGTGATTTTGTCTCTTTGGCTCTCCTATAATGGCATGGGTTTAGTTTGCAAGACCCTGCTCAATACTAGAGCTTGTCCATGTGTCTCAGGATAAACTTCCTCCATATCATTACTATTATCTTCTTGCTCAATGTCATCTTGCTCCCCTTCTTCAAAGATTACATCTAGATATGCTTCTTCAATCTCTTTTGCTTCTCTAATTGTGATGACCCTTGAACTAAGACAATTATTTGCACATGACCATAACCTTGACACTTGAAACACTTCCTCTTATCATTAGGAATTGATGAGAACTTAGTAGCAGTAATAACCCTAGGCTTGTCTCCAGTCTGCACCCTAGATTTAGTGTTTTGTGCGAACACCACATCCTTCTCCTTCTTAGACTCATAACTTTCGAAGAAAATATTTGGAGTTTTCAAGTGACCATGCTTTTCAAACCTCAAGGCTACCTTACATATCTCATCAAAAGTCCTGTACTCCAATGTCGCAATTCCACCGTATCCTTGATAGATTCATCAAGTCCTGTAACAAATCTAGCCAACTTGTGATCTTCCTTCTCTTCAATGTCGCATATGATGACCATCTTTTCGAATTAATTGATATATTCCTCAACACTTTTAGAGTTTTGTTTCAAAGCATGCATATTTAAGAAGTTATTTTGTTCATATTCATGTGGAACAAATCGTTTTCTCAACTCCTTCTTTAATTTGCGCCAAGATTTGATTTTAGATCTACTATCCTTTCTTCTCTTCCTTTGCAAGCCCTCATACCAAAGACTAGCATCAGATGTTAACTTCAATTCCGCCACCTTGAAAGCCTAAGAATCATCATACTCCTTGTAATTGAATACTCTTTCGGTCCTTCTTAACCAATCTAGAAAAACATCAGGGTCTAAACTTCCATTGAACTCAGGAACCTCCAATTTTAAGTTTCGATCATCATCCCTTTGTTTATCTCGTCTTTTGTGTCTCGTCCTATCATCTTCATCACTTGAACTTGATTATATGTGCTTATTATTTTTTTGTTTTCCCCTAGTAGAATCATCATCACTAGAACTGGAACTAGATTCTTCAAACTCATTGGATTTCTTCGAATTTTTTGCCTAACTTCATTATTCCTTTGAGTTTCTAGATCTTGTTCAAAAGGAGCTCCTTTCTGATGATTTGTAGATTTTCCATCCTCCATGATCAATTTGCTTGAGTATATGTCGATTTAATCTCTCAACGAAAGTACCAAAGTTGATGTGAATTTTCGTATGAATACAAAAACTCACAAGGATGAGAACTATATCCACGAATTCCTAAAGGCTAAGCCACCAAAATTCTTGAATATAGGCTGTTTAAATATTCTTTGATTAAAGCCTAAGCACCCAAAAAGTCACTACTTAATCCACGCACAAGAGTATAAAGGAAACACCACCAACTCTTAGTAATTTTTGGAATTTTGTTTTATGAGCAAAACAAACAAAGCTTTTATTATACTCTTAATCTGATTTTTTATGGCCTAATGTTGAGACTATTTATAAGAATAATCATAAACCAAAAATCCTAACAAATAAAAGCTATGACACAAGTGAAAAAAAAAAGATAAGAACAAATTCAAGATAAGATTGCCACATCATTATGCAACTTGTTCTATTCTTTACAACCACTTCTAACTAACTCTAACAAACAAGATTCTATCCTAACAAACTTCCTAAAATCATAATAAACAATAATATCCAGCAAATTCCTGCTGCTATGAAGCAAAACTTACGTTGCCAAAAAGCATCAAATACTGGCCAAAAACTCGCTACTCCTTGTTGCTCGTTTTTGCGCATTTTCCAAGATTTTGAGTAAATCTTCAAGAAACCTTTTCAAGATTTGATCTTTTAATCAAGAAACGTTCAAGAAATTATTTACCTTGACCTCTAGATATAATATTATGGGTAATAGACCACTATAACTCAAAACAATAAAAGCCTTAATTGAGAACAACCCTATCAAGTGAAGTGGGAGAAAACTCATAGGCAAAACAAACTTATTCCCCTTATCCACCATTTTTTTCCATTGATTTGCGTGCCAACCTTGGTATGTGTGAACATGCACACGCAAATCCCAACTTTAGATGCACCCATTAGATTTTATTCTCCATAATCAATCAATTCCTCCATGGTTGCTTCCTTCTTTGCAGCTTCAATCAAACCTTCGAAGTTGTGATCAATATTTGTATCTGTTTTTAAGGGCCAACCATTGGCTCCATGTTGTAAAGTTTTATTTATATGTTTAACTAATTGGTTTTACGTTTGACTTTAATTGTTTTTGAGAAGGAGTCTTCCACTGTAGTACTTTGATAATTGCCACAGCCATTATTAAGGTGGCGGTAATACTTTGGTTATTTTTATTTTAGTAGATAAACTATCCTTTGACCCCCTCGACTTAATTACTCCTATTGGACGACCTGTCCCATAAATAGTCATCTCCTCCACTCTCTTAGGCGTCAATGAAATATGGGATAGTGATGATGAAGATGTATATGTCCCATACTCTTGTTGAGGAAAATGATGACATCACTGAAATTCTATGGCTCTTATCAACTCTAACAGACAACAATGTTCACGTTCTCACTCGAGCGGATGCCTCAATGCCGCTCAAGGCAAAAGCAGCGTTCAACTTACTCCACCACCTCCTCCACCAAAAGAGGAGGACAGTGCTATTAAGAACCCAAAAAGAACGAAGGCCAATGTCAACGTTTCGCAACTCCTAGTTTCCTCGGAAAAGCATAAAATGCTCTCCTCAAAGCTCTAACTGACTTGAGTGTAGCAAGCGACACTACTCCGGATGGTTTGGTTAACCTCATAATACATGTGCTATACAAGTCCTCCATTATATTTTCCGATGTAAACCTTCCAACAAAAGGGCAGGGTCATAAGAAAGCACTCCACATCATTGTCAGACAACTCAATGTACCCATGACTTTGATTGATAATGATTCTGCTATCAATGTTTACCCTTTGAGGACCACTCGTAAGCTTGAGGAGCTCCAGTAAGAATTTTAGGATAATAATCAAGCCATTCGTGCCTATGACAACACAACGACATACACCAAGGGGGTAATTTGGCTCAATCTAACTACGGGCCAATAGAGATGAAAGTCAAATTCCATGTCATGGATATCAAGACTAGCTTCAATATCCATTTGGGAAGACCACGGTCCATGAATTATGGGCGGTTCCTTCTACTCTTTGCCAAAAGATCAAATTCATGCTAGAAAGGGTTGTGCTCCCCATTGATCCTTCTCCTATGAAGATTCACGCAACCGATCAACCCTCCATGAACATCGAACATGATGTTAGTGATGAGGATTTATGAGCGTTCTCCATTGCTACAATTGAAGAAGAAGAAGAAAAAGCTCCTTTCAATTTCGATCCCGATTCAAGTTTAGTGATGAATGATACCTTTCGCGAATAAGTATACTTTCCTGGAATAACTATGGAATCAAGAAGGGCTCTCTCTGCTGCCTTCTTCAATCTTCAACCTATGAAGAATAGGTTTAGATTGGGTTACCTTCCAATCAAGAGGACTACAAGGAACTTCCAAAGTAGAAAATTGCCAAAAAGGATGGAGATATTGAAATTTGCCCCTATTCTCTTACTTTATATGGAAAGTTCTTGAAAAAAGGGAAGAACCTCCCATACTACGAGTTCCCGGAACCATATAATGGCAGTGATTGGAAGAAATACCCCGGCTTGGATATTGAGCTAGTAGTTGCTTCATGGAAGGGGAATCTTCCCTAACTACAAAAGGGAAATCTGAACTGGATGACCTTACTGCACAAGAACTTGGGTTACTCTTTGGATTGGAGCATACTCCACCTTCTAAACAAGATGTTTCCATCACTTTGACCGCCGAA
The DNA here is from genome assembly GCA_016808085.1 of Suaeda aralocaspica. NCBI lineage: Eukaryota > Viridiplantae > Streptophyta > Magnoliopsida > Caryophyllales > Amaranthaceae > Suaeda > Suaeda aralocaspica. Next base: position 361,208 of record PYUH01000533.1, read on the forward strand.
TGTTTCGACCATATTGGGCTCATCACTCAGACAAGTCAAGTCTTTAGAGGATGACGTAAGACCATGAAGTTCACTACACTAAGGGTAAAGACCATGGATATCACCATAGGAGAAGGTCCCTTTTTAGACAAGTCCAAGTCTGAATTCTAGTCTAGTGCTATTAAGATTACTAGTCCTAAGAGTCCTACATTTCCTAATAAGTTCATTAAGGAGTCTACTTGTCCTCTAGATTCTTCCTTCAATGCATGTTTTGATGTTATAATTTCCAAATTTACTAATAAGTCTTCATTTTCTTACTCCCTGTCGTCTCATCTCTATTCCCCTTCCAATTTATATGATTGCTCTGTTTTGTAAACTGAATTTCAAAATGACATTGAAATAATAAAGGTTGTAGAGGAACATGAGAATAAAACTCAAATAATTGAAGAGATATAAAAGGTCAACGTTTCAGGTAACGACACGTCTAGGGAATTGAAAATTGGTCTGACACTCAATCCTCAAGGATGGGCTTAACTTACCGCAACTCTCATAGATTTCCAGGATGTGTTCGCATGGTTCTATAAAAATATGTCGGGAATCGATCGAGGAATAGATAGAGACACCATCCCTTTGAACAAAGGGGCTTAGCATGTCAAACAAAAGCTTAAGAGAATGAAACCGGATGTCCGTTTGAAAATTAGAGAAGAGGCTATCAAATAGTTACAAGCCAAATTCATTAAGGTGGTCAAATACACTGATTAGGTTGCCAACATTGTTCTTGTACCAAGGAAAGATGGAAGAGTGAGAATGTGCATGGACTTTCGAGACCTAAGCAAGGCTAGTCAAAAAGATGATTTTCCACTGCACCATATCAATGTGCTCGTTGACATGCAATACAGTTAATAACACCTTATTCCCCTTCCTGGATGGATATGCTGGCTACAATCAAGTGTAGATGGTAGAAGAAGACATGGAAAAGATGACCTTCCCCAATCCATGGGGGTTATACTGTTACATGGTTATGCCAATTATCCTAAAGAATGCTAGTGCCACATATCAATGTGTCACAACCACGCTCCTCCACGACATGATACATAAAGAAGTAGACGTGTATGCAGATGATATTATAATTAAAACCAAAGAAAAGAATGAACATACTCCCGCCTTGAGGAGATTATTTGAAAGAATGCGGAGGTTCAATATGAGACTCAATCCTCAAAAATGTTCCTTCGGGGTTACCGTGCGAAAACGTTTAGGTCATGTGGTCAGCGCTCGAGGAATCGAAATCGATCCAACGGTGATTAAACCCATTATGTCCTTCAAACCACCCAAACTCGAGAAAGAAATCCGAGGATTCTTGGGATTGCTTCAATACATAATTAACTTCATCTCTAAGCTTCATTTGATATGCAATGCAATCTTTAAGAAATTAAAAAATGATGCACCAAAAGAATGGGACCATGATTGCCAACGAGGCTTCGACAAAATTGAAGCATATCTTACTAACCAACCAGTTGTAGTAACTTCTACCCCAGGAAACCCATTGATGCTTTACTTGACCGTCACTCAAACAACAACTGGAGCTATGATAGCACAAGAGATCATTGAAAAAGAAAATGCCATCTATTACTTGAGCAAAAAATTCATACAATATGAAGAGAAATACCCCAACATGGAAAAGTTGTTTTTAGCTTTGGTATGGTCTACAAAGATAGTAAGACACTACTTGCTCACTCATACTGTTCAAATATTTAGTAAAGGGGATCCACTCAAATATCTCTTCAATAATCCTGAGGTGAATGTACTGATGTTACGATGGATAATAATGTTTAACAAATTAGTCCTTAAATTCGCGTCACAAAATTCGATAAAAGGTAATGTAGTTTCAGAATTCTTAGGCGATTCTCTAGATGAACTTCGACCTGAGGATTATTGATTTCACAATGAAGAATTGATGATGATTGAAGAGGAAAGGTGGTGTTTAAACTTCGATAGTGCCTCCAATAAATAAGGATGTGGGGTTAGTGTTCAACTCATCTCACAAAAAGAAGAGCTTATGCCTATTTCTGTAAAATTAGACTACGATGTGACCTACAATGCTACCGAATATGAAGCTTTCTACATAGAGCTCGAGGCGGCCTTGGCCCTAAAAGTACAAAAATTACGAGTCTATACCTAATTCCTAGCAATGCCCTGCAGCATGGGCTTGTCATCAGGCGTCACGGTATCACGGTCTGGAATAAGTTGTCTTCTACCAAACTCCCTCATCACTCGGGTTGGGCATGCAATAGAAGGTCAATGAAGTGTAGCTCGCAGTACAAATATACGAGGTGTCCACGAAATATACCATTGCCTTAGCCTTCCACCACAAAATAGTCCATCGGATGTAAATCTTCTTGTCAGTAAGAGTCATTATCCATTCGTGGATAGTAGAGTGATGGTAATGTATGCGTCTCCCGTACAGGCCCTTCAAAGTATATGTTGGAATGTTTGAAGGTGGCTCCATCAAATTCAAACGATCCGTAAGCCATACCTATAGAAAATAAATACATCATGGGCAACCAAGAATTTAAAAGTTTCAAATATTTCATGATCTATTTAATGTTTGAAGAAAAAATTATACATTTAGTCATATACCATGTTTGCTTATTCACATGGGCAGATTTAGTTTCAATTGTTAAGATTTAGTCGTATTTAAAATTAAATTTTAAGTTTTAATTCATGTAGATTCTAATTTTATTGCATTTTTTGACCTATTTGATGTTAGAAATTCACAAGTGGATAATTTCATTGAAATTTATATATTCACCAGAAGAAGCAGAGGACAACCGGATATTAGAGCATGAGGGTCTCTCTTCAAATGAATGAGAGCCATAAACATCTCACTAGTGCATAAGGGAATAGGGGTTCTTCCATCCTCGACAATAGTCACCAATGCAACATATCCAATTGAAGGATTATTGTTGACTAATAAAAATCTAGAAAATATATATATCAACAAGGCTCTCCATGTATACCTCTTGTGTGATACTTCAGTGGTTCTAAAGTGCTCAATTAATGCACCAAGATCAATTTCTCTGCCGTGCACGATTTCACCCATGGCACGTGCAACGAGATCTTAATAAAGCTAAAAAGGAGGACACAGATAATCCATAGTGTTATGGAGACATTGCAAACCATTACATGACAACCCTGCTATAGCACCAAGTTTTTTGGGCAAAGGAGTAACTTATCATTGACGAATGTTAAAACTATGCGTATGTGGGTTCCATAATCCTATTGAAGCATAAATAAAATTAAAATCATGTTGCGCATACCTAAAGGTGATCAACACATCGCATCCATAGCTCTTGAGAAAAACCGTTTTCCTTCTGAGTCAACTTCTTGAGCCATTCATTAAGTGTGGAACCAAAATTTCTTTTCATAATCAATCACAAAAACATAAAAGACAGATGGATATTAACGAAGTTTGGGATATTTTTGGAGTGGAAGCTCGAATTAATGGATGAAATAATGAGGAGACAAAGGGTTATATAGGGCACGAGCTGCAAAAAATAAGCCGGCAGGACCGAGTGAGCACCAGGCCACCCGACGAGTTGATTGCTGCCCTTCGTTTTCTCATTTTTTCTTCCATCCTCCCAATCCTTGTACAAACCTTTCTCCATATACGTCCCCTAATTCACTTGTTGAACTTCGTGTTTTATGTTTTTCTTTTTTTTCTACGGAAAGTGATACAAGTGTGCAAAGCTATACAGGTGTACATCAGCACATCGAATGTTTATTTGTTAATGCTAGTAAAGGTGCAAACATGGGTTAGTTGATTGCTTATAGATATTCAAGCCATATGGGTGCATTAACGGTTGGTGTAATACCCCATATTTTCACGCATTTTAAGAATTTGAATTCATAATTTAAGTGAAAATTTTTAGTATTTTTAAAAATATTAGAGAATAAAATTTAATTCATTGTTACTTAAAATAACTATTTTTAATGTTTCTAAGGTTTGTAAAATATATTATATGTCACTTTGAATTTAATTAAATATGTTAACAAGTTTCTAAAATTAGAATTTTCAAGGTTTCCTGATACGAACAAAGTGATAACTTCGAAGGTTTGATAATGGTTTCTGAAAATGATGCAAGTATGGGGGAAATAGTAGCTTATGGAGATTCAAGGCTTTTGGGGTCTTCAAAGACATCATCATGGTTATGTATGGTGACACACGAATTTAGTTGATCATTTGAAGCAAAGGAAAGAATGGCGAAATTAGGGGAATAAGATGGTTTTTGCCTCTGAGTTTTCTCCCACTTCAGTTGATAGGGTTTTTCTTATTTCAGGCTTTTATTGTTTTGAGTCTAGTGGAGCATTATGCATCATATTCTATCTAACGGTCGAAAAAAATAAATTTTTGAGGGTTTCTTGTTTAGAAGATCGAATCTTGAAGAGTTTCTTGAAGTTTTACACATTTTCTTGAAAAATGCGCAAAAACGAGTAAAGTGTTGTGGCATGTTTTTGCGTCGATCTTCATGATTGTCGCGGAACGTGTTTTTCTGAGAATCTTGGGTGGATTTTGATGGATAATCTTGTTTAGCAAGGTCATAGAAAGTTTTTTAGGATATTTTTTTTGTTTAGATATAGTTTGTTAGAGTTTGTAAGCAAGATAAGAATGACATGCAGTGCTAATGTGGCAATCTTATCTTGTGTGTGTGTGTGTGAGACGATTTTTCCCTTTGTTTGTGCGTGTGTTTTAGCTTAATTTTGTTAGGATTTTTTTGATGATTATGCCTATAAATAATCCCAACATTATTTTGTAAAATTCAGATTAGAGAAATTAATAAACATTACTGTTTAGAGTTTTATTTGTTTTCTACAAAGCAAACACAAAACGGAGTGTGAGGAAAATTTGAGCATATTGAGAGTTGGTGCTTAGGCTCTAGACTCTTTTGAGGATAATTTTAAGAATTTAGGTGCATAGCTTTAATCAAATTCACAAAATTATTCAATCTAGATCGTTTTTCTTGGTGCTTTTCTTTAGAGAAAACCAAACTAGTTTCTATCCTTGTGTGGTTTGCGATTTTCTATCATTAATCACATCAACCTTTTGGTGCTCTCGTTGAGAGGAAATTAATCCTCAAGGTTATTGCATAATCTCATTGTTTAAACAAGTGCAATCATGTCAGCTGATGAAATGAATACTACTAAGATTACTACTGAAGAATTGCGCAAAGACATAGAGGAGTTGAAGGCTATGTCTGAGGCTACCATGAAGGATTTTGCCGAAAAATTTAAGTAACCTAGCAAATCCATGGATGGAAGAAAAGCCGAGTAAAGTTCTAGTTTTGATGAAAAGCAATCAAGCTCAAGAAGTGCACGCAGACCTAGAAACAGGTACTCATCAAGTTCTAGCAATGACGAACCTGTGAGTGGGCGCAAAAAGAAGGATAGGCCTAAGGATGATGATCGAAATATTAAGGTATTCCCACAAAAACATTCAATCAAAAAAGAGTTATGTTGGTAGGGTTATTGGTGTTCGACTTTTCCTCTACATGCTGGACAGCTTTGGAAGATGGGTTGCTGTTCCACTCACAAATCTCATGATGAAGATATTTTCGATATGCACATACTAATGTTTAAGATGAAATATCTTCTTCAGAAACAGATTAATCTCATGAAGCACATGCAGGATTCTTTGGCTAAGGGGATGGATAAACATAGTCAAGCTCAACAACAACAATGCAACGTTGATAATCAATCAACATTGATCACAAACGATGAAGCAAAAGTTGAATCTTTGAAGGATGCAAACAATGCCGAATCCAAGGGTAATGAAGATGTAATTGTTGCTGTTGCTGCTGTCCTTGAGATTGAAGATCAAATTATTCAAAGTTTTGTTGAAGAAAGGATCGTTACAACACAATAATATTCGAATCTTCCGATGCTTGTTGTAGATTTACAAGTTGTCATGCCTATTCTTCTACATGATGATTCCGCGATTAGTTTTCAGTGGTTTTACAATGAAATATTTCTTAAGGATTTTCGTACCATATTGATGAATCATCCATGATACGAAACAAGATGATAACTTCGAAGGTTTCTTGATGGCTTCTAAGAATGATGCAAGTATGGGGGAAATAATGGCTTATGGGGATTCAAGACTTTTAGGATCTTCTAAGACATCTTCTAAGATGATAACTTCGAAAATACTTTATCATTGAAGCAAAGTAAAGAATGGTGGAATTAGGGGAATAACATGGTTTTGCCTATGAGTTTTTCCCACATCACTTGATAGGGTTTTCTCATTTTAAGCATTGAGTCTTGTAATTCTTGAAGTGTCTAAATCATCATTTACAGCCTTATACACATGGGGAGTGACTTCTTGAAGGTTTCTTGATTAAAAGATTGAATCTTGAAAGGTTTCTTGAAGTTTTGAAGAAAATCCACCAAAATGCGCAAAATTGGACGAAGCCAAGATAGCGTCAATTTTTTCGATCTTTGGGTGATTTGGGTCGATCAAATTTTTGTGTAACTCTAGTTGTAATTTGTTGATTATCTTGATGAGCAAGGTAAGAGTAAATTTGTTAGGATATTTTTCAGATTAGATGGAGTTTGTTAGGATATTTTAGCAATTTGTATGACATGCGGTGATCATGTGGCATTCTTATCTTGTGAGTCATTCATGAGTCACTAGATTAGGGTGAATTTACCTAATGTTGTGCAAGTAAAATTAGCTTAGTTTAGTTAGGATTTGTTGATGATTATGACTATAAATAATCTCAACATTTGCTTGTAAATATTCAAATTACTGAATTCAATAAACATTGATTGTTTGAGTTTATTTGTTTTCTACAAAACAAAACAAATCGAAGAAATTTTCGAATTTGTAAAATTTCGAACATCATAAAAGAGTTGGTGCTTATGCTTTAGACTCTTGTGAGGATAATGTTAGGGATTGAGGGTTCTTAGCTTTAATCAATTCATAAAATTATTCGACTTAGATCGATTTTCTTGGTGCTTGGATTTAGAGAAAACCGAACTAAGATACTATGCTTGTGAGTGACGATTTTTCTTATCAGCATTCACATCAACTTTTGGTGCTCTCGTTGATAGGAAATTTATCCTCAAGGTTATAATATCAATTTCATTGTTGAAACAAAAGTAATCATGTCAGCTGATGAGGTAAATACTCCTAAGATCACCACGAAGGAATTGCGCAAAAACATCGAACAACTAATAGCTATATTTGAGGGCACCATCAAAGACTTTGCCGAAAAATTAAAATCACCAAGCAAGTCTAAGGGTGTAAGTAAAGGGAGACGGATTCTAGTTCTGATAATGAGCAAGCAAGCTCAAGGCGTGCACGAAAACCATGTAAACAATACTCATCAAGTTCTAGTAATAAGAACCAATATAATGAATAGGCGCAGAAAGAAGGAAAGGCCTAAAGATGATGATCGCAATCTTAAACTGGATATTCCAGAATTCAGTGGAAGTTTGGATCCTGAAAAGTTCTTGGATTGGCTGAGAATGATTGAACGAATTTTCAAATATATAGAATATGATCATCGAAAATCATACAAGATTGTAGAATTAAAATTGACGGGCTTGACTAGCTTGTGGCTTGAAGGTATGCAAAAGAAAAGAAAGAAGGAAGGGAAGTCCAAAGTAGCCACTTGGACGAAGTTAAAGAAGGAGATGAGGAAACGTTTTGTTCCTCAAGATTACGAGCATGGTAACTTCATAAAGATGCATACTTTAAGGCAAGATCGAAAATCAGTTGAAGAATACACCTCTGAATTCCTCAATTTGATCACCATCTGCGATTTAGAAGAGAAAGAGGACCATCAAGCTCGTTATTTTGCTCGTCTAGATGAGAGAATAAGAGAAAAGGTGGAATTACAACCTTCTTGGACCTTTGATGAAATTTGCAAGGTTCCATCTACGGTTGAGAAGCAATTTTCGAAAAGACCAAGTACCTTTTCGAAACCCTTTGTGAAGAAAGAAGATGCCATTGCTTCATTTAAACAAAATTTTGATTCCACTTCAAAACCTCCTCCATATATCAAGGATAAAGGCTCTGCTACTAAGCCTCGACCCCCCTGATCAACGCACATGTTTCAAGTGCAAAGGTCAAGGCCATATCCAGAAAGATTGTCCTCATTCAAGGGTTCATACTACTCGAAGTTGGGCAGATGATGAAAACTTTGAAGAAGAGGTGAATGAACAACAGGAAGATAGCGGAAATTATGATACTTAGGATGAGGAGATTGAGGAAATTACTCCTAAGCTGAATGGTCAGAGTTTAGTCCTCCGAAGGGTTTCGCAATCTTAAGTTGTGCCACCTATAGAGAATCAGAGGAATAAAATTTTCATCACCAGGTGTAGTGTTCTAGGAAGATTATGTGATTTAATAATTGATTCAGGTAGTCGCACTAATGTAGTTTCCACAGTGTTGATTAAAAAATTGGAGATTCCTACCACTGAACATCCTCAACCATACAAGTTACATTGGCTCAGTAACACAAGTGACGTCAAGGTGAATAAACAGGCTCTGGTTAGTTTCAAAATTGGAAACTTCGATGATCAAGTGCTTTGTGATGTGTGTTCTATGGATGCGTGCCATATATTGCTTGGAAGGCCCCGCGGCAGTATGATAGATTCGTACAGTTTGATGGGAGAACAAACATATACATCATTCTGAAACAGGCACAAGGAAAACCAGTTGCATTGAAACCTTTAGAAAGTTCAAAATTTTCGAAAGATGTGAGCAATAAGAAGGGTGTTTTGTTGATTAATGAGAAAGCCATGGTGGAAGAGGTAAAGAATTGTGAGAATTTCTATGTTTTGATGGCTAAGGAAGTGCAAGAGAAAGCAAAGAGCATCCCTCGTGAGTTGCGCCCCTTGTTGCACGAATTTCAAGACATATTTCCTGACGAATTGCCACCAGGATTGCCACCCATTAGAGGGATTTAACATCAGATTGATTTGGTTCCTGGAGCCCAAATTCCTAATAAACCAGCTTACAGGTGCAATCCAGAAAAAACAAAAGAAATTCAAAGATAGATTGAAGAGTTGATGGCAAGAGAGTATGTTCGGGAAAGCATGAGTCCATGTGCAGTACCAAAATTGATATTTCCTAAAACGGATGGATCATGGAGAATGTGCATTGATTCTAGAGCTGTGAATAACATCACCATCAAATACAGGTTTCCTATTCCTCGATAGGATGATTTATTTTATGAATTGTTTAGCTCACAAGTGGTTACCAAGATTGATTTGAGGAGCGGTTACCACCAAATAAGAATGAAGGAGGGTGATGAATGGAAAACAAGGTTCAAAACTAAACTAGGACTCTATAAATGGTTAGTTATGCCTTTTGGTCTTACTAATGCTCCTAGCAATTTTATGAGATTGATAAATGAAGTTTTGAAACCTTTCATTGGAAAGTTTGTGGTTGTATACTTGGATGATATATTGATATATAGTGCAAGTGTGGAAGATCATCTGCAGCATCTAAGAGAAGTGTTCGAAACTTTGAGAAAGAAAAAGTTGTATGCTAAGCTCAAAAACTGCTCGTTCATGGTCTCAAGTGTGACGTTCTTAGGTTACACTGTTTCTAAGGATGTTGTTTCAGTTGATCCTTCAAAAGTAGAAGCTATTAAATCATGGCCAGTTCCGAAATCTGTGACTGTGGTGCATGTTTTTCATAGTTTAGCTTCTTTATACAGAAGATTTGTGAAGAATTTCTCTTATGTAGTAGCACCTATGACCGAGTTTATCAAGAAGAACAAAGAGAAGTTTGAATGGACCAAATTGATGCGCAAAAGGCATTCGAATTGGTGAAGAAATTGCTTGGTCAAGCTCCTATCTTATCTGTGCCAGATATTTCGAAACCTTTTAAAGTTGAGACAGATGCTAGTGGCGTGGGGATTGGTGCAGTGTTGGTTTAAGGTAAACGGCCTATAGCTTATTTCAGTGAGAAATTAAATGGAGCAAGGTTGAATTACTCTACCTATGACAAAGAATTCTATGCTATTGTTCGAGCATTGGATCATTGGAGTCATTATCTGCGTCCAAGTCACTTTATATTGCATTCTGATCATGAGGCTCTGAAGCATACCAATGGCCAACATAAACTCAATCAAGGAGGTATGCTTTAATTGGTGTTCTTAATTTTAAATTGTTTAGTTTGGAGTTGATTCCACAATATTACGAGCAAGTTGGAGATTTTGGACCTATTTATTCACAAATTTCAAAGGGTTCAATGGGATCTTATGTTCTACATGATGGATTCTTATTCAAAGAGAATATACTTTGCATCCCTAAGTGCACTATTCGTGAATTGCTAGTCAGAGAAGCACATGGGGGCGGAATTACAGGTCACTTTGGTATTACAAAGACATTGACAATGTTGAAAGAGCATTTCTATTGGCCTAGAATGATTGCTGATGTGGAAGCAGTAATATCACAATGTGCTATTTGTCAAAAGGCCAACGCATCCTTCCATCTAGGATTCTACACACCATTTGCAGTGCCAAAAGTTCCTTGGGATGATATTTCTATGGATTTTATAGTTGGGTTTCCGAGAACTGCAAGGCAAAAGGATGCTATAATGGTTGTGGTTGACAGGATTTCGAAGATGGATCACTTCATACCTTGCCACTAGACTGATGATGTTGTCAATGTTGCAGAATTGTATTTTCGAGACATTATTAGGTTACATGGAGTTTCGAAAACAATTGTAAGTGACAGGGACACAAAATTCATGAGCAATTTTCTGGAAATCATTGTGGCGTTTGATAGGCACAAAATTACTCTTCAGTACTTCTTATCATCCAAAAATAGATGGCCAAACTGAAGTCACAAATAGAACCCTAGGCGTTCTACTTCGTGGGTTGGTAAGTAAGACAAAAAAAGATTGGGACTTGAAGTTAGCTCATGCAGAATTTGCTTATAATCGTTCACCTACATATGCAACTAAGCATTCACCTTCTGAAGTTGTTTATGGAATCAATCCCAAGCTAACTATTAATTTCGTGGATATTCCTAAAGGTGAGCTCGTTCACAAAGATGCTTTAGCTAAAATTATATACATGCAGAAGTTACATGCACAGGTTAGAGCAAGAATTGAGCATGTGAATAATATCTACAAGACAAGAGCTAACAAGCATAAAACCAAACTCACATACAAAGAAGGAGATTTGGTATGGTTACATCGAAGAAAGGAAAGATTTCCAAATCAAAGGAAAAACAAGCTGACTCCTAGATGTGATGGGCCATTCAAAATCGTGAGCAAGATCGGGGACAATGCATATAAACTCGAATCGCCAAGTGAATATGGTGTGCATGCCACGTTCAACAGGTGATTTGTCTCCTTATGTTCCTGATGATCAACTTCGAGGTTTGAGGACAAATTCTTTTGAAGAAGAGGGGGATGATACGAAACAAGATGATAACTTCGAAGGTTTGTTGATGGCTTCTAAGAATGAGGCAAGTATGGGGGAAATAATGGCATACGGGCATTCAAGACTTTTGGGATCTTCTAAGATGTCATCATGGGTGTGTATGGTGACACACGAAAATACTTGATCATTAAAGCAAAGGAAAGAATGGTGGAATTAGGGGAATAAGATGGTTTTGCCTATGAGTTTTTCCCACTTCACTTGATAGGATTTTCTCATTTTAGGCATTGAGTCTTTCAATTCTTGAAGTGTCTAAATCATCATTTATATCCTTATACACATGGGGAATGACTTCTTGAAGGTTTCTTGATTAAAAAATTGAATCTTGAAAGGTTTCTTGAAGTTTTGAAGAAAATCCACGAAAATGCGCAAAATTGGACGAAGCCGAGATTGTGTCAATTTTGACGATCTTTGGGTAATTTGGGTGGATCAAATTTTTGTGTAATTCTAGTTATAATTTTTTGATTATCTTAATTAGAAAGGTAAGAATAAGTTTGTTAGGATATTTTTCAGATTAGATAGAGTTTGTTAGGATATTTTAGCAAGTTGGATGACATGTTGTGATGATGTGGCATTCTTATCTTGTGAGTCATTGATGAGTCACTAGATTAGGGTGAATTTACCTAATGTTGTGCGTGTAAAAGTAGCTTAGTTTAGTTAGGATTTGTTGATGATTATGACTATAAATAATCTCAACATTAGCTTGTAAATATTAAGATTAATGAATTCAATAAACATTGATCATTTGAGTTTATTTGTTTTCTACAAAACAAAACAAACCGAAGAAATTTTTGAGTGTGTAAAATTTCAAACTTCTTAAAAGATTTGGTGCTTAGGCTTTAGACTCTTGTGAGGATAACTTTAGGGATTGAGGGTGCTTAGCTTTAATCAATTCATAAAATTATTCGACTTAGATCGATTTTCTTGGTGCTTGGCTTTAGATAAAACTAGACTAAGATACTATCCTTTTGAGTGACGATTTTTCGTATCAAAATTCACATCAATCCACGAGTTACAAGAGTTTCTTTGAACCCAAACAACTTTTCACTTGCTTACTAAGTGGATGTAGAATTGACAGTAAACATGGTTCGCTTGTTCGTTGCATTTGGATGGTAGCTTGGAGCCTAAAACTTGAGAAAATTTTCTTTTCAATAGGGGGAGGATGATGTGAATATAAGTTTACCATTCACATCTTTGTTATTGGTGGTTTTTCCTGTGGGTCTTTTCCCACTGCATTTGCTAGGGTTTTTCTCATTGTAGGGGCCCCGGATATTAGGGTCCAAAAAAGTTTTTTGGTCACCTTCCCCAAACCGTCCATAGGTCGAGTTAGGCCTAAAATATTGGCTTAAGCAAAGGTGAAATGGACTTCTTTAGAAATATTTTGCAACAAAATAGGAGTGCAAAAATTTCAGTCGCGCTGGCAACGTAGCGTGACAAAGTTTGTCACGCTGACTGTGCAGCGTTACAAAGTTTGTCACGCTACAGGTGTAGCGTAGCAAACTTTGTGACGCCGCAACGTTAGCGCGACAAAGTCGCTATTTTAGTGTTTTTTAAATTTTTAATTTCTTTTTTCGAGTAAGTTAATATCAACGAATACCGACAATGCTAGTAAGGAGTCGCCTATGAGTTTTAGGAATCAAACTCATAAACCGTGTATTTAGATTGATTACAAATGGGACACGAATACAAACGATAATCTAAATTGCACAAATAACCCTTTCGATCCCATGGGGATAACTCCAAGTTATGATCTTACGAACCAAAGGTTAAAGTCGGGGGTGAAGGTACTAATATGGCAAAGTGTGTCATATTAGCCCGTAGGCGGCCATTACTAGTTTTCTTTCAATCATACACAAGTTATACAAAGAACCAAGTAATTGATTTACAACCTAATACAAAATTACTATTATTATGGTAAAATCATGTAAAACTAATTAATTTAGTCAGATCGTCGTAAATATTGATTCAAGGTTCCTAGCATGATACGATTTGTCCAAAAATTATCTTAGTTTAATGTGATAAATTAATTCAAATTAAGTCCTTTCACTAGTACAAAAAACACATTTTGCTGCGGTTTTTTGCCGAGTATATATTGCGGTTTTAAACCGCAGCACTTATTGCAGCAGCAAAGAATGAAATTTTATTTGCTGCGGTTATTCAGTTAACCGCGGCAAATAACCCATCAGAAAATGGAGGGAAACAGGGTTATTTGCTGTGGTTAGCAAATAACAGCAGCAAATGTCTGTTTCCCTCCAATTTCAGTTGAGTTTTTTTTGCTGCGGTTTATTGAATAACCGCAGCAAATAATACATTTTTTTTTGGTAATTTTCTGAAATTATTTTATGCTCCTAATTGCTAATATACATATATATATTTTTTTTTTGGTAAAAATGTAAGCATTTTATTAACAAAAGTAGAATAATTACAACCTATAGCTTTCTCAGACAAACCTGACTCAGTTTTGTTCCAAGAAAACAAAAAAAAAAAACCCTCAACTATACAAGAACAAACAACCTTAACTACACCTAGTGATAACAAGACCAAAAACATAAACCAAACAACCTAAACATAAACCATCCCAAACTTAAACCAAACAACCAAAAACCTTCCTAACAAAACCAAACATAAACCATCCANACTCATAAACCGTGTATTTAGATTGATTACAAATGGGACACGAATACAAACGATAATCTAAATTGCACAAATAACCCTTTCGATCCCATGGGGATAACTCCAAGTTATGATCTTACGAACCAAAGGTTAAAGTCGGGGGTGAAGGTACTAATATGGCAAAGTGTGTCATATTAGCCCGTAGGCGGCCATTACTAGTTTTCTTTCAATCATACACAAGTTATACAAAGAACCAAGTAATTGATTTACAACCTAATACAAAATTACTATTATTATGGTAAAATCATGTAAAACTAATTAATTTAGTCAGATCGTCGTAAATATTGATTCAAGGTTCCTAGCATGATACGATTTGTCCAAAAATTATCTTAGTTTAATGTGATAAATTAATTCAAATTAAGTCCTTTCACTAGTACAAAAAACACATTTTGCTGCGGTTTTTTGCCGAGTATATATTGCGGTTTTAAACCGCAGCACTTATTGCAGCAGCAAAGAATGAAATTTTATTTGCTGCGGTTATTCAGTTAACCGCGGCAAATAACCCATCAGAAAATGGAGGGAAACAGGGTTATTTGCTGTGGTTAGCAAATAACAGCAGCAAATGTCTGTTTCCCTCCAATTTCAGTTGAGTTTTTTTTGCTGCGGTTTATTGAATAACCGCAGCAAATAATACATTTTTTTTTGGTAATTTTCTGAAATTATTTTATGCTCCTAATTGCTAATATACATATATATATTTTTTTTTTGGTAAAAATGTAAGCATTTTATTAACAAAAGTAGAATAATTACAACCTATAGCTTTCTCAGACAAACCTGACTCAGTTTTGTTCCAAGAAAACAAAAAAAAAAAACCCTCAACTATACAAGAACAAACAACCTTAACTACACCTAGTGATAACAAGACCAAAAACATAAACCAAACAACCTAAACATAAACCATCCCAAACTTAAACCAAACAACCAAAAACCTTCCTAACAAAACCAAACATAAACCATCCAAAACAACCCAAAACCTATAAAACCACTCAGCAGAAGCAAGCAGCAGTGTCACAGCACCCCTAAAACCTGCCATCATACAGCCACAGCAGCACAGCAAAACTGCACAGACAACTGCAGACCCACAAACCTTCCTCCACAGCCCACCAACCAGCAGCAAAACCCCAACTCACAAACAACAGCAAAAATAACAACTGCAGACCTACAAACAGCAGCCTCAAACTCACAACACCTGCCACTCACAACCAAAAAAACAGCCAAAACAGCGAAAAGAAACCTGCAGAACCCCTAAAACAGCTAAAACCAGCACAGCTAAAAAAAACAGCCAAAACAGCTAAAAACAACCAGCACAGCACCCCTAAAACCTTCCTCCACAGCCCACCAACCAGCAGCAAAACCTCAACTCCATACAAAACCAGCAAAAATAACAACTGCAGACCCACAAACAGCAGCCTCAAACTCACAACAGCTGCCACTCACAACCAAAAAAACAGCCAAAACTGCTAAAAAATCCTGCAGAACATTGCATGACCAGATCAACTGCAGAAAAGACTTAGGAACGGTCCAGTAAACCAAGCCAAACTGCAGAAGAGACTTAGGAACAGTCCAGTAAACCAATACACAAATTACTAATAGCTAAAAGTTCAATTAATTACTAAGTCAAGTGAATGTACTAATATTTTCCTAGCTTCATCATAAACAATGTGTGTACAAGAATGTCGCAACCTTGTCTCGAACCTCGATTATTTGTGCTTTGCTGAAAGGCCCTTCCCGAACCCATGTAGCTTTTGTCAATACCTAGTAAACAATTATTTAAAACCAGTTTAATGATACTTCCTTAATAGCAATCACCCACCTCCACTACAATCGCCACAGGTGCAGCAAGTGGTGTCGCAGCCGCAATCAAAACCTCAACCACAACCACAATCACAAACAAAACCTCAAGTTAATGTGACTGATATTCCAGTAACATTCCCATCCCCAACTCCAGCACAACCATTAACAACACAATTACTGCAACAACTACAAACTCCGCAACTACTTATGATGCTCTAATGTCCACAACTTATTAATAATTCAAATACAGAGTAACAGCAACACAAAGTCACAAACTAATGTAGCATGTTTCCCAACTGATGATAAATCAACGTCTACTTTGTAGGATAAGTGCAAAAGTAGATTGTTTATTCATATAAATTTTGAAAACCATGCATATANTTCATATAAATTTTGAAAACCATGCATATACTAAAATATAGGTCCTTAAAAGTTAAGAATATCGCCGATTTAAGCATTGAAAACAAAGTAATAGTCCTTAAAACAAGGAATAATTTAGGAAAACATAAACCAAAAGAAGCAGTAGACGACGATCCATTTTTTTAATTTAACAGCATGTCAACACAGCAGCGGCAAACTTTCTTGATAAACCATGCTATTAACCTGTAAGTCTGTGGTTGGTTGGTTTGGTTTTGTTGTTAGTTTGGGATTGGATAAACAATTTCAACATTGTCCTTTCTTTCGAATCCAAATCTTCTCCTATTTAATTTAGATGAGTAGGTCAGGAATAGCCTATCATTAGTTTTTGTTCGTGTAGAATTGCAATCGATTGATAAATCCTCCGCAGTCATCTTAATTTGCAAAGACCAAGCAAGTCTATAGCATTTTGTAGCATATTAAGGTTGCTGATGAGATAGTACAGTTCAAGTAGTATATTATAGCATATTGTTAAAAGCCCCTGTCTAAAGATTCAACTGAAACTTTCAGACAATTCACGAGCACAGGTATACGACAAACAATGCTCTCAAAATTTGTTTTCCGTAGAACACAAAAAGAGAAAATAGTGATTGACTTATATGAAAACCATGTTCTGGGAGCATTAGTCATCGTTCTGCACATAACACATATAGAAGAAATAATGGATCTCTGGTATAGGAAAAGAATACATTAAAGGCCTGAAATATATTCATGGAAACCTTTAATGTTTTTTCCACAAACATAAAATTCCCATTATTTTCTGTCTTCCACAAATGTGCAGCCCAGTATTTGGGAGCATTGGTCATCGCATATTTATGCTCGTGAGCCATTTGAAAATTTCAGTTGAATCTTTAGACGGAGGCCTTTATCAATATGCTATTATATATTACTTGAACTCTACTATCTCATCAGCAACCTTAATATGCTACAAAATGCTATAGACTTTCTTGGTCTTTGCAAATTAAGATGACTGCGGAGGATTTATCAATCGAAAGCAATTCTACACGAAGAAAAATTAATGATAGGCTAGTCCTGACCTACTGATCTAAATTAAATAGGAGAAGATTTGGATTCGATACGCAATCCAATATTGATATTGTTTATCCAGTCCCACCCCAACAAAACACAAATGAACTTTAAAATATAGTTTGGACTTAAAAGGCAGAAATCAACCGTTACCATCAAAGTTACCTAAGCTTTGGCTAAAACAGGTCAAATCAACCGACAAAACCAACAACACAAACCCATACCAGTTGAGGAACTAAGAAAACAAACCCAAAGCAGCATGTTGCCTTCCGGAAATTATTGCAGTACTTACCTCCTCAATATCTTCTGACTCATTACAGCTTGAGATGATGTCATGCATGTAACGCATTACGTAGTACCCACAATTAGGGTATCAACTTCGGAATCATTGTGCTTGTGGGTATCCTCTTCATGACACTATACGGAGGAAAAAAATTAAGCGAAGGTAAGGAGCCGTATAATCTTACATTTCTAGTATAAAAGATTTTCGGTTGACGTTATAATTTACCTATTCACCCACGTCATAATTAATAATCTACGTGGCGATTGAGGATGGCAAGAATCAAATTGATACACCATGTATGTCAAAGGTGATATCAACAAAAGCACCCAATGTGAACTGCGCCAAACAAGAGAAAGCATAACATTTGGAAATCGAAACTAAAAATGGGAAAGTTGCCTTAACAATGGGAAAGTGAAACAAGAGAAGGAACAATAAGGGTGGGGGGAGAAACAATGGGAAAGTGAAACAGACTTACTCCTCAAGTGACAGAGTGATAATGAACTACCTTTTCGCTCGAATTGCTTCTTTGATGGCGGTTTCAAGGTACGCTTTCACATCACCCTTGCTCTTTAGACATCGATCCTCATAAATCTCTTGAGGACACAACCACCCCACCTTGTTCATGGTATTGGTTCCGGCCAAATCTAAGTAAACACAACTAATTAAGGTGGAAAAACAAGGGGAAACATTAGTGTACAAGTTGCTGCATCTCATAAACAGTCATTCAAACAAAATCAAAAGAATTAAAGAGGCAGCTTATGGAAATAGAACATACATGAATTATGTAAAAATGGACTTCAATTAGGTTTGTAAGTAAAAAGCATGGAATTTAAAATTAAAAAGGTACGGAGAAACCAGAAATCTCATGAACGCTTGCAACACTGACAAAGACAACATCTCCCCGACGAGGAAATCATAAACATCAGCTTTCGTTACACATGTCTCAGCATCCTCAAAGTAGTGGAATTGATCCTTGCTCAACCACACCTTTAAAGGATTCTCTTCCGACTCATCTTTGGTGCATTCATGTAGCCACTGACACGAGGGTGACACATTTTTGTACACCTCATCTTCAACTTCCTTGTTTGAACCTTTCGAGGAAATCTTGTTGTTCGGGCCATCCTTTTGTTCTTTTGCGGAATCTCTGTTGTCGTGTTGTTGTTCTTGTTCTCTTTCAGCTCCCCCCTTTATTCACATTAACATATATATGACAACGACAATAAAAAGGATTAAAACGATAATTGGAAAATTAGTATTAATCAACTTTATTTAAGGGTTTTAATCACCTCTTCTGGAAACCGCACCTATTTCCGATGCCACGTTACAAAACTCCCCCGTGCTTCTCCCAAAGTATTCAATCCCCACTCTGGCCGCGGAAGGGGAAGTATTACATCTTCCCATCCGTCTACAATAGAATCAACTGAGACGTTACAATTGCCTACACCAACAGCTTGGAGATGCGAGACTTGGGCCTGGACAGTTGGTTGAAGATGGCCAAATGCAACCACCAGTAAACCACCATTTCCACCTCGTGGATCCCGGAGAAGCATTGTGCATGGTGTTTCCTCCTGCAAAATAATTACAGTTGAAGGCCATATGATCAAAAAATAAAGTTAAAAGTATTAAAAAATGAAGTGTAAACTATTAAAAAATGAAGTTAAAAGTATGAAAAAAGTTAGCAAACATTACCTCCACATCTGGAATGGGAGGCTCACTTGAAGCTCGGGAAGTCTGTTTTCGCCGGCTTGACTTGTCATGAACTTCATCTTCATTAGGTGAATCTACATCATGAATTCCCACCTTCTCACATAGAGCTTTGAACTTTTCTTTGACCAACTCCTCCACCATTTTTTCCATTTCTGGACTCATCTTTGTTTTTGAAGAACTACTTCCTTACTTGTCTTGTGGAAATGCCTTTCGCTTACCTAAACGTACACCTCCCAAACCTTTCACACGTCCTGCGTGGTCCGGGGGAAGTCCTGCTGTAGGGGTAGGATTCTGACCTTGAGATTCACCCCCGTTGTTCGTTCCAAGCTGTGTTATAGATACAAAATTGAATCTTGATATTATGTTCAATCAAGTACTAGTGATGTTCTATTTTTATTGAACCTTGGTTTTATGTTCTACTTTAATTCAATCTTGATATTAGACAAAGTAAATAGGAATGGGTAGGATTTCTCAAAATTAGTTGGCATGAAATACCTAGTAGCTACAAATCAAACGAAAAATAGCAAAAATCAAACGAAGAATAGCAAAAACGAAAATAGCCAAAAACAAACGAAAATAGCAAAAATCAAACAAAAATGGCAAAAAATGAAACGAATTTTCTTACTACAGCATCTGCCACTTTCTTCAACTCAGTGTCTACAATCACTCGCCTCCCACTTGCATCTCGAGCATGTAAAGAACAGTACCAATCTACCACGCGATTTGAGCCAATTACCGTAACAGATGAAGAAGAGGTGGCTTCCTTTTCACCAACACACGACACCACCTTTTCATAAAAACCTTCTTCTTTCCAATCATCTTTTGACCGCTCATACGGTTTCTGCCCCATGCGGTTATACGCCTTCTTTTGCGAGGCACTTTGCGAAGCAATAGCGCGTTTTTCCTGTCCAAATCAAAAGCCAAATGATGGTTAGTAAAACATAGGATTAATGTAACAACAGGTACGATGGTTAGTGATATACTTACTACTTGCTCCGGAGTTGTTTTCTTTGCAACAAAGGCCTCCCATTCTTTGCTCGATATGTGAGGGTAAATATCGTATGGCATCTTATTAGCTTCCTTCTTTGATCGCTTCCTTTTTCTGGTGATCCACCTGCTCACAAGTTTAGACTTAAAATCTCTAAATCTTTCCGCAACAGCCGAGAGAAAAAATTGACTCTTAGCCTCATCAACTTCGATATGGAACAAATTCTACATAAAACAAATATGTTTCAGCATATACTACATTAAAGTTAAGCCAATATGCCAGTTAAACTATAAATATAAACATCTTCTACACATAACAAGNCATAACAACGACATACCACAGTATCTTGCCACATAGCTGCTTTCAAGCCATCCTCCACGTCTTCCCACTTCAGCAAAATAGATAGCTTTCTCATACAAATGCCGATATGTCTCCCATACATTTTTCGCCACTCACCGCATGGTTGGCCAGCATTATTGTACTCGAGATACATTGGTGTGGTCGACTTCACACCCCTAGACGGACCTCTTCCTCTCCTGTTGCACAAAGACTTCGTCACACCCCTGTCAGCAGAAGATGCCTGCTGACCAGCAGCCTGATCAGGTGTGGAATCAGGTTGCTCAACAGCAGCCTGATCAGGTGCAGACTGAGGCTGCTGAGATGATGTCTGTTGTGGCTGACTGGGGGCAGTTTTAGGGGCTGCAGTTTAGGCTTCATCAATTGGTGGTGCTTCGTCAGCCATTCTCTCGAACTGCTCTACCTTCTGAAGGAATTTGTCGTACTCTATATCCTTCGGCTCACCTTGATCTTCCTCTAAGCGATGGTCAAAACTTGGGTCCGACGCAGAACTTGAATCATCACCGCTATGTACATCGTCATCAATGGACAAGGACTTCAATGCAACCTACAAAGACAAATCAATGTAAATACAAATAATGGACATGAAAGAAATCTTTAGCCGATATCATAACAATATACCAACATTCATTAAACAAAGTAAAAATAAAATCATAATAAAATCAGTTACAGAGTCACAGGATGATCTCAAAACAAAAAGCAGTCACAACGGCTCATGATCAGTGAAAATCACTCAAAATCATTGAAAAATCAGTCGTTCAAAATCATGCACAGTCAATTGCCACTCGTTCAAAATCAGTCATTAAATGTGAGTCAAAATCACTTAAAAATCACTCAAAAATCATTGACGAAAAATCCCTGGAAATCATAATGAAATGTATATATCATACTAAAATGTCTTACAATTAAATGTGTATATCATATTTAAATGTGCATATCATAATTAAATGTGTTACAATTTCGAGTACATTCAATTTTTAGCAACAGTTATCCCTTCGGCATGGTCTTCACGCAGGTAACTGGACTCGTTAGCAACCGATTTGGCAACACTTGTTTTAGGAAAAATAAAAGGTGAAGAATCCTCAAAAGCGTCATACTCTTCCTCATCGTCAACATCTCCGATGCCGTGGATACTACGTTTCCCTGGCAACACTATAGACCATTTTGAGTCAGCAGGGTCGGTTACGTAGAAATCTTGCTTTTCTAGCCCCGCAAGTATGAAAGGCTCAGGACCCTCACGCATTCGAGTCATGTCAACAAGAGTGAAACCACAAGCNAAGAGTGAAACCGCACGGGTCATCATTTTTTACGGAACGCCGATTATTATCTACCCATTTGCATTTGAAAAGGCAAACATTGAAGGTACAATACTCTAACTCCCACATTTCTGCAATTTGGCCATAGTACATTACCGTAGCATCTACCGGAGTTTGATCCTTTGCACTAGCATAAAAGGTTGATGATGCCAACAAGGATACACCACTATTCTGGACACATGGGGACTTTTGATCCTGATAAGTGGTCCAAAATGAGTACCCATTTATATCATAACCCTCATAATTTGTAACGGTTTCCCGAGGACCATAAGCTAACCACTTCACCATTTCAGTCACACCCTACAAGTTCTCCACAACAACTCGGTTGTGAAACCACTCAATTAATGTCTTATTATGCAAATTAGACAATGCCCTTTCAAATATCCCTAGACTTTGAGTCTTTAAGATCTGCCAATGTTCAGTAAGAAAAGGATGAACTTCTGCCACATGATGTAACACATACAAATGAGCTTGGTTGATGACTGTCAGATTCGCCAAACTCGTTCTTGACCCAATAGTACCCTTACCATCAAGCCTCCATTCATGACGAGTTTTAGGCAAACCAATAGGATGTGCACCTGCAACGTATTCTGCTATGAAATTTCCGACCTCATCACTGATGACCCCTTGAACAATACTAGATTACGGTCTTGCAGGATTCGTCACCTTGTTACCTAAGACCCCCTTATGTCTTTCATAAGGATAGCACCATCTCAAGAACAGGGGACCTAGAAGCTTAATCTCACGAACGATATGTACAATTAGGTGGACCATTATATCGAAGAATGCAGGCGGGAAATACATCTCAAACTTACTAAGAGTTTCGACTACACGTGCTTGGAGGGTATCCAACATAGTTGGATTTAGTNGGATCTAGTGCTTTGCTACATATTGTATTGAAGAAGGAACATAGTTCGGTGATGGTGTACCTAACATGTTTAGGTAAAATCCCACGGATTGCAATTGGTAAAAACACTTGCATCATAACATGACAGTCGTGTGATTTCATACTAGATAACATCAACTCACCATCTAAAGTCACAAATCTTCTCATGTTAGAAGAGTACCCTGATGGCAGCTTTAAGTTGTATAAAGATGTGCAAAAGTTTTTCTTCTCCTGTTTCGACATTGTGTAGCAAGCTGGAGGAAGGTAGTAGGTTTTTTCCTCCTCATTTGAACTTTCTTGCACCTTTTCCTTCCCCTTTCCTTTTTGCGATGGTACATCTTCCTCCTAATTCTTCCTTTTTTTTACTCTCTTTCAGCTGAGGCTCGAGCTCGGGTCGAACTCCAACTTGTTTCAAGAATTCCCGATTGACTTTAGTGTCTTTAGTCTTGCTCGGAATGTTGAAAAGGGTGGCAAGTATGGCATCACAAACATTTCTCTCGATGTCCATCACATCGAGACAATATCTGACTTGTAAATCTCTCCAATATGAAAGCTGCCAAAATATAGACTCCTTTTGCCACAACCCGGAATAGTTGACATTCGGTTTCCCAAAAATAGTTTGAACCCCCTTAACCTGTGAATACACCTCATAACCAGTTAATGGACGACGAGCAACACGATCCTCAACCATCCCATTGAATGGCTTCTTTTTCTTCCGAAAAGGGTGGTTAGGTGGAAGGAATCTTCGATGACACCAGTCAACATACTTACCCACCCATGTAGAATCACCATCGTCCATGCAAATAGGGCAAGCCTTCATCCCTTTGTTCTTGTATCCAGATAAGTTACCATAAGCTGGAAAGTGTTGACAGTGCACAAAAGCATTGCACGCAACGTGAATGTCTCCTTTGCATGGGAATCATAGACCAAAACACCCTAATTCCATAATTATCTTAAGTCATCAACTAAGGNATAATTTTCTTAAGTCATCAACTAAGGGCTCCAAATACACATCAATGTCATTACCGGGTTGCTTTGGACCAGAAATAAGAAGTGATAGCATAAGGTACTTTCTTTTCATGCACAACCAAGGTGGAAGATTATAGATCGTTAAAATTACCGGCCATGAACTATGCTTCGAACTAAGAGTACCGAAAGGGTTCATTCCATCGGTGCACAACCCAAGCCTGAGATTGCGATTGTCATCTCCAAATGTCTTATACTTTCTGTTGATAGTCTTCCATTGCGAACCATCAGCTGGATGTTGTAGCAAACCCTTCACCCTTCTACCCTCCGCATGCCACCTTAGATTCTTAGCATCCTTACTAATTGAAAACAACCGCTTGAATCTTGGTATTATTGGGAGATACCACAACACCTTGGACGGCGGACCAACTTTACCANCACAACACCTTGGACGGCGGACCAGCTTTACCCCGTGCCCCTTGTCGCTCATAACATGGCAATTCAACAACTCATGATCTTTTCGGTACAATGTGCAATCATTTGGACAAGCATGTATTCTCTCATACTCTAAGCCGAATGGACACATCAGCTTCTTAGCATAGTAAGTCGACTTAGGAAGCTCATTGCCATCCGGAAACATGCCACTCAGCTTTTCTAGCAACGTTGTGAAACTTCTATCAGTCCAATTGTTTTCTGACTTGACACTAAACAATTCTATCACAGCAACAAGAATAGTCAATTTAGTACAACCGGGGTACAAAGGCTTTCGAGAGGCCTCTGAAATGGATTCAAAGCCTCGTCCATTGTCAAGGCCTTCCACCATCTCTTCGACTCTATGATCCGCTTCATCGCGTTCGTAATCATCATTCCTAAAGACATCATCATTGGTTGCATGAGTAAAGTCCTTGTTATGTTGATGACTACTATCAACATGTTGATGATTACCACGCGAAGAAGGACCGTCATGGACTCCTGTCTCACCTTGATAACTCCACACATAATAATCAGGTCGAAAACCATGAAGAAGTAGGTGCAGCCTGACCTCAGCAATACTTTCAAACTTACGATCATTGGCACACTTGAAACATGGATAGTAAACCCCCCCCCCCCGGTTTTTTGAGTTTGTGAATATGCTTCTGCACGCTCACAAAACTCAAACACCCCTTCTAAAAATTTTGCCTTATCACGGCAATTGTACATCCATGACCGATCCTTTGACATCTTGTGCAACTAACAACACACAATTGAAGGTATTCAGTACAATAACATAGTAAATTTAATATATGGTTATGTATAATTCTTTCAAAAATGTGCTTCTTGCTTTAATAAACATTTAATTAGTTTATCAGTTCAGCAATTGCTTACTATAATTGAAGAAGCAAATTACGTAGTAGTGAGAGATCATAAGGAATTTTTCAAAATCCATGTACACTTGTTAGTTTGGGAGGTTATTGGTTTTGTTTTCCAACAGCCTTCGAGTTGTGAGTAGCGACTAAGAGCATGTTGGTTCAAAAACTTGGAATGGGATGGAATGAGAATATGAAACCATAGAGTATGGAGTGAAAATTTGTTTCCTTTTATAAGTTGTTTGGCTCTTCGCTCATATGTTAACAAGGGAGGTGTGGAATCCTATACCCTTGGTAAATGATTCCAACTTTTTCATCATTAATAGCGACACCCATTCCATACTACTTGAAAGGGTTGAACCAAACACCCACTGCTGAGGTATTACTATGGATTAGTAATGGATAATTTTTATTGTGAATGAATGAAAATGTACACTTCTTCTAACTGTATAACTGAAATACTAATTTGAGTTTTGACTTTAGTATTTGAAATGGAGCTCCAGCTTAGCTCGATTTTGAGTTTCATAGTTTTGAATTTTGTTGGTTACTATATGTAGAACAGAGGATTATATGAAAATAATTACACTAGATTATAAAATTAACAAATTTATGGCATGTTTTTGTGTGAAGTCACTTGATATGTAGTAAGCACTTAATCTTAGCTACTTGGCTATGAAGTAGAAATTGCATTTTTATAAATACAAAGTGTAAATAAAATTAAAGATTGTAATAGATAATAATACATACTAAAAAATTTGAAATTGCATATTATGTGTATGGCTTACGAAAACCCACAATATTTTTTCTTAAAAATACCCATAACAACCCACAACAAATTATGAGAACCTAAACCCTAAAACAAAGAACCAAATACCTTAAACCTGAATCTAGCTTCTTTAAACTTTTAAAACGTAAGTGAACACAGCATTATCTGAATTACAATTGTTTGCAAAAAAAAACTCAAAAATAAAAAGTTAGGGTTGACAAAATACCAGTTTAGGGTTTTCGAAGGACCAAAAACAGAAGACGAAGACCGACGAGGAAGGTAGGAGACGGCTGAGGAACAAAAACAACAACAATTAAACATAAAAATCAGAATAAAAAATCATGAACAAAAACATGAACAATTGATTGTACTGCGAAAAGATCATTTAGTGCAACTTCACAAAAGGAACGGCTTATTGGGATGCTTCTCAAGTTTCATTAAATCTTAAGAGCTAAAGTCTAAATGTAGAGTATTGAACTGCGAAAAGTAAACAGGACTCCTTTCAATGGGCAATCTCATACTAGTCTGCTGAATGAATACAGTTGAGTTAGTAACAAAGTAGGGCAGTGAATCCTAACATTCATCCTCATAGAAATTCAAGCTAAAAGGTTTAATGACACGGCGAGTAGCAAAATAAAACAGCCTTACGTACAATGTTGTATGAATCAATTCTATTCATCAATTAATTACAAACTTGTAATTTTAACCTCAATTTCCGATCTAAATTGTATGCAATCATATTCTATATAATAGAGCAAATCGAAACAAAAAAGCCCTAAAATTTCCAATAATCAAGAAACAACTACATCAAAAACCTATATAGTATGTATTCAAATGATAACCTACACTGTCCGATAACCACATTCATCCAATGGGCATAGCAAGAAAGAATTTTGTTGTATCGGCTAATCTCGCACACTCAACTAGGTGAGCTCAAATAAGAAAGTCCAAAACTTCTCAACAAAAGCAAGCTCAAATCTCTAATAAAAAATCATTATCTCAGCTCTAAGCAAGTGCATAGCATTTGTTTTCAAACAAACCGTCAAAATTCAGCCCACACAACACATAAATTCCCAAATTTATCAAAATGTAGACCCTAGAATAAACCACAATCGAAAGAAATCCTTGACTTAATCCTATATCAACCAATGCCGAAACCGAAACCTTCTAATTCTTAACCTCTACAACAACTAAATACCTACAAATTGAAGCTAAAACTTCTTTCACTTAGCTCAAATGCATTCAATTCCTCAATTCAATTCACAAATTCACAATTCCATAAACTAAAAACAATATCAACATTTCCTAAACTCAAATCATCACCTAAAAAAACACAAAGATCATCAAACAATTAAAACACGAATTCAAACGAAAATCACCGGAAAAAAAAACACAAAAAAAAAACGAATTCAAAATAAAAACAAAAACAAAAAAAAGAGATTAAACCTTAGGAGAAAGAGGACGAGAAGAATTGAGTTCATCGCGGACTAAATCGTTGCACAGAAAGCTTTATACAAAAATTAATATATAAATCAGAACAAAAAATTACCTAAACAACAACAGCGACAGAAGAAGATAAGGGCGACGAAGAAGAAGAATACGACGAAGAAAGACGGAAGGAAGACGTTAGGTCGCCGGAAATGTGAGTTCAGAGGGAGTAAGGTTTGTGAGTGTGAGTGTGAGTTCAGAGGGAGTTAGGTTGGTGAGTGTGAGTTCAGATCGACGGAAGAATGAGGGAGTTAGGTTTGAGTGTGAGTGTTTGAGAGAATGAAGAAAGACTGGAAAAAAGAAGGACAACAAAAGAAAAACAAAGAAAAAAATAATAACAGTCCCAACGGAAAAAAAGAAAAAGAAAAAAAAAATCTACAGCACTTATTTGTTGCCGTTAAAAACCGCAACAAATAATCATATATAGCAGCAAAAAAAGTTATTTGCTGCGGTTACACAAGAACCGCAGCAAATAATACTCCTTATCAAAAATATCAATTTATTTGCTGCGGTTTTTATAAAACCCCAAAAAACTGCACAAATAAGGCGTAGCAAAATGTATTTTTTGTACTAGTGTTTAACACAAACACTGTGAAAAACTGAAATAAATATACAAATAAGTAAATACAACAATCAATACATAAAGTTTAATTTAAGACTCTCAGAAAACTTACACTTCTCGCTAGATTATTGTTTCTTCGAGTATTAGTTTGGACAAAGTTCAGAATTTAGTTCGTAATAATAAGAAATTGACCCACTTTATTAGAAATGAAATAAAAAAATAATTTGATGCAGAAAAGTTAAAGTGTAAAGAGAAAAGGAGAAAGAGAGAAAGTAGGTTTAGGAGAATGAGAGAATGTCGGTTAGTGTGAGAATGGGTAGGAAAAAATCAAGAGAGTCATTTTAGAGGAGAAATAAGGGTATTTACAAGGAAAATGTGTAGCGCGACAAGTTTTATCAGGCTGGCCATGTAGCGTTACAAGTTTAGTGACGCTTACCAGCTAGCGTGACACAAGCTGTCATGCAGCGTAGCTAGCGCTGGTTTGCTTGTCACGCTGCTGCGTCAACGCGACTTGCTGAATCGCGCTACGCTGAAACTCTTTTTTTTTTAAAATCAAATATTGGGCTTATATAAAAATCCAATAATATAAATGGAATTTTTTAAAAATATTTTGTAATTTAAAAAAATAGTAAAATTAAGTCCAACAACATCAATTGTCCAATAATATAGAGAAGTGGGTTTTATTGTTCTTCATGGAGTCTTACCACGTAACCGGGCATGAAATTAGGTGTCTACACTCATTTAAGGCGTTTTTCATTTTAGTTTCATTTTCGAGTCTTCATTTCTTTTTTATCATATTTTTCATCTAAAAATGCATGGAGATTCATTTGTTGAAGGTTTGTTGATTCAAATACTAAATCTTGAAAGGCTTCTTGAAGATAGTTTCAATTTCTTGAAAATTACACAAATTGTGAGACTATGGGATGGCGAGGATTTTGGCGATTTTATTTAGATTTGGGTGACATTGAATTTTCATGATTTTAGTTGTATTGTTTGATGATTATTTTTTTTTAAAGGTTTTTTAGATAGTTTGTTAGGATTAAATCTAGTTTGTTAGGATTGTGAAAGTCGATAAAGATATATTTGTGAAAGTCGATAAACTTGGATGATGTAGCGCATAGGTTGAGCCCTGATTTTTTGATGTGAATTCCCTAATTATTATCTTCTTAGTTTGACTAGATCTTGTGGGATTTATTTGACAATGAGTTGGAGGATTTGTTCCAAACTTAGTCCTATAAATACCTTTTAGCTTCCATTGTTTAGTCATAGATTGTTTTGAATAAAAATTGTTTTCATTGAATTTCAGTTTTGTTGATTGAATTGATAAAGTTTCCGTCGTTGTTACTACGCTTCCTTTGGTTAGTTTTTTCTGTAGCATAATCATAGTTCTTGTGAAACCTTTGGTGGGTGAATCAAGACCATATCCCTCAAATAACATAGAAAATTTGTGGGTTTAGAGAACTTCTTCACAAAAATTTTGAACTTTCCTTGTTAAATTTAAACTACACTCCATCACCCTGTGAATTGTATTGCTAAACCATTAAAATTCACATCAACAAATTATTGGGTCATTAATGACTCACGAGATGTTAGTAAGCACAAAGGAGGAAGGTACAACCAAAAACTGAGGGGCTGGCCTTGAAAGGAGAAGAAAATGAAGAAGATTTGGATAAGATAGGTCTCATGGCAAGAAGGTTTGAATGAAGCTTTAAATCTCAATATAAAGGAAAATCCTGGAAGAACAAAAGCAACACAACGAAGACCAATACAAGCATTGGTTGCTTCAAATGTGGTGAAACAGGGTATATGATCAAGGATTGTCAGGCATTTAAAACTGACAAGGGAGGACCAATGGAGAAAAAGATGATAAAGAGATCCATGCTTGCTGCCTGGGGTGATATTAGTCAGTCAGTTTCCTCAAGTACCTAAACATAATCTTATAAAGAGTAAGTTGGCACAGACCAGTTGCAGACCATTAGGGGACCAGATTCCTGAAGCGGTTATTTTAATCAGTCAGTTTATTTTCAAAATTTTAAATTTTTGGAAATAAATGTAATGACGGTTATATTTATGGCAACTGTTTTTTGGTTGAACAGACAAATATCTTTCAAATATTTGAAGATAACCGTTTTAATTTAAATCTTCTATAAATATATTGCTCTTGATCTTACTTTCCTTCATCTCATATTTTTCATATATATTCTCCCTCGATCATATATTTTTCACTCAAAACCTAAATTGTCTAAGTTCTTCTTTAAAATCGTTCAAATTTTTTTTTTGTTTGTGTTCAAAGCATAGGAAAAATTAAGTCTCATCATGTCAAAGTGAATAAGCACAAGATTGGTTGAGAAAGAAGTCAGTGAATCTCCTGAAATTGAAACAAAAAAAGCAAAGAAGATGGTTGATAAAGTAAT
This sequence comes from Suaeda aralocaspica, assembly GCA_016808085.1. NCBI lineage: Eukaryota > Viridiplantae > Streptophyta > Magnoliopsida > Caryophyllales > Amaranthaceae > Suaeda > Suaeda aralocaspica. The sequence continues at coordinate 391,635 of PYUH01000533.1, forward strand.
TGAGACTGTGGTAGAAGATGTGTTGGAAGACGAAATTGATGAAGCGGAAGAAGCGTCATTGATTAGAAAGAATGCCAAGCCAGAAACTTCAAAAGCGCTCACCATAAAATCACCCATCCCAAAATTCACCACAAAAACGACCACAACAAAAGCAGTTACTCAAAAATTAACCGCCAAAACCACCAAATCTTCTACATCAACATCCACAAAATCAACTACTTCAAAAAACACCACCCGCACCAAAATTCAAAGAATCTACACTAGTACTAGTGGAGACTTCTAAACCTAAAGAACCTAAAATTGCTGAAGTGTCTGAACCAGAGAAGGAATCTGAATCCGAATTAGAATCGATTGAAAAAGAAGTTGAGGAAGAAGAAATTGAATCAGAAGTGAAGGAATTTGAATCCAAGGAGGATGTAGTTATAGCAATGCAAGAAGAGTTGAAGGAAAAGAAAGTGAGTACCAAGAAACCGTCATCAAAAGCGATTAATAAAGTTGAGAAGAAGGTCACTAAACCAACAACCACAAAATCCAAAACACCCACGCCTAAAACCACTCCCAAACTAGTGGAGAAATAAAAGAAAACGCAAGTTGCTGAAGATGAAGAGGAAGTTGAGATAGGTGTTGAGAAAGAGGGCAATAAGACTATAGCAAGCAAGGGTGCTCGAGTAAAAACAGTTGCCAAGAAGGGTGCTGAGGCATCCAAAAGCAAGGCTATCATACGCAAAGCACAAATAGTCCAGCCCACCATAGGGCAAAAGAGAAAGCAATCTGGTATTGTGATCTCTTCAAGTGCTAAATCCAAGAAAAGTAAGCCTACGACACCTCAACCTCTATATAATCTTAAAGATAGACAAAATTTTTTAGGATTATCTGTTGCAAAGAGTTTGGTTACACAGAAGTTTTTGGTTGAGGTTAAGGAGGCTTTAGATTTTCAGAAGTGGTCTGTGTTGTTTGCTAAAGATCTAGATGTTTTCATGCTACTGGTTGAAGAACTTTATGAACACCTGCATACTAAGGATGATGGATCCTATTTCTCCTTTGTTAAAGATGCTCCCATTAATTTGTCTGAAAAGAAACTGGAAGAAATTCTTAAAGTTCCAACTAAGGGACTTGATGTATACTCCAGAGAAAATTGGCCTTATGTCAAGGGAGTCATAAAAGAACAGATCCAGACAAGGTTGTTTACTAGTCCACCTGATCCCAAGCAGGGGTACACCATTGGCCACCTAAAGGAGCAAATCATGAGGAGATTTCATACCATAGCCTCAAAGATTGTGTGTCCTAGAGCACAAGGCCGTATGAGTGTATGGTTGATGGATAGTATTCTAATTTACTGCCTCATTGAACACATTCTTGTCAACCACCCTGCTATGATATTAGGTCATATGATCTGCTGTGTGGAGAAAGCAAACCATGCTCTGCCCTATGGAGGCTGGTTAACCTTAGTATTTGGACACTAGAAGGTTCATATGGTTGGAGATTATGGCACCATGTCTCATCTCACCAATCAGATAATAGGTCTGAAGGGCATGACATATGCAGGTGGTGTTTTAAAGATTATGGATGAAGGGAGGAGTGATGCGTGATGCTGGACTTGCTGGGACTAGTACAGAATCAGTTCAGGCAACTTATGCCTTGGTAAAGTAGCTAAGTAACCAGAATCAACTCATGCAGAATATGGTCAAGAGTGTCACTACATTATGTGATGTACTTCAGGAATCCTATAGGAGAATTGAGCTTCGTCTTGATAAAGTTGGTATAACTGGAACTGAGGATTCTGAAGAAAATGAAGAGTTATCAACAGCTATTGGTGATGGTGATGATGAGGATGCTGAACTGGTCCCTGAGAAGAATGAAGAAGCGGATGATGAGGAACATGATGCAACTGCTTCAGAGAAAGAGGAAGATGATCAGACTGAAAATGACTCTAGAGCTGATTGAATTTCCTTTATTTCTTCTTATCTTCATATATTGCTGCTAACCCCTCCTATTTATTGAACTCTTATCCGAGTTTCCCCTTTCCCAATTACAAAGACATTGTTATTATGTAATTTGGTGTAATACTGGTCTGTAATAACTATTCAGGACTAGTAGGTTTGGCATTTTGACGGGAACAATGGTAGAATCAACATTTGTAGAATGCTGTTAGAGCTAACTACATTATTTGAACTTAATATAATTAGTAGTTTATGATGCCAAAAGCGGGAAACAGGTGTGAAGTTATGATCTCTTCTACCTGTCTCATGGGGAAGCAAGTCAAATTAATGTTATTAATCTATGTGTGTTGCAGCAACCAGAAGTAAGATTAAAAGTCTTGCTAGTGGTGACAAACCTGCATGGTCTGGAAGTAAGTGTATTCAAAGCATTTTACTTCTTATCATCCCAACGGCTTGGAAACAAGTCTGATGAACTTACAGGTGTTGTTAATGCGAATACATGTTTAAATCTAAGAGCTTTGAGTTTAATTAGTATTTGCCCTTGGTACTTAGAAACTCTTTCTTAAAATATTGTCAGTTAGTTGTGAACTATTGTACCTGTAAATGATGCTTAATCTGCTGGAACAATACGAGACCAGTCCATTGAATTCTAAATAATTCAAAATTTTTGAAAAGTTTCAAATATTATATGGTATTATTTGTTAGGGGAACTTCATGGTTTGTCATCATCAAAAAGGGGGAATTTGTTGAGTTCCTAGCTTATGTGTTTGAATGATGACAAACTACATTGAACTATTATATTATATGCAAGTTTCTATTTGCATGTGCAGATACTAAAGAAACAAGTTCAATGGATGACAAGATGAAGCTCATGAAGCCAAGTCTTGAAGTTTGCATGAAGATCAAGTTCATAGAGTCAATTGTTAAGTCTTAGATGCAATGTAAGTGGTAAGGAGGTTTATAGATACACTATAAAGGTTGAGATTAGACAGATGAGCTAATTATGGATAACAAGCATAATTATAAGTAAACTTGGCTGACTGGAACAATCTGGGAACAGTGTTGAACCAGTCCTCTCGAGTTTACTTCATACATTTGTATTTTAGGAAAGTTTCTTTCTACGCAAAATTGTTTTCAAAAATTATGCTGATGCTTTGATTGTTATGCAAGTTAGATATTTTGAAGTATTATGATCATGAATTATTGTTGGGTGAATTTATGATGATTTTTATGAAGTTTAGATTGATTTTTAAAGGTTTTAAAGTCGAATTACACTGCTGTCCAAATTTTGCAATCATGAAAATCAATGGAATAAATATTATGAACATGTTTTATCTTATGAAAAATTATTCTAAAGCATAGATTTGTTTTATAATGATGTTAGTGGATCACAGATTGATTTGATGATCTACTGATTCAATTTTTTTTATTAATTACATTTGTAGGATTATGTGGTAGTTTATGATTAAGGCTTAGATGTCTTTTTGTGATGAAATCTTCAACCAAACATTACTGGATATTGTTGTTCGCCGTTAAGGAGATTAAAAACAGAATTTTCGTGGATTTTGTGGCTGGTTAGGATTTAGAAAAGTTGTAGATTCTCTTTGTTTTTGTATTTGCGTCAAAATATGATGTTGCAGGCAAACTCTTTCATTTAAAATAATAATGTAGTATTTTCGTGTGGAAACGACGTTTTGGGAAAAAACTCACTACACTAAAAGCACCACCCTCTTTTTGGAAAATTCGTCTTCTAAGTAGGTTTTTTGGACAATTTTTGTTTCGAAATAGCTTTTTAGTTTCTAAAAAATGGTTTAAGATTATATTGAGACAAAATAAAACATGTTTCCTTATTGTCTAAATACTTTTTTGAGTTAAAAAATAACGTGTAGACTTGGTACAACCGATTATAAGTATTTTGGGCATGGGAAGGTTTTTCATGTAAAGAAATTAGTTTGCTACGTTTCACTTTGAGATATCTTTTTAGTTATGTTTAAGTGACTTTATGTTGAGTTAGGGCTATTGTAAATTCTTGTGGACACTAATTTTAATCGCCTCTTTTTGTTATACTAGGAACAGAGTACTACTCAGATGATTTCTGAGCACGATCGTGGAGTCTCGATGAGTCGACAACTGGTACGTATAGGGTATAAGGCTTTACATAGTATCATGCTTTGTACTAATTTGAAAGAAAGTTAATACAGCTAGGTCCATGTTTCGCTATGTTTGATAAGTATGTTGATGTTTGTTTTGAATGTTTATGTGGAATATATTGAATTATTTCATGTATAATGTTGTGCTTCTATGCCACAACAGTTTAATTATAGACTTGAGTTTCACATTCCAATTAAAGTATGAAATAGTGTATGGATGGATAGATTCTTTTAGTATTTGTTGAAGGAAGCCTTGAAAGAGACTTGAGGTGACATGATGTGATGGGGATATAGATTGTGAAGGAAGAAAAGATGGACTAAGACAGAATTTTTAGGAATAGACTTTGTAGGTACAAAATCTCTAAAACCTTCTAGCTCGACATCTCAAATGCTAGACTTAGCCTCATCATCTGAATTAGACTCGGAACTAGACTTTTAAAAAAATGGGATTTCTTTGATGGTGAAGTCGATCTTCTTTCCTTCTTGAGTAGTTCTCATCACTATTTTGCGGCATTCATGGACCATGTCTAAAGATGGAGTTATGAACTAAATAGGATCAAAGGATCGGAGTTACCATTCATAGCTGCACGTATCTCACGTTCCTTAGGCTGGGCTCCATCTTGATCGAAAAGTCGGCCAAGTCCTTGTCGCTTAAAGGCATCATGGGTGGATGTAGTGTTCACAAAGGGAGAGGTGTCATCCAAGATGATAAAGTGTCTAAATCTTGATGGAGCTTTCTTCTACACACTATTATTTGTAGTATATCTTATGTTCTTTCCATTTATTGTTGTATCATCCATGGGGAATTCGAAAGTGAGAAGCATCGGCAGTAATGGGTGTTATCATGGGAATTGAATTGGTTCGGGTGAGATGTTGGTACTTCCTCCACCTATCCCAAGATCGATCACCCCACACCATCTCACTGATATGCGTGTTCCATGTTTCACTAACCATGAGGTGCTTTCCCACATCCGTGACTTCTAGCTGATGCCATACTTCTCTCATCATGTCATGAGGAAAGGTAGACATAGAATATGGCAAGTTAGGATCATCGGCTTCAATGCGGTGGTACTTGCAAAGTAGGAAGTATTTGTTTGAAGTGATAAAAGGGCTCATCCAAACCGATTTTCCTCATTTTAATTTGGACCTTTTTTCAACAATGAAACATGTCGGGATCCTTAGTTTGGAGCAAATCATCCAATGTTATGTCATCTTCTTTGAAGAACTTCATAGCTATCACCCCTCTAATGTTGGCATATTGTTTGAACAAAGATGTCTCTATGGGAGTGATTAAGTCCTAGGTATCAGTTGAAGGTGCATCCTCTTCTATCATGAAAGAGCCAAAAGTATTGGTTTGGATACTTTGTTTTTTACCCCTGGGCGGGATAGGAAGCCTACCATCCTTTACCATATCATGATGAAGGTTCTTGAGAGGCCAATATTTCTTTGTGTCATGACCACTACCATGATGATATTTCCTATTCATAGAGGCACGCAACCTTGGTGATTCCTGTCTTCGGATGGATTAGGAGTAGGGCAAAGAGCATTAACCTTGCGTTTGGAATGTAACCATTTCAAATGGTTGAAAATAGGTTGTACCCAAAGGAATGTAGATACATCTTAGACGGAACGGAGGCATTGGCGGTTGATGGTAAACTATATTGACATCATTGACATAATTAACATCGTTAGAGGAAGAACCCATAGAGTAGGTAGGCTTCTTGGCAGCCACTGTGTTATTGCTCTCCGTAATCAAGTAATACTAAATCTCGATCTTGATTTTGTAGACCGTATCAAGAGTGCTCAACCCATTATACCAGAGGTGCTCCTTATACTTGGATTTTAGGTTGGAGATAAATGTCTTAGCCATTAATTAGTTCTGGAGGGGTAGTGACCATCTTAGCCGCATTTTCTCTCCAACAGGGCAAGTATGTCGTGGGACACTACTTGTCTTTTTGTTCATGAACATCAAGCTCTGTTTAGGAAGTAGTAGTCAAGATATTACTCTTTTAACAGTTGATGGTGACATGAGGAACATCCAGTTATGTTTCGGTTTCCTCATTAAGGAGATAGATGAACAATGTCTAGGCGAATGGTTTGAGAACGATAATCATAGAAAATCGCCAACCACACAATGATAGGAAACTAGTTCGATTTCCTCTAAAGCAAAGCACCAAGAAAAAAGATCTAGGTCGAATAATTATGTGAAATGATTAAAGCTAAGCACCCTCAATTCTTAAAATTATCCTCACAAGAGTCTGAAGCCTAAGCACCAACTCTCAAAAGGTTCGAATTTCCTCACACTTTGAAAATTCTCACACCTTTGGTTTTGTGTTTGTTTTGTAGAAAACAAATAAAACTTAAACAACATTGTTTATTGAATTCTGTAATTTGAATTTTACAAACTAACGTTGAGATTATGTATAGGCATAATTATCAACAAAATCCTATCTAAACTAAGCTAAAATACACGCACAAACAAGGCTAAAAATCGTCCCCTAAAAGGTGACTCATCAATGACTCACAAGATAAGATGCCACATCATCACTACATGTCATTCTCATCTTGCTAACAAACTCTAACAAACTATACCTAAACATAAAATTCCTAACAAACTTATTAATACCTTGCTAAGCAAGATAATCAACAAATTACAACCATATTTACACAAAAATATGAACTATCCAAATTAACACAAAATCGTGAAAATTGACGCCACACAAGCTTCGTCCAAATTTGCGCAATTTTGTAATTTTTCTTCAAATCTTCAAGAAACCTTTCAAGATTCAATCTTTTAATCAAGAAACCTTCAAGAAGTCATTTTCCAATTGTTTAAGGCTATAAATGAAGATTAATACACTTCATGAAATGAAAGACTCAATGCCTAAAATGAGAAAACCCTATCAAGTGAAGTAGGAAAAACTCATAGGCAAAACCAACTTATTCCCCGAATTCCCCAATTCTTTCCTTTGCTTTAAATGATCAAGTAAATTCGTGTGTCACCATGCACACCCATGATGATGTATTTGAAGATCCCAAAAGCCTTGAATCACCATATGCCATTATTTCCCCCATACTTGCATCATTTTTAGAAGCCATTATCAAACCTTCGAAGTTATCACTTTGTTTCGTATTAGAGAGCTATAGTAAAGATCCGTGGATAGAGCTTGGCACGTATCTTCTTCAAGTCCAACAAATACCTGAATTACCTAGGGAAGATCTTGGGATTATCGGTCACTTAGAATTTAGATATCTCATTAATGTTAAACTTGTCGGGCATTGTGGACTCAGGGGTTTTTTGACCGGCCCACTTGACTTTTTTCACGGACATCGAATGTCTTTAGTTTGTTTGCATTGCTTGAGTATGATTGGCTTAGGGAGTGGATCTAGAAACTCAAAACCCAAGTAGATAATTGGCCACCATGCTCTTTTCGGGAGCTCACGAAACACCATTAGGTCTAGCCTGAAGGCAAATTGACAGCCTAAAAATAACAAGGTCTCATATCTTTGGATTCGGGAACGTGGGTACGACGACAGTAGTTCACAATGGTTCCCCCACGTATAGCTACCTCTACTTGGTCTCAAGTACAATTTCACAATCATGATATCGAATTATAGTATAGATATTTCCGTTTTAATTCTAAAACATATAGAAGTATTAATAGGCTGGTTTTGATAAATGCACACATATTTTCTAAATAACATGTGTGGGTGATCGCTTTAAGAATCAATCAAGATTTAGAATCCTCAGCCGATTTGCAAGATTTATCTTTACTTTTTGTAAGAACATGCTTTCAAGCCTTATAGCTAAAAATGGATTCTAACCATGTGGCATTCATAATCACATAAACAACCTAATTCATATTTCTACTTAAGATTTGATAGATTACGTATATTTGTAAAATATTATGTACAGTATTTAGGCTTCCATATTTAGGTTTCTGACCCTAAACTATTATGTATATATATACCCTTGTTCTTATAAAGGAAAGTCACGGAATTAGTTTCCTTCATGGTATCAGATTTCTTACGATCCTAGCCTTCAACCCTAGTCGTTCTCTTTCTCATTTCTCTTTTCTCTTCTTCCCCATGGCTGAATCACCAAAATTTCATCTTGCTCTCACAAATTACCAGTATCAAATCCATGGTACCTGTGATGTTGGATAACAAACATGCTTTGTATCACTCTTGGGCAACCATGTTCACTAATCTTGCTAGGGTTCATGATCTTTATGATCACTTGGTTCCACCAATAGAAGGAGCGGCGCTTGCTGCTTATAACTCCGCCAAGGCGGCCGACATCCAACTCTGGAAACGTTTCGATGCTGTTGTATTTCAATGGCTGTATGGCACGGTTTCACCTGAGCTTGTTCACGCCATTCTCAAACATGATGACACGGTTGTCGCGGCTTGGTCACGTCTTGAGTCTCTATTTCAGGACAACAAAGCAAGTCGGGCGACTCACCTAGACGCGGAATTTACCTCTGCTGCGTTCAAGGATTTTAATTCCATTGATGATTTTTGTAATCACTTGCATTCTCTCGCGGACAGAATCGCCGATGTTGATGCCCCTGTCACTCCTAGTCACCTTGTCTTACGTTTCACTAGAGCTCTTCCCGAGGCTTACGCTTGTACAATGGACTTCATCCAAAATCAAAAGCCATTGCCCTCCTTCGAGAGTTGTTGCTCGTGGTTCAAGATGGCTGAGCGTACTATTCCAGCCCGCCTCGAACGTGAAAATAGTGGTCGTTCTTCTACCACTGCACTGGTGGTTTCCAACACCTCCCATGCTTCCCCTTTTTCTACCTCCACGAAACGTAATAATAATAACAAAGGGAAAAATAACTCGAAGCATTATGAGAAGAAAAAGGGCAATTCCAACAATCCTGGAAAGCCATCTACTCAAGCCACCCCACAGCAGTCCACGTGGCAGCAGCCTCGTCCTTAGTGGGGCCCGCCTCCGCAGTGGTCGCAGTGGCAGCAACCCAGTTATGGTGGCTGGGTTGTTCCTCCGGCTCCGTTTCCAGCAGTATCGTGGCAACCCAGGCCACTTCCTCCTACTTCGAAGTCCGCTTTGTCCTCTGGTGTTCTTGGACCTAGGCCCCAAGCCTTTCAAGCAACTCCATCCTACTCTCCCTCTATTGTTGGCTATTCTCCGACTGACATCGAGGCTGCCATGCATGCTCTCTCTTTCCCGCTACCCGACGGGAACTACTACATGGACACCGGGGCTACTTCTCATATGACGACCGATGCAGATATTCTCCTCTCTTATTCCAATTCTAGCAATAAACATCACAATATTATAGTTGGCAGTGGTTATACAATTCCTGTTTTTGGTCATGGTAGTACTAACTTGCCTCACCCATACCCCCCCCCCCTTTGCCCTAAAAAATGTTCTACATGCCCCTAATATCATTAATAATTTAGTCTTCGCTAGAAAGTTTACACGTGATAATATGGTGTCTATTTCCTTTAAACGTTACGACTTTTCTATTCATGACTTACAGACGGGGAGCCGGTTAATGAGGTGTGACAGTGATGGGGAGCTCTATCCAATTTTTCCAAATTTACTAGCCATATCTTCCACCACTCAATAAGCTTATACTACTCTTTATCGTGATATTTGGCATAATCGTTTAGGACACCCTGGCGAGGCTATTATCAATACTCTACGTAATAATAAGTTAATTGATTGTAATCAGGCTTGTAAATTTTTTGTTCTTCTTGTCCTCTAGGGTAACATTCTAAACTTTCTTTTAATGATTCTTTGTCGGCTACTTATTTTCCATTTGATATTATTCATAGTGATCTTTGGACTTCTCCGATTCCTAGATCTTCTAGGCATTGTTATTATGTTCTTTTTCTTGATGACTATAGCAAGTGTTTGTGCACATTTCTCATTGCAAAGAAATCCCAAGTTAAACATTTATTTATTTCCTTTCATGCTCTAGTCAAAACTCAATTTGAACGTAATATCAAAACTTTCCAATATCATCATGGCACTGAATATGTTAATGGTACTCTTGAGAAATTTTTTGATCAAAATGGCTTACTTTTTCGCCTCTCTTCTCCTCACACTTCTCCACAAAATGGTAAATCCGAACGACATATATAGTCCATTAATAACATCATTCGCACCATTCTTGCTCATGCGTCCATGCCACCCTCCTTTTGGCATCATACCTTAGCCATGGCTACATATCTTCTCAATATTCTCCCCTCTAAAGTTTTGGATAATTTATCACCGGCTCAAATTCTTTATAAAGGTGATCCTCTTTACTCGGATTTGCGTGTGTTTGGATGCTTATATTTTAGTTTATTCCCCTCCTCTACTATTCACAAATTACAAGAACATTCCACTCCTTGTGTCAATCTTGGTCCGGCTCCCAGTCGCCGTGGCTATAAATGCTATGATATGTCTACTAGGAAGATCATTGTTTGCCGACATGTGCGTTTTGTAGAATATGAATTTCCCTTTTATAAGTTACATCCCACAATTTCATCCGAATATGAGTTTTTGAGTGATGATAATGCTTTCACAATTATGCATGTTACCTCTATTCAACACTCTTCTCAAAAGCCCAATTCCCCTTTTCCTCAAACTGGGCCGCAGTCTCACACGGGCCCGCTACCCTCTGTCCTTCCCCTTTTCCTCAAACTAGGTCGCAGTCTCACACGGGCCCACCTTCCCTTTCCTGGCCCACTTCCTCTCCTGCCTTGAGCCCACAGCAAAACATCCACTACTAAAAATCCCCCCCTTTGTCGACACTATTTCCGCCTATTTGCAACACTTTAAAGTGTCGGAAAAGTCACTACCGACACTTTCACAAAGTGTCGGAATTTCACATGACGAGATTTCTTGACACTTTAAAGTGTCGGTATTATGGACACAAAAAAGTGTCAGTATTTTATTGTTTCCGACACTTTAAATTGTCAGTAACACTGCCAAATGCAACTCTACCAAAATTTACCCGCCAAGTTCCTCGACACTTTAAAGTGTCGATTCTTATTTTGCGGGATTTTGAGGGAAAATAATCGACACTTTAAATAGTCAAGTTGACTAGGGGTATAAGTTTGACGTATAAAATAAGTAGACACTATAAAGTGTCGGCATTCTCAATTTTTTTACTGGAAATCGATGCAAAAAATTCAAATCCAATTGTAGAAAATAAAAAATACCATGTTGCCACATTTGTGCTACTTGTTGAAAATTGTGAAGCTAGTATTTGAACATATATATACTACGTGCTTTTCATCATCATAGAAATTTAACCCTGGAAGAGAAATTATATTTCGTAATATAAATTCATCATATAGATAATATATCATCCACCCTTTAATACTGAAAAAGTTCAAATACTAAAAACACAATTCAAAAAAAACAATCTAAATACTATAAAAACTAATAATTTAAAATGTTAAAACATCTAAGTACTAAAAAATACTCACAATTGAAAAGTTTAACAACCAAAAGACTAATAAATTTTAGTGAACGGTCATATACGGTATGCCACTGTTGTAAGATCATCAAGTTGACTTTTGTTGGTTCGATTCATCCATTTCTTCAGTTTCTTCACTCAAATCTTCTATATTCTGGAGAAAAAAAAAAGCATTTCATTAATACATATAACAAGGCATAAAAGCATTAACATTTGGGTATACTAGTGATTAATGCCCAATGGTAAGGTGTGGTCTGCATAGATGCATAACTATTATTGAAACTTTTTTTGGTGCAAATGTAAGCCAAGAATAGCTGAAAACAAACACCTAAACAACCAGCAAGAAAATAAACAGCCTAAGAAAAAAACCAAACAACCAACCAAAACAACCTACAAAACCACACTCTACACCACAAATAGCCAGCCACCAAAACAAGGGATCAGCCCTATAACATACTGCTAACACATCCTGTATAAGCTTAAAATCATGAGCAAGATCAGGAACAAGAATCAAGTAGCTTGCTAAAATGATGTGTATTATCATGACTGTTATGAGATTCCTTAACTCCGTGTAAATTATAGATTAGTTGGGGGAGAAGGGAATGTAAGCAATTGACAGAGAATCAAATTAAGTTCCATCTTATCTTAACCTTTTCTGAAGTTGTTAGGCTCTAATTCACAGACCTACCAAATACTTGTTACCTTCATTTTTAAAAAACCTACCTTACTTGAAAGAAAACAGAAGGCTTTTGAAACCTGAAAAACCTGAAGTCATTTTTCCTATATAGAACAGGCCAAGATCGAGTTTTTTTAGCATGCACTGAAGTAATTGAACCAGACAATCTCAGTCAACTAGACAAGCTGCACAGCAGTCAGCCTGCATGGGACACTGCAGCCAGTACTGCCTCCCCAGGAAACCTACTCAACAACAGCAGAAGAACAGCCACACACTGCACCACCATCTGCAGCTTGAAGCCAACAAACACCAACAACACTGCACCAACTCCAGTTCAAAAAACTAGCTCACCAATTAATTTTGTCTTTGTTGATGGTTTTCGCATCTGGCTCATTCCTTTTTTTTTTCCCATGCCACAAGACTGCTGATGTGTCAAATTGCAGAATTATATTTTTCGCGACTCGGGCTAGTTACATGGAGTTCGAAAAAAACAAATTGGTAAGTGACAGGGACACAAAATTCATGAGTTCTGGAAATCATGTGGGCGTTTGATAGGCACGAAATTACTCTTCAGCACTTCCTTTTTTCATCCGCAAAACAGATGTTCAACGAAGTCAAAACGAACCCTAGGGTGGTTTCTACTGCGTTGTTTTGTAGCAAGACACAAAAGGTTTGGATTTGAAATTAGCTCATGCAGGAGTTGGCTTTTCGGTTCACCTAAATGCAATATAGCCATCACCTTTTGAATTATTTCATGGGAATGTCAATTCCCAAGCCTTACCCTATTGTTTTGTGACTATTCCCAAGGTGGATTCCCGTTCCATAAAGATGCTTTAGCTAAAATTGAATATATCAGAAGTTACCTCCAGCACAGGTTTAGAGCGGAGAATTGGAGCACGTGAATGATATCTAACACAAGACAAAAAGTCTAACAACATAAAAAGTCAAACACACAGTACAAGGAAGGAGATTTGGTATGGTTTACATCTAAGAAGAAAGATTCCCTAATCAAAGGCAAAACAAGGCTAATGCTCAGGGTGAGTGTGGACCATTTCCAAAATCGTGAGCAAGAATTAGGGACAATGCATAAAGAAACTTCGAATTGCAGGTGACTATGGTGTTGCATATTTGCACCGTTCAACATGGGGATTTGTGTCCTCTTATGTTTCCTCTGATGACAACTTCAAGGTTGAGGACAAACTCTTTTGAAGAAGGGAGGATAATACTAAACAAGGTTAATAACTTTGAAGGTTGTGAAATGGTTCTCAAAGATGATCCAAGTATGGTGGAAAATGGGCTTATGGAGATTCAAGGCTGTTGGGATCTTTAAGACTCATCATGGGTTGTGTATGGTGACACCACGAAAATACTTTGAATCATGAAAAAACAAAAGAGAATGTTGGTGGAATTAGGGAATAGACAATGGTTTTTTTTGCCTATGAGTTTATTCCCCACTTCACTTGAATAAGGTTTCTCATTTTTAGGCAGTGAATCTTTTATTTCTTAGTGTCTTACTCATCATTTACAACCTTATAACATGGAAAAAAGCAATGAAATCTTGAAGTGTCTTGATATTAAAAGGTTTTGAATCTTGAAATGTTTGTTTCAAGATTTTAAGAAATCCCACAAAATTGCGCTAAAATTGCCATAAATGAGCATGAGTTCTTCGAAATTTTGGACGATTTCATTGGCTCATTTGGGTAAATCATGTTGTTTGTGTAAATCTGGTTTGGAATATTGTTTGATATCTGATTAGCAAGGTACGAATAAGTTTTGTTAGGATCTTTTTTTTGAATTAGGAGTGTGTTAGGATATTTTTTTAGCAAATTGCAATGACATGTAGTATGTAATGATAAGCATCTTACTTTTTGAGTCATCGGAGGAGTCATTAGATTAAAGGCGAAGTTTTCGATTCCGTATCTTAGTCGTTGTTTTAAGGACTAGTTCTTAGGTTTGATCGATTATGACTATAAAACGATCTCAACATTGAGTTGTAAAAATGCAGATTAGGGCAGGCATAATAAAATAATATTTAAATGTATTTGTATTTCTACAAAAAAAACAAACTAACAATTTTTCGAGTGTGAAATATTTCGAACATCTTGAAAGAGTTGCGTTGCTTAGCTTTAGACTCTTGTGAGGATAATTTTAGGAATGAGGGTAGTGCGTTTGCTTATCAATTCACAAAATTTATCGACTTAGATCGATTTTCTTGGTGCTGGCTTTTAGAGAAAAAAGCAACTAGTTCTATCATGGATGAGTGGCGACTTTTTATAATCAAAATTTACATCAGTTACTGTGGTTTCGAAGATGTGTTTTGAGTCAGGATACCATCCAACTGAAAAATTGCCTATGAGGACGACAAAATAATGACTTTACCGTACGAGAATGGGTGGCATTATGAGGTTCACTGTTATGGCCTTGTTGGTTACCAAATGCGCGCAGAAAATTTTTTATGGATCTTAATTTAGAATTTTCCAAAGATTTTGGATATACATTGTGGTGTTTTGTCATTGATGATCATCTTGGTGCTAACTTAAGAGTAAATGGAGTAGGTGGAACATTTGAGGACATCCTTGAATGACAGTTAGGGAGAATTGAAAATGGAGGGAAGAGTAGTTCTCGAATTGTTGAGTTTCCTGGTTTGAGAAGAAAACATCTTGGGGCATCATTAATTGTCTAACAAGAGGAGTTTTGAAATATAGGATTCCAGCAAGATTGAAGCAGTGAAGGAGTGGCCTACACACTAAAGAATGTCACGGATGTCGGAGTTTCCAGGGTTACTAGGATGATAGGAGGTTTCTGATGGACATTTTCGAGGATCCTAAAACCCATGACGTCCTTAATGCATTGAATAGAACGTGTTGTTTGAGTGTGCTGATGTGATAAGTGGCGAAGAGTGCCATTTCAGACCTTAAAATGAGCGTTTGACTACATTCTCCAGTTTGACTTTGCCACATTGAAGTGTACCTTATGATGTGATTAGTGATGCTGTCTAGAATGGTTTAGGTATGGTTCGTGTTTCCAAAAAAGTAAAGGTTGATTGATTATATGATTCAGGTAATGAACCATAACGAAGCAAGTTACCCTACTCACGAATCTTGAGCAAAGCACGCGAATCGTGTTTTTGCTTTAAAAAATTATGGGACTTACTTGTATGGGGTAAGTGAGGAACTATAAACACGGACCACAAGATTTTGAAATTAATTTTTTCACTCAGAAGATCTAAACGAGACAAGGATAGGATATGGCTTGAGTTGATCAAGGATGTAATGACCTAGATATCCAATACCATGTAAGAGAGGACCAATGTGGTGGCAGATGCTTTTAACCATAAAACCAAGCATGAGTCCGATACCCTTTGGTTGGTTGCTAAGAACTATGTATGATATACGATAGAACTAAGCTTAGAACAGTGAAAGAAAGGAGAGTTGGAAGAATTCCTTTGTTTCAATCTTAAGTACCAACCACACAATATTGAGGAAATGAAGACGAACCAGATAGGAAAAAAAAGATGTGGAATTGGACCACAATTAAGTGAAAAAGTTTGAAAGTAGAAAGAGTGTGGACTTTAAACAAGATCATGTATGTGTAGTTTAAGGTAAAGGAGGTGGTGTACAACAGAATGTGAGGATCTTGGAAACAAAGAATCAGGGGATGGGTCATAATACCCCGTTATTCAGTACATAGCCTAGAGGCGCATAAGTTTGTATAAGGACTTAGAAAGATTATATGGTGGCCTCGGATGAAAAGAGCAGTGGCTGAATTTTGTGAGCCAAGTGGTCTACTTGTCAAAAGGTGAAATTTGAGCAATAAGAGGACCACAAGGAGAGGTCCCAACGCACTTGAGATACCAGGATGAAATGGTTTGCAAATCATGGAACTTTGTAAATGTTTGCCAAAGTTGAGAACTCAAATAAACCTATGGGTTTGGTGGAATAAGCTTACCAAGTCATCGATGTTTAAACCATGAAGATCTGGATATGAAAAACTTGCAAAGGCTACATAAGGACATGTGTTGTAAGGCTAGCATCGGCAGTTCCAAAGGATATCGTGGTCAGATTAGAGATTATAGTTTGCTTTTGAAATTCTGGAAAGTAGTTGTCCATGAGAAACTTTGGTAGAAGTTGAAAATAAGTACACTTTCTATACAAGAACCGATGGGACAAACCGAGAGAAGCATACAAACTTTAAGGACATCTAAGAGCTTGTCGTAGTGGATTTTCAAGGGAATGAGGTGGGAGGACACTTGGATCTCACTGAGTTTTCATACACAATCTACCATGCAAGCATTGGCATGCGCACCTTTGAGCTTCGTAATGGGAGGAATGTTAGAAGCCCCTGTGTTGGAAATGAATAAGTGAGTTAGATGATGTCTAGGACCTCAATTGATCGGGAAACCACAGATGAAATTAGAGTAATACAAGCAAAGGTTCAAGCAGCAACTAGATAAAACAAAGTTCCTACTGCACCTACCCAAACATTGCCAAGATTTGTGTTTGAATCGCGATAAGGTGGTACGTTAGTCTCACACAATGAAAGGAGATAGTATGAGGTTCGAAGAAAGGAGGAATTAAGCCCAAATATAGAGGACCCTAAGTAGATCTTACAAACGGTTGAGAAGGTGGCCTATAATTAGCATTACCATGGAATTGAGCAGGGTTTACAATATATTATCATGTGTCTCATACAGGAAGTATGTTCCAGGATGAGCAATGGGTTTTTACACAACCAGCACATTGCAACCAAACAATAGAGGTGAGACCAATTTGGACCTGTTAAGAAGGCAATATACGACCCTACACAGTACAAAAGTCGGTGTGGATGAACTCATGAGATAATGTTCAACCATATGAAGGTGTTTGTGGTCTACCAAGAAACAGAAGAAGCTTACTTGTGGTAACTCGAAGGATTATGCACTGAAAAGTGAAAAGTATCAGAATTATTTCGTTTATAAGTACAGTCTACGGGACTGCGTAACTCGATGTCTTCGGGGGGACAGTGAAGAGCGACTTAATGTTTCTTGCGCGTTTTTATAACCCTCAATTTGTCGCAAGTGATTAAGTATGTTTTTCTTCCGACGTTTTAGTTACAGACGTTTGTATGTTTTTAGGCTTCTAAAAAGTTGTCAGCTTGAAAAGTATTTAGATTAAGTTGTCTAAGGATTCACAAAAACATAGTATTAAAATGAGAATTTGAAAGTAGTAGTTCTATTCAAATTCCATACACTCAATCTACACAAGTTTCGGGCGACGAAAATCTTCTTCTTTATTTATGGGTGGGTACTCTGTAATACCCCATATTTTTTCACGTATTTTAAGTATTTGTAATAACGGTATTTAAATATTTTTATTGAAAAATATGTTGTTTCAAATCAGGAATTTAAATGGAAAAAAAAAAAATAAATAATAATATATAAAATAAGTCTTCAATCAAACAAATAATTATTGGTGTGTGATAAAGACTATTTTGCTTAAAATATTTTTAAAAGGCTTCTAAAAATAGAATTTTAAGAGTTTCCTAAGTTATTGTTAAGGTAAGGCTTAAAGGATATTTCTACTTTTTAGGATAAGTATGTGCTTTACCACATCTTACTTTGTGGCCTATAAAATACCCTTTAAAGCCCAAATTTCAGATTCCATCCCTCATAAGTCATTAGGCTCCAAAATATAGACAGAGAGAAAGTGAGGGGGAAAAAAAAGAGAGAGCAAGATTTCCAAAAAAAAAAAAAAAATTGTTCGATTTTTTCGAGAAGGAAGGTAGACAAAAAAAAATATAATTTTTTTTGGTTCGGGGCGGACGCTGGAGCCGCCTGTTGCCGCCGGAGCCCGACGCCGCAACACTCCCACCACCGGCCACCCTCTTCCCTTTTCGGTTTTTTTTGAATCTATATAAAAAAAATCTTTCTGTTTCTTTTTGATTCAATTTTGTAAATTCATGTTCATATTTATGTTTAATCATGTTTATAAGTTTCATCATGTTTTATGAAGTAGTTTTGTTTGTTTTAAAGCATGAATTAATTTGTTCATGAAATTTTAGATTAGGGTTTATAAAGTTTGAAAGTCTTGATTTTATGATTTTTATGATTTAAAACTTCAATACTATGATCATGAATTGTTGTTGTGTGAATTATGGTGAGTTTAGATTAATTTTTTAAAGGCTTATTAACATAAATAAATGCTGCATGTCCAAATTTTGTAATCATGAAATTCAATAGCATAAATATTATGAACATGTTTTGGTTTATGAAAATTATTAAAGCATAGATTGTTATCACTGATGTTAGTAGATTGTTTTAAAAGAGTTTTGCCATGACATTTGAGTGTTGTATGAGTTTTTCAGGACTTTAATGTTAATATTAAATCTGAAAAACTGTATAAAAACAAGTTAAAATAAGTTTTTAAGTGTTTCGTATTATGGTAGTATGATCACATATCAATCTATGATGAACATATGATTTTTAGTAGTTTGCTGAATTTTAAAAGCGATTTTAAGCATGTTTAACATGTTGTCCAGATTTTATGAAGTGAATAATTAGGCCTTTTTAAAGTATGTATAAGCATGAATTGATCATATAAAGTAGAGTATTACATTATATGATTGATTGGTGTTGTTTTTGATGCTTTTTCAAGGAGTTTTGATAATTTAAATTGCTGTCCATTTTCTAAGTGACATAACATTATGTTAATGTTTTATTAACCATAAATAAGTCCTGAAAACCAAGTAACATGCAGTTAAAATTGAAAAACTAAAATGAAAGTATGGATGATTGAATAGAGACCCATATAAGGATGTTTTGGACAAGTTTCCAATATAGAAGTTAGTTTAGAGTTGTCGTAGAACTAGTCGAACAAGGTTTTAATTTAGTTTTCGTTTTTTATGTAGGAGACTTGAATTTCATCTTTTAGAAGTTATGGCGGATCACCATTATTTCACAAGGTACTTAAGTAGTAAAGGGAAACTAAGAATTTTGAATTCATGCTTGGATGATGCTTATGTTTGAAATCATTGTTATGCTTGTTTGAATTATTGAGTGATGTGCATACAAGTTTTATTGGAAGCATATATTATATTATGTTGACATTCCATGTTGAATAGCAAATAAAGTTTAGAAGATTGAATTGTGAAGTTGTGACCAGTTTTAATTTGGCCAATAGTTTATTAATAAAGGAAGGAAGTTTATTTTTAAAGGTGGTTTAGTTTACGTAATCAATAGAAAAAGGTAGTTGTGAATTTTTATTCAAATGATTAAAAGGAGTTATGAGAAAATATTTTATACATATTTTATACACGTGTTCATTGTGGGAGCATGCATATGAAGACATACTTGACTGCACAACATAGGAGATGTCAGGGCGAGTTAAGGTGAGATATGAAGGGCACCAACTAGACGATGTATTTAAATCGGGTCACCATACAGAGCATCCTTAGTGGCACTAAGTTTAGGCTTAGTATCGAAAGTGTAGGACTAGGACTACAATTTAACATACCGGCTCGGCCAATGATCGTTGCTACATACTGTCGCTGAGATAAAAATAACCCATAAGAGTGATGTGTGACGGAAATGCCCAAAAAGAAACTGAGAGGACGAGGTCCTTCATAGAAATTCGGAACCAACAGAGTATAACATGTTCACGGAGACGATTAGAAGATGTCGTAAGAATGATGTTGTCAATCCACATACACGAGAATACATCAACATCAGAACCATCTTGTAATGAAACAATGATTGATCAGTCTTACTGTGTCAAAAATCAATAGTGGCTACAAAATTAGCAAACCGTTGATACTAAGCACGCAGGGGCCTGTTTTAAGCCATAGAGAGACTTTATAAGAGACGGGCATAATATCGGGATGACGGGTGTCACGAAACCCCATTGGTTGATGCATAAACGGTTTCACTAAGATGACCATGCAAGAATGCATTCTTGACTCCATTGGATTTATAGACCAAGATTTGGATTATAGCAATACTGAAAACGACGCGAATGGTATTCCGTTTAACCACGGGGCTAAAAGTTCATCACAATAACTCCTGGTTGTTGGGAGTTACCATCACCTACAAGACGAGCCTTATACCTCTAAAAAGAGCCATTAAAATTATATTTATGCTGAAAATCCACATAGAAACAATACATTCACATTGGTAGGCCGAGGGACTAATTCGATGTCTTATTAGCATAAAGCATTCACTTCATTCAAACATGGCACATTCCAATTTTGATCATGAATAGCATTAACGGGATTTGGGATGGGAGAAATAGTCGTAGTAGAGGTAGCATGAAAAATGGAGGATATTTGGATTAGGTTTAAAAAATGCCATTAGAAGCACGGGTGGTCATGGCGATGTAACATGGGATTATTTGGCCTAGGGGAAGTGATCACTACTACAATATGCTTGTTATCCCGACACTTTTTCCCCGACACCTTTAGAAATGTCGGATGTTTGTTTTATGTATCCTTATGTTTTGACACTTTTCCCGGACACAGTAAATTATCAAAAATTTTGGCAAACTAAACTACTGCTTTTTGGTGGGATTTCATAATTAATTAAATCAAATTATAAAAAACTCCTATTTTTTGTGGGATTTCATTGCTTAATTAAATCAAATAAAAAAGGCGGTTGAGACTTGAGAGGGAGTTGTTTGTAGGGTTTAGGTTGCGCGCATAATTAACATGTGTTTCTTATTCCTCACACTCAGAACTCTCAAACTTCTCTCAAACTTCATCACCCACGATTCCACGAACCCATTGAAACACTCTACTGCATGCACCACTAATCTGAAAATTCCCAAACAATTCTCAATCACAATTTAACTTTAATTTCAGTCTTCCCAACCGAAATTCAATGTTAGTCTTCACACTAAATCAATCGAAATCTCCCCATCTGCGAATAAGTTCATCGTCGGGAGGGTTCTCTGGTAATTCCCAAGCATCTCTTCAATGTCAAATTAAATCCTTGGATTGGTGGAGTTGCACGACATCAGGTTTCCAACAACACTTATCTCTTACCTATATTTAATATTCAATTATGATGAGTTGTATTGTGTGTTTGAATTTGCTAGAAAATCTCGAATTTTCGAATGTTTTCAATGCAATCTGTTAAATTAGTTTTGCAATCTTGATTTTGGAATATTTTGATGAGTTGTATTGTGTGTTTGAATATTTTCTGGAATTTAGAATATTTGAATGTACTCAATGCTATCAGTTAATTGGTTTTGTAATCTTGAATTTTCTAGAATAATGATGATTTATTTGTGTGTTTGGTTTTCTGGAATTTTGGTTTTCTTGAATGATATCGAATTTTCGAATAATAGTTTAGTTTAATTGGTTTGCTGAGCTGAGATGATTTCTGGAATAATAGTCTAGTTTAAAAGTTTAATTTAATTTGGATTTTCTGGAATAATTTATGGAATTTTAGGATATCAATTAAATTATGATGCGATGTGTGTTTGAATGTATGTGGAATAAATTTGAAGAATACATGCGAGATGTATTGATGTTTGAATTGTATGTGGATATTTTGAAGAATACATGCGAGAGTATTGTGTGTTTGAAATTGTAGGTGGAATAATAATTCGAATTCTAGTTTAGTTTAATTGGTTTGTTATTTGTTTAATTTACTAAGCTGCTTTGAATTTGCATGCTAAAAATTTGAATTTTTTTGTGTTTATTCTGTTTATAGTTTTAGTAATCGATTCAATTTGCATGTAAAAAATTTCTAATTTTCTGGGTTGGAATGTTATATGTTTATATGTTTATTTTTGATTTTATGCTTTTTGAATTTTGAATTTGCCATAATTACTGCTTTACTATGTCGATTCAATCTGTTTATAAGTAATCCATATTACTGCTTTTATTGTGTCGATTTAATTCTGTTTCTGGGAATGCTAGATAAAATTACAAAACATGACAATTACAAAATATACACAACTTGAAAATTTAATTGAATCATTTACAAGTAATTAATTGTCTAGTTTCCAGGTTTAGCTGCCATGGTTTTGTCTAGCTTCCATTGTGTTCATGCTTGACAATTGATTGAGCACCCCAAGTTTGAGTCAATGAATGTAAACTCGAAATATAAACTAATCCATGTCTCTGATGCAAAATAACAATTAACTAACTAGATCTTGACAACCTAAAATTAGTGGTGCCTGTGGTATGGTACAAGCTGTTTGGGATTGAATTTCCATGGAAAACAGTTTGGTTGGGGTTCTGTGAGATGGTTTGCTGTAGAGATGATCATTTTGTGTTGGGGTGTAGTGAGGAGTCTCGGCTTGACTGTAGTTTTGGTTTTGGTGCCGCAGTTTTGGATTTGGCATGGTTTGGTGCTGTGTGCTGCTGCGGTTCTGGTTAACTGTGTTAGTTTGACAGTTTCTCTGGTCAGGCCCTGCTGCGCCTGGACCTTTGTATGCATTGTGGGCTTCTTCTTGCTGTAGATCAGTTTCTTGGTCTGGTTACATTTGCAGGATGTTTTTTTTTTTTTCATCTCAGCTTGATGTTACTATGCGGATTGTTGCTATTTCTGCTGCTATTCTAACTTATGAGCTGAGACCTGAAACTAAAAAAAAATCAACTCAAAATCAGTGCTGTTAGATGCCCATTTGTGTTGCTTATGCAGTGAAATGAAGTATATACTCCATATAAGATAGCTAATACGCTTATAATTTCCCGTTTATTATGATTAGATGTCCATATTATTGCATTAGATGCATGCCCCTAGAACAGGTAGTAGAAGATGATATTTTCACTAGAAATCAATGCTAAATGCCAAGTAAATTATTTGTTGGGTTTGGTCTTTCTACTGTATTGCCTTTTCCTATAAATTAAGTATTAGATGTTGAATATTATGTTGCTAATGTGTTTTACAACCTATAAACAAGCTGCACAAATCGGCTCCACAGAATTACAACCTAAAGGCCACTATGCAGAACTGACTCAGAACTGCACCTAGAGCCAACCAAACAGCAACTATACAAGAAAACCTAACTGCTAAGAACAAAAACATTAATCTACAAAAACACATCCCAAAAAGACCTTACAAAAATATGCATATAGAGGTCTCTAGTCTTACTACAATAAATAAATTAAAATCTGAGAGCAAAAACAACTAAATTCAAACCACTACTACAATATAGTCGAATATACAACTAAAATGACAAGAATATATAATCCATTATTTAGTAAGAAAAAGTACACTACAAAAAAAACGCCGACATAGTGACTTTAATTACCCAACCGTGACATATACATGTACACTATATGATTATCAATTTTCAATTATTTTTCTATCATGCTATATAAATTTATCGTCAATTAAGAGTGAATCTTGTTGATGTTTTTTGTAGGGTATTTTTTTTATCATTAATATTTTAAATGGTGCAAGGCTTCTTTTTTTTTTTTATTTGAAGGAAATTAAATGGATAATATTGGATTGAATTACCTAATAATCATCCAGCTTATCGTGTTGGAGCCTTGAAATTTATTGAGCTGGCTAAAGAAGGCTTATGACGGAAAAGCATTATGCCCTTGTAAGAGATGTTTAGTGAAAAAATGGTTGCCTATACAAGAAATAGAGCAGCATATTATGTTCAAGGGTTTGACAAGCAGTATAAGAACTGGATCTTTCATGGAAGGAGATGTGTCGCAGTTATTGAGTGATCACCGAAGTCTACTAAAAATACTACTGGGGAGACCCTAAGTACCCAAATGGGACGGGACGATATGAGGGGCTTATTAGGAGATGCATTTGGTTGTAATACAAAAACCATTGAAAGGTTAGTAGTGTATTCTATTCGGATTAAAACAAAAACCAAACTAGCTTAAGAATAACATTTACTCTTTTTTATAAAGTCTTGATTACTTATGCTTAACAATGTTGAAAGGTAATTGGCCCACTTGAACATATGTGACTAACAAAGCTCAACCAGAAGGTTCAATGGCCGAAGGGTATATTAGAAGAAAACTAATAACTTTTGCTCAAGGTATTGCTTTATGAACTTGCTTCCTTGTATTGCTTGATGTATACATTTTTTTTTGTTAACTTTTAAGGTTATATTAATTAATTACTGTTTTCTACATGTTGGATATATATATATATATATTGTGTCTACATTGTTTTCATTGATTATGTTTGTGGAAGCAGAGATTATGTTCGAAGAAAAACGAACCAATGTTGCTCTGCTCAAGAAATGATAGGTTCCATCAGTTCTGAACAACCACGGCAAGCTAATACTCCGACTGACAGTCAATGCAAACAAACTCCTCTAATCAGGCTACTGAAGATCGTGGTCGCACTGGTGGGTCAAGGGGAAAAGGAAAAGGAGTTTTTCTGTTGCGGTCAATGCAACTCTTCCAATGAAGAACCTCAGGAGTTGGACAGACGACGTGATATTTGATGCAAGTGAGAATGTTCGTGCTATAGGTAATTAAATATAACATTAACGTGAGAAACAATATGGAGCCTAGCTTGTTGTGTGGTTATATTGCATGTTATTACTATGGAATGAAGAAGAATGTCATTATGCATAATATTGCCTAACCACTTTTTGATTGCTTGTTATATGATCTTTATGTTGTGATGACACTTTTCCTCACATTTAATCACAGATTCAACATGGGAAAGTGGAAATATGGAGGGATCTATAAACCACATGATGTTTGGTTCATGAAAGATGGATTTAGATTTGAGGTTTCTTTCAATCAATATAACCAACCAATAGAAGGGGGAAAGGGGGAGCAGTGCTTGTGAAGTTTATTTCAAATGTCGCTAAAAATCCTGAGTTGTGTCAATTGATGTAGAAAATTGGCGAAAATGTAAACCAACAAGTGCAAGCAGACATTGTAGATCTGATTCGCGTAAGTTTGTGCAATTATGGTTTCAAGATATATAAAATCCATTATCTTTTTATGAATATTGTTACACATACTTGCTATTTTTTCCTTTTAGGGAAAATTCATAATTCCTAATGGTAGGACCTACAATGATGCAATGCTTAAGCACGTCGGTAAGCATCGTAGACAATGGAAGTTTGAGTTGAAAGCTAGATACTTCAACAAGTATGCGAACTAGGCAAGAAATTGAGAACAACAAGCCAAGTGGAAGCAATGAGGTACTTGGTTAGAACTAGTAAAAGTAAGGTACCTTTTTTCTTCTTCTCTTTCTTCTTTTTCTACTTCAATTTTCTAGTATTTGAAAGCGTGATCCTAAAATAATGATGTATGTGTATAATGGTAGAAATATGCTGCCAATGGAAGAGAAGCGTGTTCCATGCTTGGTCATCTTCATACCAATGGTTCTACAAGCTTTGCTACTTAAGAGATGAATTTGTATGTCATAAAAGCTTTCTCCTTGTTTATTAAAAGTAATTAGAATTTATATTACTTAAATAATATTCAAAATATTGTAGAGAAAAACATGGAAGGGAGCCAGGTGGTTATGAATTTTTGATTAACTCACAAAGCAAAGGATGGAGTTTATCCCGAGAAAACTAGTACTGAAGAATTCATTGTAGTTTTCACATTACTCTTTCTTGTACAGTAACATTACTTTATATCATAATTTGGGTTCATTTTGGTGTTATTAAATGATAAATATGTATGTTGGCATTCTGTGTTCTAGCTATTAATCGGTGTCCTTGTGAGTAATTGTAGAATGTGGCAAAATCTAAGATTGATGAAACTGTTGCATATACTTCATCATCGAAGACAATACAAGAGATTAAGATGAAGTTTTAATGAGCTCATGTACGACAAAGATAATAATAACCAGAAACAATTGGTATGGGTTTGGAGTGAAGCGAAGTGACGTGATGGGCGTGCATTCGTTGTTACGAAAAAGAGGCATCACATCAGAAATGAGTAATAACAAGACCATGTATTCAAGTTAAGTTTGCAAGGCATAAGAAGCACACAACTAACCTTATAAAGAGAATGGCATCTTCTATGAGTGACTTGTTGAGTGCTATGCAAAGTGGTCGTATATTCCAGAATGTTAGCGGCCACTAATGCTGCTTTCGCTCCATAAATGAGAAGGTTTAATGTCCCTCTCACTTGTACCTTGTTTATTCGTTTTGTTTTGTAGTTCGGGTTGAAATTCTTTTGTTATTGAGCCAACAAGGTGTTGCCAGTTGTATTGTGTTAAAAGATAGCAGTATCTTAATTAGATCTAAACTCAAGTAAGAGTGTCTCATCAAACATTAGATCTTACAATTGTCAAAGAGTTTAGAAAATAGTTGTCAGA